>SKCR01042814.1:10000-188618 GCA_019454045.1 Zanthoxylum bungeanum
GGGCTTAATAGGCTTGGTTGGGCCAAGTTTGGTTTAGGTTAATTGGTTGGATCCAATTGGGCCTAAAACCACTTCCATAAAGTCCAAATATGATTAAATGAGCCTTTAATATTTTAATTGGGCCTAAATTGATTTTTGGCAAATGGTGATTCCTTATTGGGCTTTGGTTGCCAAAGTCCATGAATTAATTGAAAGCCCATTGGACTTTAATTAAATTGACATTGGATGTTAATTGGGCTTTGAGACCCGTTATGATTAGATTTAAAATCTAAGTCGTAAATGCACATTAATAAAGTATAATTATTTAATTTGGAATTAAATAAAGAATTAGTATTGAATACAAATTAAATTGGATTTTAATATTGTAGTTGATATAATTCAAGAATTCGTACTTTGAGTACTTATTCTTAAAACGAGTTTGACTCGCGCAAATCAAATCGTTGTTTGAACATTGGATGGTCATTAATTTCAGATTAATTAATTGGATTAGATTGATTGATAACATACTTTGTGTGAATACATGGATGTGATGTATGAATAATGTATATCGGATGGATATTAGATGGGTGAGGGAAATTTTGAAAATTATTGTAATAAATTTAGAATTTATTAAATTGGACCTGCGTGTCCAGCCTATTACCTCTTGACTCTTTGTATTTCTCTTCTCACTATTCCCCTCAATGTAAATGAGGTTTCTTTAGAAGTGTTATGTAATTGGGTAGAAGTAAGATTTGTGCTTGCAGGAGAGAGGAAAGAGAGAGATTTGTTCTAGGAACAAGTTGTTTTAATATCCATCCGCATATCATTATTAATTTATTTATCGCGCCTTATTATGCTTTTAGAATGCATGTTTAAGGGTGTATGATGAGACCTAATCAAAGATAATTAATTGGTTGCCAATTACGCGAAAAACCCTCAACAAATATTAAGCTTTTTTCCTTCCATTGAGTGATTCATTCTCAAGATCCAAGATTGGCACTGGTTTCTTGGCCAAAGTCAAGACCTTTGTCCATCGCAGATGTGTTTGAATCATGAAGGCTTTGTTCCATATCGCACGTCTTGTCCAAGTTGTGATTTGTTGGCCAAAGTCAAGATCACTTCTTGTCCATCGACATCGATTACGAATGTTTCCAAGTCAATGTGTCCCGCTTAACTGGAATCATTAAGTTTGTTGTACCAAAGCCAAGGCTTAATTGATTCAGAGGAAAAAGGTTAGGAAATATATCAGATATATTGGCATATATTATATATATGTTTCGAACTTGGATGTCCACCTACTGGATCTAGGAATTGGATAAGATCCAATTGATCTTAGAGATCTACCTAGTTAAATATCATACAATTTGTTGGCCAAGTCAAGGTTGTGTGTTATTTAACGGGATCCTAGCCCACTAGGAAACTAGGTTTCCCGAGTACTCAACAGAGGGTTAGAGGCTCGCCGAAAAATAGTGGGAGGCAAGTATTAAATTTGCAATTTCGTTTAGATACTTGCCAATACGCGCTCATTTCAATTTTCGTCAATTTATAAATATATTAGTTGGACTAATATTTAATCGTTGTTTTAATTAAACAGTTGGACTGTATTCAAACTACTTCAAATAATAGTTGATTATATAATTGGATTATAGTAATCAGTATATTTGAATTTAACCAATCAAATTATAGTTGATTATATAGTTAGACTATAGTAATCATTATATTTAATAGTACCTGAAATCGTTGATTGGATAGTTGGACTATAGCAATCAAGATAACTGAAAGATTAGCGTTTAAAACATAATCATGGGTGAAAATGTTTTTAAACGGCTTTAATTTTTAGATTGGGAATAAAAGCCCAGGATAGTCCTGGGAACTAAGAAGTTATTCTATTTGATATAACAACCTCTTGGGCCTAAGCCCGGAGTTGAGCAAATAGTAGAACATGATCTTTGGAAGATTCATGTGATGATAACTTTAGTGCTCAATCCATTATGTTTAATGCAATGACACTTTAATTCCATCGTCAGAATTAAGGATTAGATCCTTGTACCATGATGATGAAATTAAAGATCTTCATAGATTTATTCTTAAATCTTAGAAGTACAAATTGCAAAAGAAGCTTTTAAGCTCGCGTTGTTGGAGTTTCTACGGCCCCGAGGATCGAATACAAGGCAAGAAATACATGTGAATACATACGAGGGAGTTGCGGAATACTCACATCGATCGGTTGAGCGACGCGCGAGGCAACAAAAATCTGATTTTCTGCCCACTAGACTGCTCGGCAGTGAGCTGCTGTCCTCTACCATTTTTGGTCTTTGGTTGAGCTCCATCAAGCTCCAAGCTTCGTCAAATGATTCTCGGCTCATGGGTGGACTTCCCTATCACCTTCGCATGTCTCTCGGAGTGCTAGCTCTTATGAAATTTGCCACAAATTTCCACTTGCTTCCCTTCACTCTCTCGGTTTTCAGACCAGAAAATAGAAAGAATGAAGCCCCTCTTGGGCGTGTGAGAGAGGAGAGAAAAGAGAGGAAAGATGATTAAATGTGTTGTTGTGTTTTAAGTGTATCTAATACACTTTATCCATTTTCTAAAAACAAATAAATGAATTACCAAATAATTGGCTTTCCAAAAGTCAAATACAAAAGCTTTCCAACACACTCCAACAACTCACATCACTCAATCAAGTGACAACTTGTTGTTGGACAATTATGACCCATAGCGTCACTATTTGTACAGATCATGGTGTTGTTGTACAAATTAACTATGTGACAAATGAGATTGCACTCTTATCATTTGTGATTAGATCCCCAAGATATATAAATGATAGGAGGTCATTGTGATTTGTTCATGGATTAAGAATGATATGAGACAAATCAGTCCACGAAGGATAAATCATTAAATATCCCTAGTCAGAGCATTATCGAGATTGGACATCGATGAATGCGTAAAAGACTAGTATTAAACTTGTGCGCGTTGTGAGGGCACAACGGCATAGTTCTCACATATTTGGGTATAGGATACTCATGCAAGTGTAATAAGAGGTTGTGTTTTACCGATGGTACGTGAAACAGCTTCGCTCTGGATAGACCCCATCAGAATTCCATTGGTAGTATGACTATGTGTCTAAGGAAGTCCGAAATCAGGGTAGGTGTATTTGGTCTTAACTTGAGACTTGCACCGCTAATACTTGCGACAATCAATATACTTTGGTTGCGGTCGTCTAGGGCTTTAACAGGCTCTGTGTACGCCAATGCGGGTAAATTGAGAATCGTAGTTGTGTGTTGGGTTGTGATGTCAAGACAGAAGTGTCACTCCAGTCATATGGAGATGATGATCGCGTAGGGATACAGAACTGGTTCTCTAAAAAGGTTGCAACAGTCGGGATAATATGACTTGGTCATGATTATCCGATATTAAATAGACTAGTTGCTCGTAATCTGATATATGCTTCGTACGGGGCAGACACTGTACCAGCCCCAGGCCTTGCATGTGATCGTCCGATACTAGACAGAAAAACGCAATACTATGTATACTACGCCTGATATAGATCCTTTATTCCTGTAAGGATATTTCTGGAGAATTGGGTAGGCATGACGTTTTGCTAGAAGCCAACCTTATCTTGTAAATCGGTATAAAACGTAGTACGTACGGGTACTTACGTGTTCGGATAGTCCGACGACCGAATTTACTGCCAACATATCCGGGGATCTCATGGTTCACTTCCCGAAGATTCACCGATGACGTATGACTCGCACTTTTAATTGATCTGGGATAATTAGATGAGAGAGAAAATTAATCTGTGATTAATTATGGAGATATTTTATCTGGGATAAAATATCATTTAAGAGCGAGAACGATTAATTTGGATTAATCGATAAATTAATATATTTGATATATTAAACGAAATTGGATTTCGACGCGGAATTAAAATTAGATTTAATTCGGGCGAACGAATTAATTTAGAATTAATTCATTAGCGACGTGAATAGTGATTTCGCTAGGCGTAATCATTTAATTACGACGCAACGGAAAATTCATTAATTTGGAATTAGCGAACCCGAGCCCGAGATTATTTGCGAGCGCATTCGTATTTCGAATTTGAGTGCGGCACGCAA
Organism: Zanthoxylum bungeanum; assembly: GCA_019454045.1. Classification (NCBI taxonomy): domain Eukaryota; kingdom Viridiplantae; phylum Streptophyta; class Magnoliopsida; order Sapindales; family Rutaceae; genus Zanthoxylum; species Zanthoxylum bungeanum. The sequence continues at coordinate 14,095 of SKCR01042814.1, forward strand.
GTCAAATCAAGCGTCAAATCATTAGTCGCATCAAGCGTCAAATCACTTGTCACTTTGAGTGATGTGACTTGACAACTTGATTGACTTGATGTAAGTTGATGTTTGAGTGTTTGACACTCAAGTGTGAGTTGATGGATTAATTAAAAGGCTATTTACCTTTATTTGATATAGGTATTTGACTTTTAATTATTTTTTGTATTAGATACACATTTGGTAATACAACTTACACAACTTCTTCTCTCTCTCCATTCTCTTCATCCTCACGCCCATGGAAGGCCAAAATGTTCACTGATTTCTTCTAAAAAAACGTGAATGGGGAAGCAAGTGTGATGGTTTTGTGGCAAAAATCATGAGAGCTAGCACTCCGAGAGACATGCGAATGTGATAGGGAAGTCCACCCATGAGCCGGGAATCATTTGACGATGCTTGGAGCTTGGATTCTTGAAGCATGATGGCCGAAAATGAGGAACAAACAGCAGCCCACTGCCGCAATTCACAGTGAGCCGTAAACCAAATTTTGTTGCCTCCCGCGTCGCTCAACCGATCGATGTGAGTATTCCGTGACTTTATCGATTGTATTCACACATGTTCATGATTGTTTATTGATCCTTGAGACCTTAGTAAACACCAACACTTGTCGCATCACTCAAAGTGACATTTGATTTGATGCTTGATGTGACTAATGATTTGACGCTTGATGTGACTTGCGTGCCGCACTCGAATTTGAAATGCGAATGCGCTCGCAAACAATCTCGGCTCGGGTTCGCTAATTCTAAATTAACGAATTTTCCATTGCGACGTAATTAAATCTAATTTAATTAAATAATCATGCCTAGCATAATTGCTATTCACATCGCTAACGAATTAATTCTAAATTAACTCGTTCGCCCGAATAAAATCTAATTTTAATTTCGTGTCGAAATCCAATTTCGTTTAATATATCGAATATATTAATTTGTCGATTAATCCAAATTAATCGTTATCTCTCTTTAATTGATATTTTATCCCAGATAAAATATCTCCTCAATTAATCCCAGATTAATTTTCTCTCTCATCTGATTAATCCCATATTAATAAAAGTGCGAGTCATACGTCATCGGTGAATCTTCGGGAAGCGACCCATGAGATCCTCAGATATGTTGGCAGTAAATTCGGTCGTCGGACTATCCGAACACGTAAGTAACTCGTATATTGATTACTATAATCCAATTATATAACCAACTATAAATGAATTATTTGAATACAGTCCAACTGTTAATTAAAACAACAATTTAAATATTAGTCCAACTAATATTTAATTTATTTGACGAATGATATTTGTTTGAGCGTGTATGACAAGTAATTAAACGAATATTGCAAATTCAATTCTTGCCTCCCACTATTTTTCGGCGAGCCTCTAACCCTCTGTCGAGTACTCGGGAAACCGTGTTTCCTAGTGGGCTAGGATCCCGTTAAATATCACACAATCTTGACTTTGGCCAACAAATTGTATGATAATTAACTAGGTAGATCTCTAAGATCGATTGGATCCAATCCAATTCCTAGATCCAGTAGGGGGACGTCCAAGGTCCGAAACATATATCTTATATATGCCAATATATCCAATATATTACCTAACCTTTTTCCTCTGAATCAACTAAGCCTTGGCTTTGGCACAAAGGTCCAATTAATAAATCAAATTTATTACAAACCATTTCTAAAATTGTCCCACCCATCTAATATCCATCCGATATACATTATTCATGCATCGCAACCATGTATTCACACAAGCATGTTATCAATCAATCTAATCAAATTAATTAATCTGATAATTAGTGATCATCCAATATTCAAACAACGATTTGATTTTACTCGAGTCAAACTCGTTTTTGCGAATAAGTACTCAAAGTACGAATTCTCGAATTAAATTAAACTACATAATTAAATCCAATTCAATTTGTATTTAATGCTAATTCGCTATTTAATTCCAAATTAAATATTGCACTGTATTAATAAACCTTTTACGATTTAAATTCCAAATTTAATCGTTACGGGTCTCAAAGCCCGATTAACGTCCAACGTTAATTTAATTAAAGTCCAATGGAATTTTAATTAATTTCTTTAAGGCGTGGACTTTTGGTCAACTCGGGTCGAACCCAATAACCAAAGTCCAATCTGGGAGTTACCCCATAAGCCCAAAAATTAATTTAGGCCCATTAGGCCCAATTAAACTTTAAAGGTCCATTAGTCGCATTTGGGCTTTATGGAAGCGGTTTTGGGCCTAATGGATCCAACCAATTTTGCCTAAACCCAACTTAGTACAACCCAGCCAATAAGCCCAATAACAACATTTCAAGCCCAATTTCCAAAATTAGCCCAATTCAATTAAATTACCAAATTCCAAATTCCCAATTTAATTACCAAAGTGTATAACACAATTAATCACCAAAATCAATATTTCCAAAACACCAAATTAGCCTAATTAATCATGTTCATCATCATTAAATCATGTCCAACATAATTTAACAAAAATCAAACCCATTTACATGCTTTACTACTCTCGGCAATGGAGGGGATTTTGTGTCCGATTCGGTTTCAATCCAATTAATTCCACAATCGACATTAAATCAACATCCCAATTGATTCCAACTCATCCAATGAATCAAAAATAAAAAATCACCAAGAATTAGGGCTATGTTCAATTCGGCCAAGCCATCCAATTGGGGAAAAAAATGATCCAATCACAATTTCTTGAAATATATCCAATAAAACTTCAATTAAACATGTTATAAGCATACTCAAACATCCAATTCATTCAAATCATGCTCAAAAATATTTTACCCAAATTTTAAGCCCTAATCAATTTCATGTTTTTCAATCGCTCTGATACCATTGTTGGAGTTTCTACGGCCCCGAGGATCAAATACAAGGCAAGAAATACATGTGAATACATATAAGGGAGTTGCGGAATACTCACATCGATTGGTTGAGTGACACGCGAGGCAACAAAAATCTGATTTTCTGCCCACTGGACTGTTCGGCAGTGAGCTGTTGTCCTCTACCATTTTTTCGGTCTTTGGTTGAGCTCCATTAAGCTCCAAGCTTCGTCAAATGATTCCCGGATCATGGGTGGACTTCCCTATCACCTTCGCATGTCTCTCGGAGTGCTAGCTCTTATGAAATTTGCCACAAATTTCCACTTGCTTCCCTTCACTCTCTCGATTTTTCAGACCAGAAAACAGAAAGAATGAAGCCCCTTTTGGGCTTGTGAGAGAGGAGAGAAAATAGAGGATAGATGATTAAATGTGTTGTTGTGTTTTAAGTGTATCTAATACACTTTCTCCATTTTCTAAAAACAAATAAATGAATTACCAAATATTTGGCTTTCCAAAAGTCAAATAAAAAAGCTTTCCAACAACTCACATCACTCACATCACTCAATCAAGTGACAACTTGTCACATCACTCAAAGTGACATTTGATTTGACGCTTGATGTGACTAATGATTTGACGCTTGATGTGACTTGCGTTCCGCACTCAAATTTGAAATGCGAATGCGCTCGCAAACAATCTTGGGCTCGGGTTCGCTAATTCTAAATTAACGAATTTTCCGTTGCGACGTAATTAATTCTAATTTAATTAAATAATCATGCCTAACATAATTACTATTCACGTCGCTAACGAATTAATTCTAAATTAACTCGTTCGCCCGATTTAAAATCTAATTTTAATTTCGCGTCGAAATCCAATTTCGTTTAATATATTGAATATATTAATTTGTCCATTAATTCCAAATTAATCGTTATCTCTCTTTAATTGATATTTTATCCCAGATAAAATATCTCCTCAATTAATAGCAGATTAATTTTCTCTCTCATCTGATTAATTCCAGATTAATAAAAGTGTGAGTCATACGTTATCGGTGAATCTTCGGGAGGCGACCCATGAGATCCCCGGATATGTTGGCAGTAAATTCGGTCGTCGGACTATCCGAACACGTAAGTACCTCGTACTACGTTTGTACCAATTTACAAGACAAGGTTGGCTTCTAGCAAAGCGCCATGCCTACCCAATTCTCCAGAAATATCCTTACAGGAATATAAGGATCTATATCAGGTGTAGTATATGTAGTATTGCGTATTTCGATCCAGTATCGGATGATCACATGCAAGGCCTGGGGCTGGTACAGTGTCTGCCCCGTACGAAGCATATATCGGATTACGAGCAACTAGTCTCTTTATTATCGGATAATCATGACCAAGTCATATTATACCGACGGTTGCAACCTTTTTAAAGAACCAGTTCTGTATCCCTACGCGATCATCATCTCCATATGACTGGAGTGACACTTCCATCTTGACATCACACTCAACACACTACGATTCTCGATATACCCAGAAGAGGTGTACACAGAAACCGGTTAAAGCCCTGGACGACCAAAACCAAAGTATATTGATTGTCGCAAGTATTAGCGGTGCAAGTCTCAGGTTAAGACCAAATACACCTACCCTGATTTCGGACTTCCATAGACACATAGTCATACTACCAATGGAATTCCGATGGGGTCTATCCAGAGCGAAGCTGTTTCCCGTACCATCAGTAAAACACAACCTCATATTACACTTGCATGAGTATCATATACCCAAATATATGAGAACTATGTTGTTGTGCCCTCACAACGCGCACAAGTGTAATACTAGTCTTTTACGTATTTATCGATGTCCAATCTCGATAATACTCTGAGTAGGGATATTTAATGATTTATCCTTCGTGGATTGATACAGTCTCATATCATTCTCAATCCAGGAACAAATCATAAGGACCTCTTATCATTTATATATATTTGTGATCTAATCACAAATGATAAGAGTGCAATCTCCTTTGTCACATAGTTAATTTGTACAACAATACCATGATCTGTACAAATAGTGACGCTATGGGTCATAATTGTCCAACACGCGTATGTCAGAGGGTACATCTGTAGAGCACTAGGTGTCACAGATGATTGCTGACATCGATCAGCTAGGTTAGCTGGGCATTACCTACGTGGCCGAGACTACCAAAGATTTGATCTTATAGTCTCTACCCGATAGCTGGGGCAAGTTCATTGTGAACCAAGAGAAAATTCTTGGAGAATGATGGCTATGTTCTAGGAAGCAAAGCCAGAGCTTCTAAAAGGGGCAAAGGCAAAATCATCACAACTCTTCTGGGAAGACAAAAGGACATATCCCAAGATGTCTGCCTAAACTGTGGCAAACAGGGTCACTGGATGCGTGGCTGCTGTATGGACAAGGCAGACATGAAGGAAGAGAAGACGGGCAAGGCTCCGACTTCAAGTATGTTTGTTATAAACATGTTCACTATTAGTTTCAAAATTGGATTTTGATACTAAGTATTATACATAAATATGTACTGATGTGCAGAATCTGCTGATCAGTAGGATACTGACTTCAGTCGAGATTGATCTACGAATCAGAAACGGGACGAGAGTCGCTATTTTAACCGTAGAATCCTAAGTTTAGGAACTACCTTTCGGGGGTGTACTTAAATTAGGAAACTGTTACAATGTAACTAGTTTGACTAGAAACATTATCTCTATATCAAAGTATAACTCGTTGCGGGTATACCTTTATATTCTAGAACACTAAAATGTTTTATTTTATAAAGATGATATTGAGATAACACATTAGATGTGAATAACAGTATTTATATTTTGAATATAAATGAATCTCAAACATATAACATGACAAACAAATAGCTCAAACTGAATTAATCAGATGAGACTTATTTGTGCCATTGTTGTCTGTGACATATTAAACAAGACTCGTATATCCACACTTTTGAAGAGTGGATACTAGGATGGATTTGATTCTATTCAAATGATGTCTACGAATCTAGTTCATTAGGCAAAGTGCCTAAAACACCTTTTACTTGGTAAAAGTACAAGTGACATCGATCTGTTAGCCCTCGTTCATAGTGACACAAGTGGGCCCATATACAGCTAGGCTAGAGGTGGATATGAATAGTTCATAACCTTTACGGATGTGGCATCGCGTTATGGTTATGTGTTTCTTTTGAAACACGAATCGGAAACTTTTGATAAATTCAAAGAGTTTCGACACGAAGTAGACAGACAGATCGGCTAAAGTATTAAACATCACGATTGGACTGTGATGGAAAATACTTAAGCAATAAGTTTCTCAATTACTTGAAAGAGTATAGAATTCTTTTAATATGGACTCCTCCCGGAACACCTCAATTGACGGTGTGTCCGAACGGAGAAACCAAATTTTGTTGGACATAGTAAGGTTAATCATGAGTCGCTCTGAGCTACCATTTTCCTTCTAGGGATACGCATTAAATAGTGCAATACTTATTTTGAATAAGGTTCCATGAAAATCTGTTTGAGAGACTTCATATTAGATATGAACAGGAAAGAAACCGGGTTTTCTCATTCCTGAAGATTTTGGAATGCTGGGCATATGTTTGGATGATACCAAACTAGAACCCAAATCGGATAAGTGCCTAATTTGTAGGTTATCCTAGGGTAACCAAAGTATAGTACTTATACAACTCACAAGAGAACAATTAATTGTTGCTCGCCATGCGGTTTTCCTAAGAGGAATACCTATATGCAGTGGTAAGTGGGAGGAAAGTAAAATTTGATGAAAATCGGAGTAATATTGTTCCAGACATCGATTCTTAATGGAACACAAACAGTTCATCAAGGATGAAACTGTACCATAATCTTCGAATACACAAGAACCGCGTAAGTCGGAGAGAGTCAGAAAATAACTGGGAGGTATGGATTTCTGATCTCACCTCATAAAGATGTCAATCTTATTGAAGAACACGAACTGACTACGTATGAGGAAGTGATACAAGGTATCGACTCCCTATTATGGCAAAGTGCCATGGTATCCGAAATGGATTCCATGTATACTAACCAAGTTTAGACACCAGTTGTTGTACCGGAAGGCATTGTGCCTATTGGTACTATATAAGTCTTCAAGGAAGACATACATGGATGGCAACATACAACGTACTAAGCTAGGCTTGTAGCGAAAAGGTATCGTTATCAACATTGTGTCGATTATGACGAAACCTTTTATCTGTTGCCATGGTTAAATCCATTTGGATAATGCTTGCTAATGCTGCATGTTTCATTTATGAAATATGGCAGCTGAACGTCAAGACCGCTTTCCTTAAATGGAAACCTTTTGGAGGATGTTTACAACATCCTGATGGTTTTGTCGTATCAAAACAAGCAAACAACGTTTGCAGGTTATTCGATCCATTTATGGATTGAAGCAAGCATTGTGTTCTTTGAACTATCGTTTTGATGTAATCATAATGGTATATGATTTAATTCAAAACGAAGATAATTCTTGTGTATATAAGGAGGTTAGTGGGAGCGCACTAAGAGTGATTGTCCTATATAATGATGATATATCATTTCTTGGAAATGACATTCCCATAATACAATCGGTGAAAGTTTGGCTTTCATGAAAATTCTCTGTAGAATACTTGGGAGAGACAACCTTTATTCTAGGAATAAGGATCTACTGGGATAGATGTAAAAGTTGTTGGCATTCTCCGAGAACTCGTACATTGAAACAAATGTACGCGACCTGGTGTCTCATATGCTTTGAGCATATAGAGTCACAATCAGGCCAATCCAAGTGATAGTCACTGGATTGAAGTTAAGAACATCCTTACGTATCTTAGATGAACTAAGGATGCTTTCTTATAACTATAGAGAAGGAGAACATGAAGTGATTGGGTTCACCACTGCAAGTTTCCTAACCGATAAAAACGACTATAAGTCGTAATAAAGGTACTATATAGTTTGAATAACGGAACAGTGAGCTGGAAATCTTCCAAGCAAGATACTGTTGCCGAATAAACAACAAAAGCGGAATATTGCTGCAGCTGAGGCATCAATAGAAGCACTTTGGATCTATATAATCCTAATCAAATTAGGTATAATTCTGTTAGCAGCTGAGCTAGGCTACAACACAGGCTAAAGAATTAATGGTCTTATCAACTATCCAAGTATATACTTCAACCATTCATCTGATTCGTTCGGATCATACATCGTGGCTATGTGATGATCGAATAAATCACATCAGAACGAAATCAGTTTCTCAGCAGAAGTTTGAGCGAACTATACATAGTTCAAGTGTAAGACACTTGAGTGATTGGCTATAGGCCAAGTGGGAGATTGTTGGACAATTATGACATATAGCATCACTATTTGTACAGAACATGGTGTTGTTGTACAAATTAACTATGTGACAAAGGAAATTGCTCTTTTATCATTTGTAATTAGATTACCGAGATATATAAATGATAAAAGTCCATATGATTAGTTCCGGATTGATAAGATATGAGACAGTATCAATCCATGAAGGTTTAATCATTAAAATATCCCTAGTCGGAGTATTATCGAGATTGGACATCGATAATGCGGAATAGACTAGTATTGCACTTGTGCGCGTTGTGGAAGCATAACGACATAATTCTCATATATTTGGGTATTGATACTTATGCAAGTGTAATAGGAGGTTGTTTTTACCGATGGTATAGAAACAGCTTCGCTCTGGATAGACCACTCAGAATCACATTGGTAGTATGACTGTGTGTCTATGAGAGTCCGAATCAGGGTAGATGTATTTGGTCTTAACCTGAGACTTGCACCGCTAATACTTGCGGCAATCAATATACTTTGGTTTTGGTCGTCCAGGGCTTTAACAGGTTCTGAGTACGCCTCTTCTGGGTATATTGAGAATCGTAGTGTATTGGGTGTGATGTCAAGATGGAAGTATCACTCCAGTCATAGTGGAGATGATGATCACGTATGATACAGAACTGGTGCTCTTATATGCTGCAGCTATCGGGATAATATAACTAGGTCATGTTTATCCGATTATAGAGACTAGTTACCAGAGATCCGATATGTGCTTCGTACGGGGCAGACACAATTCCAGCCCCAGGCCTAGCATGTGACATCAGATACTGGATCGCAATATGCAATACTACGTATACTACGCCTGATACAGATTACATATTCCTTTAAGAATATTTCTGGAGAATTGGGTAGACACGGTGCTTTGCTAGAAGCCAACCATGTCTTGTAAATCAGTAAAAATGTAGTACTAGGTACGTACGTGTTCGGATAGTCCGACGACCAGATTTACTGCCAACATATCCGAGGATCTCATGGGTCGCTTCCCGAAGATTCACCGATGATGTATGACTCGCACATAATTAATATGGGATTAATTATTAGAGATAGAAAATTAATCTAGGATTAATTACGGAGATATTTTATCTGGGATAAAATACTATTTAAAGAGAGAAAATGATTAATTTGGAATTAATCGATAAAATAATATATTCGATATATTATACGAAGTTAGATTTCGACGCGGAATTAAAATTGGATTTTAATTCGGGCGAACGAGTTAATTTAGAATTAATTCGCTAGCGACGTGAATAGTAATTTTGCTAGGCATAATTATTTAATTAAATTTGATTTAATTACGTCGCAACGGAAAATTCGTTAATTCGGAATTAGCGAACCCAAGCCCGGGAGTGTTTGCGGGCCCACTCGCATTTCGAATCAAGTGGAGCCCACAAGTCACATCACGCGTCACATCATTAGTCATTCTTGTGATATAAGTCACATCAACTTTGAGTGATGTGATGCTTGTCACTTTTTGTGTTTGATGGGGGTGGTTGAAGACTTTAAAGTCTTGTACCAAAATTTTGAATTTAAAAAAATGGTAATTGATTTTTTGTATTTGATTTTTGAAATCAATAACCAAATACACAACACACATTTTTTTCTCTTCCCTCTCCTCTCTCCACTCACGGCAATGGAGCAATTTTTTCTCTCTTGGGCGTGAAGCTAGGCTTCATTTTTTCTTCATGATTTTGTTGTAAAATCTCTAGAGCTAGCACTCAAAGGGCTCTTACAAAGGTGATAGGGAAACCCATCTATGAGCATGAAATCCATTTACAAAGCTTGGAGCTTGGAGCACACAAATGGAGCTTAGCCGAAAACACATGGAGCACAAAGGAAGGACCTTAGTCGAGAGCTTCAAGGAAAATTTTTTTGTGTTCGTCGCATCCAAAAGCCGATCAAAGTGAGTATTCCGCAACTTTAACTTTGATGTATTCACATGTTTCATATGCTTAATTGATCTGGGGATGACTTAGAAATCCCAACAGATTGGATCACGGGCCGATCCGCCTTTCGGTCAAGTGACGTGTGCCCTAAAATGAGAAGATACTCTTCTAGAAGACTAATGATGACTACGAGAGAGCAGTGGTTCATCATGAAAGTAGCACATGCTAGCCGCCATACGCCGTCGCAGGTCGTTATAGGGCATCACAGTAGTAAGGAAGTGGCAGAGCAGAGCCATCATAGGCCGGTGCAGTGATAGGGAAAATGACTAATTTGATGGGCGAATTGTAGGTAGTTGGGGAAAGTTGTTATGGTAATAATGACAAAGTGACATAAATTGACGCCATAGGTGGTGAAATAGTGGATTTAGAAGCCTATATAAAAGGGTTGAAGTCTCATATTCGAGAGATCATAAAATTGGCAATTCAACACTTAGAGAGAAATCAAGAACCAAAAACCTAGTCATAGAAAGAGAAAATCGGTCGGTTGTTTGACCATTGAGATAATTATAACGGGCTAGTATAAGACCCGAGGTGTTATGAACTATTTGTAAGCTCACTACCCCACTTGCAGCTCGGGTCGGTCTTGATCCTGAGCATTAATAAAATACATCCATTTTTTCCTATTGACATAAATTGGAAACCACTCTCCACCGCACCACGTAAATCTTTACCTCTATAATTTATTTGTCTACTTGTTGAGTTTGCATTTGGTATCCTATTAAGCAACAAATTCACTAACCGATGGTGATTTATTCGAGGAGTTAATTTCTCATATTTCCATTCGAATAAAAAATAACCGTTAACAAAACTCAATATAAATATTAACTCATTTCGAATCCAAATTTATCATTGCTATGAATAAAATGAAAATAGTTAATTTGCCTAAGGTATTTGTCTGAATTGGTGTCTAAACTTATCAACCTCAAGTCAAAATGACATATTTCGATTTTGACCATTTTGATTACTAATTCGAACAAATCATTTTGATCAAAAACGATCCTGAATTATAATAAATTTTAAGAAGAATTAGACGAATTTCTAAAATAAAATCCTATTTATAATATAAAAACCACGTTATAAATTGGTGTCCAAATATATCAACCTCAAAAGTCAAAATCATGTGTTTAGATATTCGTATTTTCAATATTAATTCGAACAAATCCTTTTTATCAGGAACAATCTTGAATTATCACAAATTTTAAGAAAATTTAGACAAATTTTAAAAATAAAGTTCTATTGATAATATAAAAAACATGTTATATAATTGACAACAAAAATTATATCCACAAAAATTAGTACAAAATCACTAAAAAAAATTTATATTTTAATTCAATAATATTTAATTTTTAATAATTTTATCCTTATTTTTATGCTGTTCATATCATTATTTATTTGACAAATGTAGGAACCGAAAACCTTACTTATATTCTGATTCAGTCGATGAATTTAACACGTCAGTAAATAATCATAGATATCATCGACAAAATCTTCAACGACACGTGTCAAGAAGACAACACAAGTACAGCACGTAACTATTATCAGCCACTACTCTGCTCAAGGTAAAATGCTTCTTTAACATATCCACATAATCCCGTTGCAAATCACCCCCCCCCCCCCCCCCCCAGCAATACCCAAAAACAATGGGCAAAGAAAGCGATGAATCTCCGTTAAAGCTGGTCGGATTCAAAAACTTCGTCCGCCAAAATCCCAAATCCGACCGTTTCCGCGTTACCCGCTTCCATCACGTCGAGTTCTGGTGCACGGACGCCACCAATACGGCGCGTCGTTTCGCCTGGGGTCTCGGCATGCCCATAATCGCCAAATCCGACTTGTCCACCGGTAATATGGTCCATGCATCGTATCTTTTACGTTCTGGCGATCTCAATTTCGTCTTTACGGCACCGTATTCCCCTTCCATCGCCGCCGGCGATGCTGACAAGGCTTCAGCTTCTCTCCCGACTTTTGACCACTCTGCTTCCCGCGCTTTCGTTGCCTCCCATGGCCACGCTGTCCGATCGATTGCTATTGAAGTTGAAGACGCTGAAGTCGCTTTCAACACTAGCGTTGCTCACGGTGCTAAAGCTTCCTCCGCTCCTCTAGTTCTTGACAGTCTTGCTGTTATTGCTGAGGTTCATTTGTATGGTGATGTTGTTTTGCGTTATGTAAGTTATAAAGACAAGACCAATCTTGATTTCTTGCCTGGTTTTGAACCAACGGATGAGATTTCGTCGTTTCCGTTGGATTACGGAATCAGACGGCTCGATCACGCTGTTGGGAATGTTCCGGAACTGGCTCCGGCTGTTTCTTATTTGAAATCGTTTACTGGGTTTCACGAGTTCGCCGAGTTTACAGCGAAAGACGTGGGAACATCTGAGAGTGGACTCAACTCAGTGGTGTTAGCTAATAATGAAGAAACGGTATTGCTTCCCATGAACGAGCCAGTGTTTGGGACCAAGCGTAAGAGTCAGATACAGACTTATTTAGAGCACAATGAGGGAGCTGGCGTGCAGCACTTGGCTCTTGCGAGTGAGGATATATTTAGAACTTTAAGAGAGATGAAGAAGAGGAGTGGAGTTGGTGGATTTGAGTTTATGCCGGTGCCGCCGCCAACTTATTACAAGAATTTAAAGAATCGTGCTGGTGATGTGTTGACTGATGAGCAGATTCAACAGTGTGAAGAGCTTGGGATTTTGGTTGACAGGGATGATCAGGGTACCCTTCTTCAGATTTTCACTAAGCCTGTTGGAGATAGGTATGTTTAATTTGAAGAATCTGAATGTTATTTATTGCTTTGATTTTTATCTGTTTAATTGCTCATCATATTACTAGTTTATTACTAAATTTGACTTCAGCTCCTGATTTGATTATGCTAAATTGGAATCCAAGTTTTGACATATTTGATAACACAGGATTAGGACTTTTGAGTTATCGGGGCCAAGAAGATTTTTATATTTTGAGGCCTCCATCCCTAATAAAATATTATAACAAAAAGAATTTAGGCCCCTAACCATGAGAAAATCTACTACCACGTCCTCAATGCAACAAGTTAATGTCACGCGTGTTAAAAAATTAAAAAACAACTAAAAATATATATTAAATTACACATGTCATTTTTTAATTCATTGGTGGTACCACATCATTCATATCACCGTTGCACCAAAGAATTACTCCCTAACCATTTGTTATTTATAGGCTATAACAAAAAAATATTCGGGCCGTAGGCGGGCCCATTTATGGCAAGGGCCGGCTCTGACTGATCCACTTTACTTGTGTTTCTAGCTTTTGAGTTTTGATAGAACTTGTGATGTTTGGTAGGAAATGATTAATAATGTTAAATTGTGCATCGTGCTCTATTTTTTCTGATTATGTTGATGCTATTATGTTGCTGGGAAAGTTTTCATTGGCTTAACCACATTTTTCCGGCAGGCCAACCATCTTTATAGAGATAATTCAGAGGGTAGGATGCATGATGAATGATGAGGAAGGAAAGACATACCAAAAGGGAGGATGTGGTGGCTTTGGGAAGGGCAACTTTTCGGAACTCTTCAAGTCCATCGAGGAATATGAGAAGACACTTGAAGCCAAACGAGTCGCAGAGCCAGCTGCTGCATGAACAGGCTCCTTTCTATCCTTGTGCTTTTGGCCTTAATGTGGTTGAATAAGGTTGTTACTGAAGTCAAATTGGTTGCTACTTTGAGTGTTAAATAAGTATGTGATATATCAATATATCATTTAGTGTGTCATAAAGCTTTGTGATTGTTCCTGTGGCAAACTTTCCAGAACTACTTACTCAAAAAATTACTTGAGAAGTTGATAGTACTAACTACTATACGTTGTTATGGTCCAATTCTTTAGGAATGAACTTCAAATTCAAGTTTCTATGATGCAAAACTTATGCTTTTTTCAGAGATTTACTTGCAGTTTGAGGAATGAACTCCAAATTCAAGTTTCTATTGATATTTTCATGTTGTCCTGTTCATCAAGTTCATTGGAAAGCTTTTCTCATTTGGAAAACTAAATACTCAAATAGTGCTTACTAGCCAATTTCCTTAGTGTGGTGGAAGATTAGTGCCAGTTTGTTTGCTCTGATTCGGGTGCTAGAATCAGTTGAACTTTTTAGATGAGTTATCAGCCCAAAAAAAGTAGAAATTTCTGCAATTCCAAAGAGAAAATCCTGGAATTGTTGGATAGTGAATTGGGATTTCCGGCCTCCAGTGATTTAATAATTTTCTATGAAATCATTTGTCGATAATCTCAGTGCATAAAAACCTTCCGTTTCTGTTAAGATGAGAACATCCAAATTCTGTTGATGGTATTTTCAAGCACTATGGTAATTGAACAGTATGGCAAAGGTAGCAAGGGCAATTTCCTTTTAATTGGGATCAAGACCCTTAGGTCAACCCGGCCAGTAGGATATTGCCGAGCGCCTGGTGATAAATGACTGACCACTCTAGCATGGTTGGTCAGGCCTTATTAGACCAGTGAGAGCATTCACAGTCCGAAGAACCATTAAGACCGACCTTATGAAGACCGACCTGATGACGAGATATTTTCCACCGCCTCATCATTACAAGATAAGATGATAAGGTATCATCATTACAAGATAAGATGATAAGGCATCATTATTACATGATAGCGTGATGGGACATAGTGATAATTGAAGTGAGATATTTATGGCCAAGTGTCCTTGGGATAAGAAGGCTCATTAATGAATTCACATGGGGGATAACATGAAGAGAGAGGTAGCACCGCCTATTGCTTAGTATAAATAGGAGGGAGTAACACATTTGTGAGGGGATTTTTTTGGAAGAGAGAAAACAGAGAGTAAGAATTAGCAAGTAGAAAAAGACAGTTAGTTGAGAGATCACAAAGAAAGAATACATTATTATAATCATGTACTAGCAAGCTACTTGGTTTCCCTACTGACCGATCACGAAACTGGTCGGCCGAACACTCTTTGATAATAAAACACCCAATCTATTTTGTGCCCGTGGACGTAGGCAAAAATAATTTCGCCGAACCACGTTAATTATCCGTGTCGATCTGTGTGGTTATCCACTTTTGCTAAGTTTGCTTTTGGTTTCTCTTAACCAAACAAATTCACTGTTAAAGGAGGATTATCCCGGGAGCAAAATTCCTTTATTGCCCCTGAGACGAAAATCAGCCGTCAACAGTTGGCGCTGTCTGTGGGGATCCAACAAAAAGCAACTCACGTGTTAAGACGATGGCAGAAGCCAGAAACCACTGATCGTCAGAGAGCTCAACAACGGAATGGATGGAAGAAAATATGAGGAAAGAAAGGGAGGAAAATCAAACCCTCTTGAAGTCCATGATGGATAAACTGGAAAGAATGGAAAAGATGAATAATGAAAGAATTGAAGCTGGAACCAGCAAGAGGAGAAGCGAGATAGCGGAAGGAAAAATGATCGTAGACGCGAGCGGAGATGATGAACCCAGGAGGAAAGACCTCTATGGGATGAGGTCTGTGGTGGTGGAGAGAGATTTGCCACCAGGAGATGTGTGGGAAGAAGAAGAGAAGAAAGGCAATCACCAGACTCTTCCTACGATAGCCCCCACAACATCAAAAGGAGAAATATGAGGCATGACAGAGTTGAACAGTAAATTTCTAGTCGCGACATGCGCCGTGATCGGAGTGACAGGCGTGAGGAAGTGTGTGGGGGACAGCGCGACAACATTGATGGCAACATGAAAGCTTGGTTAAGGAAAGAAATGACCAAGTGGGAGGAGAGCTTCAAGGCTGATGCAGGAGATGCCCGGGACGGCGAGATCGAATCTCCCTTCACGGAGGAAATAAGGTCGGCAAAATTCCCAAGACGATTCACCATGCCGGGCATGACACCCTACAAGGGCCATTCAGATCCGAAATCGCATATTGAGGGCTTCGTTTTGTTGATGGAGGTATATGGAAAGGTGGGAGACGCCATTTGCAAAGTGTTCCCATTAACCTTGGGCGGGCCCGCTGTCCTGTGGTTCAGAAGCTTAACTCCGGGGAGCATCAGAAGCTTCTCACAGCTTAAGAAGTCATCTTTCCGACACTTCAAAGGGGCGTGCGTCCCAAAAAAGACAATCGAGGAGTTGAGGCTCGTCAAGCAGGGGGATGACAAGCCCTTGAAAATTTTCATTGAATGATATCACAGATTGGTGCTCGAGGTCGGAGGATATGAGTCTCTGGAGGCCTTGGAAAGTTTAAAAGGGGCCCTGAAGGTTGGGAGGCTGTGGACCCACCTGCGAATTCAGGACACACCAGACTATGCCACCGCATTGGAGATAGCTCGGAGGTTCACTTTGTTGGAAGAGGAAAAGATATCCCGAAATGGAACAGTTACCAAGGGAAGGGCGGTAAAGGCGGAAGCTCCCCGCAGGCCAAATAGGGAGTTCAGGGAACCACTTCAAAGGCAGAGAGAGTTTAAGCCGATCTCCCCGAGCAACCAGGAGAGGAAAGCTCCGGCACAAGTGAACCAGGTTATCAGGGAAGAAACGTATGTCCCTCTGAATAAACCATTGAGGCAAATCGCCACGGAGATCCAGGGCAAAGGCCTCTTGGCGGAACCTGATTTCAGAAGGTACCCGCCAAACAGAAGGAATAAAAGGTTCTATTGTATGCACCATAATTTGTGGGGGCATGCGACGGACGATTGCAGAGACTTGCGGGAAAAAATGGAAGACTTAGCTCGCAATGGATATTTAAATAACTACATCAACCATGAAGTTATGGCGGTCAGACAGAGGTAAAACCATGGACAAGTAAACACAATGCTGGAGGAAGAACCCTAGCCGAAACTTCTAATCGGTCGAGGAAGAATTACAGCCGCACCCGGGGCCCAGAGGTATTGGCGGTGGAGCAAGCCCTAGAAGCTCAGAATGGTCGGTCGGTGCCGATAATGTTCACAGATAATGATGCTCGTGGGGTGAGTTTCCCCCATGATAATGCCTTAGTAATTAAAGCAGTAATCGGTGGATCCGAAGTGGACAAGATCCTGGTGGATCCCGGGAATGCAGTAGATGTAGTCTCCAATGAGGCCTTAGACGGGCTTGGAGTGGAATACGCTACCCTAACTGATGATGGGACTCCCATGTACGGCTTCAGGGGTTCAACAGTCGTTCCGCTGGGAAGAATTCAATTGGCCATGACAATTGGGACCCATCCCCGAACTCAAACGATTATGATGGATTTCACAGTGGTAGACTGCATGAGCAGTTATCAGGTTATCGTTGGTCAGCCTTTCATGATGAAATTAAAGGCTGTGATGTCCTGATATCATTTGAATTTGAAGTTTCCTACCTGGGACGGGATTGGAGTTGTGTGCGGAAGTCAGAAAGCCGCTCGGAGTTGTTTTGCCACCCTCTCAAGGGAGACATTCTGTATTGAAGATGGAGGCCAGAAAAGAAAAGAAAATGAAGATGGGGAAGGGACGAGTAAAGTTACGGGTCCTCAGCCAAAGAAAGTTGCTCGGTTGGGCTTGGCGGGTAGGGGCGGTAGAAGAATTGGATACAGTGGAGCTTTTCGGGTCGAGTAAAAACGTGAAAATAGGGACAGACTGGACGAAGCCCTTAAGCGGAATTTGTCGAAATTTTCAAAGCAACACCCAGATGTATTTACATGGGGGCATGATGATATGCCCGGTATTGATCCAAAGTTCATCAATCATCGCCTGGCGGTAGATCCGGCCCATAAACCAGTCAAACAAAAAGAAGGATTTTCAACCAAGAGCGTTGCGAGGTGAAAGCCGTCGAGGTAGAGAAGTTGTTGAAAGCCAGGTTTATCAGAGAGTCGAGATACTCGGATTGGGTGTCGAATGTGATTTTAGTGAAAAAAAACCCACCGGGAAGTGGATGATGTGCGTAGATTTTACCGACCTCAATAAAAACCTGCCCGAGATAGCTTCCCGTTACCAAATATGGACCAATTGGTAGATTCTACAGCTTGCCACAGATTACTCAGCTTCATGGACGCATTCTCGGGGTATAACCAGGTCAAAATGCACCCTGGGGACGAGGAGAAGACAACATTTGTCACTGACTAAGGATTGTATTGTTACAAAGTGATGCCTTTTGGTTTAAAGAATGTTGGGGCAACGTTTCAGAGGTTGGTGAATAAGATTTTCAAGCCCCTCATCGGCACATCTATGCTAGTATAAGTCGATGATATGATAACCATGTCTATGGAGTCGGACTGTCACGTGGCCGATTTGAAGAAGACATTTGAACTACTAAGGAAGCATAATTTGAGGTTGAATCCGGAGAATTGTGCTTTTGGGGTGGCCTCATGAAAGTTTTTGGGCTACATGGTAAGCTCCAAAGGCATAGAGGCAAATCCTCAAAAGATCCGGGCGATTCTGGATTTGAAATCCCTCAGGACAGTGAAGGAGGTGCAAAGCTTGACCGGTCGGGTGGCCGCATTGAACCGGTTCATCTCCCGAGCAACCGACAAATGCCACCCTTTCTTCAAGGTCGTCAAAAGGGCAAAGATGGAAGTCAACTGGACGACAGACTGCGAGGAGGCCTTCGTGCGGTTTAAAGACGCAACCCCCACTCTTAGTAAAGCCGACCGATGAGATCTTATTCTTGTACTTAGTTGTTTCTGAGCATGTTGTAAGTTCGGTACTAGTACAAGAGGCCGATAAGGTTCAAAGGCCAGTGTATTATGTTAGTAAAGCTTTATTAGATGCAGAAACTAGATATGCAACACATGAACTGGTCGCCCTGTCTTTAATTACTGCGGCCCGAAAGTTACGACCTTACTTCCAGGCTCATCCCATTGCGGTTTACACCGACTGTCCTTAAGACAGATCCTACAGAAACCAGAGGTCTTAGGTAGGTTAGTAAAATAGTCGGTAGAGTTGAGTGAGAACGACATTTCTTACCTACCATGGCAGCAGTAAAAGGTCAGGCTTTGGTAGACTTTGTGGCTGAATTTACAGCATCCCAGACTTTGACTATTGCGGAAAGTGGATGGGAGTTGTCGGTAGACGGATCTGTCAGCTCGCAAGGTGGTGGGGCAGGAATTGTATTGAAAAGATGGCACATGTGAGGAAATGGTGTACGCCATAAGATTCGCCTTTGATGCCACAAATAATGAGTATGAGGCAATTCTGGCTGGCTTAAGGTTGTGCACGGCGATAGGTGTTCATAATAAAGTTGTAAAGAGTGACTCTCAGTTGGCCATCCAGCAGCTAAGGGGAGATTTCCAAGTCAGAGAATCGAATATGATAGCATACCTGGCAGAAGTGAGAAGGTTAATCGGAAAAATGGGGAATGTGCGATTCGAGCAGGTCGGACGAGAGAATAATTATCAAGCAGACTCCCTAGCGCGGCTGGCATCATCAATCCGATCGGAAAAGCCAAGAACGATCCATCTGGTCTATATTCAGGTAAAAAGTATGGGAGAGCTCGAGGTAATGGTGCTGGATGCGCAAAAGAGTCTTCTTGGATGCAGCCGATCAGGAAGTATTTGGAGACGGGGGAAATACCAAAGGAAAACGAAAGAGGCTAGGAAATTGAAGTACAAAAGCAACAAGTTTTTCTTGATTGAAGGAGTGTTGTATCGAATGGGCTATACGGTACCACTCTTGAGATGCCTAGCGGGGGAGGAGGCTGATTATGTGCTCCGAGAGATTCATGAAGAAATTTATGGGAACCATGCTGGGGGACGGTCAATTGCCTTTAAAGCTTTAAGGCCATGATTTTACTGGCCAACCATGCATCAGAACGGGATGAGGATAGCCTGTAAATGCGAAGGATGCCAGAAAAATTCCAATATCCATCACCTGCCTGCAGAACAGCTGACTATATTATCCAGCCCATGGTCGTTCACCCAATGGGGGCTGGATATCATTGGACCAATGCCGAAAGGGCGATGACAGACAAAGTATGCCATTGTAGCCATTGTAGCCATGATTATTTTACCAAGTAGGTGGAAGCCGAACCTCTGTCTGCTATCACAGAGAAAAAAACAACTAAATTCTTGAAGAAGAACATTATCTGCAGGTTCGGGATTCCTCGGGCCATCATCACAGATAATGGGAAGCAGTTCAACAGCAAAGGCTTCAAAAAGCTTTGTGAGGATCTCCAAATCTCCTTGAGATTCGCCTCACCTGCCCATCCCGAATCAAATGGACAGGTCGAGGCGGCCAACAAAACTATCAAGGCAAATCTTAAAGCCCGACTCGGAGCTTGTAAGGGGTTATGGGTTGAAGAGCTACCATAAGTATTGTGGGCACACACCGGACGACTTGCAAAGATTCCACGGGGGAAACTTCATTTTCCTTGTCTTACGGGTGTGAAGCAGTTATACCAGCAGAAATAGGGATGGCCACCCACAGGGTCTAGCACTTTGAGGAAGAACAAAATGAAGAGCTCATCAGAAGTCATGTCGATTTAATGAAGAGACAAGAGAGAAGTCGGTTATAAGGGCTGGCAGTCTACCAACAAATAATGGCTCGTTTCTATAACAAAAAGGTTCGGACCCGATCCTTCCTTCCGGGCGACCTAGTGTTAAGAATAGTCACTTTAAACACCTGAAAGCCATAATAGGGCTCATTGGACGCCAAATGGGAGGGACCGTATAAAGTTGTGGAGATTGTAAGACCAGGTGCCTATCTTCTGGAAGAGTTGGATGGTACTCGTCTGAAGAAGCCCTGGAATAACGAGATGCTGAGGAAATATTTCCAGTAGGTCTCGTCCTCAAGAAGTAAAATTCCCTAAATAACTCGACCAGGGTTAAAGGCTCAACTGTAAAGCCTCTCTCGAAATGACCCGTCAAGAGTTGTAGGAAGGGCAGTATGTCCTATGAATATGAATAAAACTTTCATTTTTTTTTATTAAGAAGCTTGTCCATTTGTTGTTTTTAAATAAAATGTGAAAGTTATATTCAATATTCCGAGGATATACTCGATGCGAATGGATGATTTGAGACTGGGAAGGACACCGAACCCGTGGCACGCCAAACATAGGTGTCATTATCAAACCCCCGGGTAAAGTGTGCCGACCTGGCTCTTCTCATTTTTAGTGGATCCAGATCACTTCAAGGGATGAAGTGTGTGTGGGAAAGCGCGAACCCCTCGTGATTCGAGGCTGGAACGTTACTACCCAGCACTCGTATTTTTGAGGATCATCTCGGGGGAGACGACCGCAGGGAGGGAGTGCCCCCGTGAAGCAATCGTCCAACCGATTCAGTAGTATCACCCCATGACGACGACCGCGGGGAGGAAATCCCCCCGTGAAGTAATCTGTCCAACCGGTTTAGGGAAGGCGACTGCGGGGAGTGTGTTCCTGTAGGTTTAGCCTTGACAGTTCAGATCCGTGAGAAGCATAGCACGGGGAAGGATTGTGCCCTCGTGGCGTTTCTAGACTTCAGCGCTGCTGAGCATAAGGAAGGATGTGCCCTTACTGTCTCGGGTGCTCTTTGATCCGTATCCCGAATTGCCGGGACTCTGAATTGAAAGATTCATGATTATGTTTTGGAGGCACCAGGTAGGACGCTACCTCGGGGCATCCCTGTTGCTGTTGATTCATCCGTTTTTTATGGAGTATGTGCTAAGTCACCTCCACAATTTTTCATCCCACTTTATTCTTGTTATTATTTTCATCGATTCATGGCAAGGGGACGCCCATGTCAAGTTTCGACTTATGTTCCACTCGGGGCTGGATTCGTTCCGCCGAGGTTGATTGAATCGGGGCTGGATTCGTTCCGCCGAGGTTGTTCCACTCGGGCCTGGATTCGTTCCGTCGAGGTTGATTGATTCGGGGCTGGATTCGTTCTGCCGAGGTGGTTCCATTCGGGGCTGGATTCGTTTCACCGAGGTTGTTCCACTCGAGGCTGGATTCGTTCCGCCGAGGATGATTGACTCAGGGCTGGATTCGTTTCGCCGAGGTTGTTCCACTCGGGGCTAGATTCGTTTCACCGAGGTTGATTGACTCAGAGCTGGATTCGTTCCGCCGAGGATGATTGACTCGAGGCTGGATTCATTCCACCGAGGTTGTTCCACTCGGGCCTGGATTCGTTCCGTCGAGGTTGTTCCACTCGGGCCTGGATTCGTTCCGTTGAGGTTGTTCCACTCGGGGCTGGATTCATTCCACTGATGTTGTTCCACTCATGGCTGGATTCGTTCCACCGAGGATGATTGACTCGGGGCTGGATTTGTTCCGCCGAGGTTGTTCCACTCAGGGCTGGATTCGTTCCGCTGAGGTTGCTTAGCTCGGGGTCGGGTTACGTCCCACCGAGTCCATCCTTTGGTCTGGGGACAGGACATTCCCCCAGGGCCAAGTGTTTTTCTCGGCTCGGGGTCGGTCGGTTACGTCCCACCGAGTCCATCCTTTGGTATGGGGAAAGGACATTCCCCCAGGGCCAATTTTTTTCTGAGCTCGGGGTCGGGTACGTCCCACCGAGTCCATCCTTTGGTCTGGGGATATGATATTCCCCAGAGCCAATTGTTTTTCTCAGCTCGGGGTCGGGTTACGTCCTACCGAGTCCATCCTTTGGTCTGGGGACAGGACATTCCCCCAGGGTCAAGTGTTTTTCTCAGCTCGAGGTCGGGTTATGTCCCCCCCGAGTTTATCTTTGGTCTGGGGACGGGACATTCCCCCAGGGCCAAGTGTTTTTCTCAGCTCGGGGTCGGGTTACGTCCCACAGAGTCCATCCTTTGGTTTGGGGACAGGACATTCCCCCAGGGCCAAGAGTTTTTCTCCACATGGGGTTGGGTTATGTCCCACCGACTTATTGGAGCAAGTCCTGAAAGGAAAAATAATAGTAGAAACATGCATTAATAAAAGATAATTGCGAGCAGTTATTACAAAAAGAAATGTATATATTTCAAAATTTACATGGGGCCGGTTGGGTTACCCTCTACAAGTCAGCCCGCGCAGGGGCGATATACTATTCTTCGATAGGCTCGGGCGGCGGATGGCTGGGCTCGGCCTCAGGAGGAGGGACAATGGCTTCCGTTGTGGGCGACCTGAGAGGCCTCGGCCGTTGCAGCTGCAAGTGTAGGACCTTCGAGTCGGTTTTCCTCAGAAGCTGGGGGCGCCGGGATCACTGAAATATGGTCAGGGTCCAACACATCTTCGGGATCACTGAAGCGGATGGCCTCATAAATAGGCCTCATATCCAGGTCGGGCAATACTTTTGGAATTATCTCGGCGTAGTCACCGACCCCTTCAAGTCTGATTGCATCCCTGGTGTCCTCCAATTCGGCTTATTTCTTCGTGAACTCCTCGCGTACTCTGGCCAACTCTTCATTTTTGGCTCTCAGCTTGGATTCTACGCCGCACACTTCCACTCTCAGGGCTCTGGTGTCGGCATGGGCAACCTCCAAGTCCTTCTTGGCGGCCTCAGTATTCTTCCTTTCAGTATAGGCGGCGGTTCTAAGAGCCTTGTTTGATGACTCCCGATTTCTTATGGCTTCGTATATATTGGCTAGCTCGGCCTCCAGATTCTTAATGATTTCATCTTTATTGGCTAGCCCGGCCTCCGTTTCAGTCAGCCGGTTTTAGAGCCTCTAGGCTTGGCTACCCTTGGATAGAAGGCTCAGAAGATGATCCTTGTTCTTGGCCGCCAGATAGTTTGCATGCCGAGAAGAAACAAAAAAATTAGAAATCATTCCAAGTCATGAACTCAGAACGGGAGTAAGGCAAAGAGTTTATCGTGGCCAACTGAGAGCACAACCCTGTAATCACGTCATCGGGAGCGAATTCCTCGAACTCTGGAATTCTAGCTGGAGGAACTACTTCGGCCAATTCGTTGAAGACTGGCACCAAATGAGAAGTGGCCTCGCAGATGTCTTGCCTGAGGTCCTCTGCGCCGAGTAACACGGCGCCTTTCCATTTTTTGGAAGAGCTCTCTGATGTTTTCTTCTCTATGTGAGCAACCTGTTTTCTGATCAGGGTCTATTCCTATTTGATCTCCCGAGTAAGTTCAGTTTCTCCTGCCCCGATCAAACGTCTCATTTTCCTGGTAGGTTTTGGGGGGCTAGCGGGTCGGGCGGCAGCTGGTGGGGATGCTCTGGCAGGTTCTGCCAAAATTTGTGTGGTCGGAGGAGCCTCTTCTTCAGTCAACTTTTTTACCTCGGAACACATTGGCTGTTTCCGAGAAGGACCGGCTCCAGATTGGCCGGATTTCTTTGATACGCCGGATAAGTGTTCGAGATATCTTAGGCATTTTGACATCCCTGCAGAATACAAGGCAAAAAAAAATGGTCAATCCGGAATTCGAACAATTTCAGGTTGTTATTATGTCGGGCAAGCAAAGAGATCAGTTAGGAGGTTAGTAATAGTCTACCTATCCACCCCGGGACTTTTAGAGGAGCAGCCCGAATGAGGCCTGACTCAACGAAGGCCACATCATTAACCAGCTCCTTCCAGTAATCGGCGTGTTGCCGAACAAGTTTTACCCGCACCCGAATCTGATGGGAAACTTTAGGAGCATCTCTTCAGCAGGCTGAGGAGGATCAAAGAGTTAGAATACAATCATAAAAGGAAGGAAGCAAAGGCATTAAGGGTTAAATTCCTAACATTCCACCCTGAAGATATCAGGAACTTGTATGTCTTCCTCAGGGGTCCCCAAAGTCCGACCCCAATCTCATGTGGCCCAGAACCACAAATATTTGAAGTTATTATTAGAGTCGGGAAGTTTACGGATAATATTTGAGGACTCGGCGTAGGCAGAAAGATAATACCAATCGTGGTGTGTTTTGGGGTTGGCCTTCAGCTTGTACAACCTCTTCACCTCTTCAAGATACGGTTCACCGAGGCCCGCCCTGTGCCAAATTACGTTCAGACCGGCCATAATTCTCCAGCTGTTCAGACTTAACTGACATGGGCAATCTCCATCTCAGCCAATAACCAGCCGAAGTAGGGTTGAATGGGCAGCCAGAGTCCACATTCAAATAAGGCAGGAAGAAGTGCGACCGAGCCCTCATCAGGTTGGCTGGCGCGATCGTAAGGGCGAGTGACCTCCAGGGCAATATCCGGAGGAATCATATACCGATGGCGAAGCAAGTCTAGGTCCTCTTCTGTTATTTTAGAAGGGCGTTCCATATCCAAGGCCGAGTAATCTTATTGGTCGGGCTCCTGATCCTCCCGAGGAATTCTAAGGTGGTAGGTGTCTTCCCTCTCTTCGGAAGGGGTCAGGGTAGTATCAAGATCCTCTGCATTGGGTGCCCCCGAGCTTGAGGATAGCTCTGTGACGCGAGGAGTTGAAGGTTTTGCAGGGGCTGTAGAGGAAGACTCGTTATCAGGCATTCCTGACAGCCGAAGTAGGTGAGAAGGTCAGACGATAGTTAATTTTCAAATTACCGGGACCTTGGCGGTTATCTTAAAGTTTCTGGGAAGCTAAGCCTACAGGCTCTATATGCCATATCAATATCTCCAAACCATAAGTCTCTTCCTAGTAACATCATACCAAACACCAAACCCAAAACAACCCAAAATTAACCTAACCAATCACCAATCATCCTGCCAAACACATATGCATAACAAAAAACCCTAACACAATGGCATGTTCGCCACAGACATCGTAAAAAACAACAAACCCAGAAAAGAAAAAAACAAACAACAGAATTCATAACCCATGAAACAAGAAAGCAAGGAGGTCGTTCAGAAACTTACTTGATTCTCCTGGGAGGTTCGAGGTTTTCTTTGTGCGGTCTGGTCGTGCTGGCTTTGCTGATCACGGTTGGGTGAGGAAAAATTTCTTGAAGAGTAAGGCAACTTGAGTTTCGTAAAAGGATGAAAAGTGTTCAATCTGTCATCTTATAGCCATGGCGCTATGTTTGTGGCCGTTGGATTAAACACAGGTGTCGAATGCACGCCACATGTCAGAATCGAGAGAGATATGTCAGCAATAGATAGACGGTTGGGGTTAAGCGTCTCTTGAGTTGTCGGTGAGCGGGCCGTTTCAATTGCTTTTTTGGCGGGATACTAATGAATGATTGACAAGTGGCAGGCTCTAGTTAAACCCTAAAAAATAATTTGATGGGCATTTAAGAGGATGTGATAGTTACGCGTCCCGAGAGGCGGTTTCCAGAAGGGTAATAGAGAGATTTCCCTTTGGCTGAAGAAGATCAGGCCATGCATTTGAGGCGTACCGAGGATACGACAATTATAAGACCATTGAAATTCTTCTTCAAAGGTCGACCACCAGTCTAACAGGAATGCCATTCTTTTTATATATAGTTCCCGGCACCAACTCGTGCACTCGATTGGAACCGAGAACTATGGGACAGATGTTGATGGTATTTTCAAGCACTATGGTAATTGAACAGTATGACAGGGGTAGCAAGGGAAATTTCCTTTTAACTGGGATCAAGACCCTTAGCGTCAACCCGGCCAGTAGGATATTGCCGACCAGAATAATATGTGCCAACAACGAAGGCCGAGCGCCTGGTGATAAATGAGCGACCACTCTAGCACGGTTGGTCAGGCCTTATTAGACCAGTGGGAGCATTCACAGTCCGAAGAACCATTAAGACCGACCTCATGAAGGCCGACCTGATAGCGAGATATTTTCCACCGCCTCATCATTACAGGATAAGATGATAAGGTATCATCATTACAGGATAAAATGATAAGGCATCATTATTACAGGATAACGTGATGAGACATAGTGATAATTGAAGTGAGATATTTATGGCCAAGTGTCCTTGGGATAAGAAGGCTCATTAATGAGTTCACATGGGGATAACATGAAGAGAGAGGTAGCACCGCCTCTTGCTTAGTATAAATAGGAGGGATTAACACATTTGTGAGGGGTTTTTTTTGGAAGAGAGAAATCGGAGAGTAAGAATTAGCAAGTAGAAAAAACAGTTAGTTGAGAGATCACAAAGAAAGAATACATTATTATAATCTTGTACTAGTAAACTGCTCGGTTTCCCTACTGACCGATCACGAAACTG
The DNA here is from genome assembly GCA_019454045.1 of Zanthoxylum bungeanum. Taxonomy (NCBI): domain Eukaryota; kingdom Viridiplantae; phylum Streptophyta; class Magnoliopsida; order Sapindales; family Rutaceae; genus Zanthoxylum; species Zanthoxylum bungeanum. Next base: position 41,177 of record SKCR01042814.1, read on the forward strand.
GTCGGCCGAGCACTCTTTGATAATAAAACACCCCATCTATTTTGTGCCCGTAGACGTAGGAATGAATAATTCCGCCGAACCACGTTAATTCTCTGTGTCGATCTGTGTGCTTATCCACTTTTGCTAAGTTTGATTTTGGTTTCTCTTCACCAAACAAATTCACTGTTAAATGAGGATTATCCCGAAAGCAATATTCCCTTATTGCCCCTGAGACAAAAATCAGCTGTCAACAAATTCAAAAAATCAGTTCAAGCCATGCTGAGAATTAACGGAACGTTATGATGAATTCGTATTAGAATCGTTTATATTAGGATTCGTATTAGAATCGTTTATATTACGATTCGTATTCGATTCGTTTACTAAACACATGAAATATGAATATTCATTTAGTCATGTTATTATTTCATGACATAAATTATCGTAATTTATTTATATTAATTTTTCATAAATATATACATATGAAATTACAATCAATATAAAGTTGTCCTACTCCATAGGTCACGCGTTGCGTTATTAGTTGAATTTTTCTCAACAGTATTTCTTAATGGAATTGCGTTATCAGAGACCCAATAGAATTATTACACATGTCGTAGTACTATTGGATGTGTTTCATCATCATATGGGAAAAGTCAAGTTTATCTCTAGGCTCTTCAAACTCTGAAGAAAACTCATAAATTGACTGATAATCATCCGAAGTGACTTCACTCCAAAATCAGTTCATTCTGAAGATGATTATTTCAGAACATGAGAATCAAAAGGATTCGGAAGGGAAGTACTCCGATCCGAAATCCACCACTTCGAAGCACGTATGGCAACACACCAAAGTCCAAAGTTAGTGGAATTTAATAGTAATCCAATTAGCTTAACATACAAGCCTAAGTAACATGCATAATAACATGTGTAATTAAAAAGAATAATTATCTTCCACCAAATCTTACATGTCAACACGACACAAGAAAAATGTCGAACACACATCTAAATAAGTTCAACAGCGGACAAATATAAATTAAAATGATGAAACCTCCACTTACATGAAAACGTGAGAATATAAAAATAAATTAAGAACTCTAACAGAAGTACACACATAAAGAAGTTCACGGAAACACAAAGAAATTGAAAAAAAAAAAAAAAAAAAAGAGAGAAAAGAATAATCTCTTAAAAGAAAGAAGTAGTTTAGAATTAATTTTAAAAGAAAAAAATGAAGATTTCTAACTTAAGTTTCAGAATGTTGATCCTTCAGAAAGCTTTTGTTGGTCTTGAAAGCAAGTAAAATCAAGTCCATCAAATATTTATTTCTCGATCCAAATTAAAATTGGACTTCGGAGAATAAAAGCCAAGACTTTTGAAGGAATGAAATCTACCACTTTTTCTCTCCATCAAATTGGCTCCGTCTATGGAGAGGACAATAAATTTCCATGTTCTTCCAAAGCAAAATCCTCTAAAAATGCTATATTATGACATGCATGTATAATATGGAATCATATATAATGTGTATGAAATACTTCCTTCCATGCTTAAATTTTATTTTGCTTAATAAGTCTGCTTAAGAAAGAATGGTTAGTATGAAAAGTTGGAAGCTGAAAAAACATGTGAATCATTATATTTGAGTTTCATCTCGTATACTAATAAAAAAAAATATGTTCGGTTGTACTGAATGAGAAAACGAAGGAAATGAATTCATAGTAGCCTAAAGCTGACAACCTATTAAGTAATCTAAATTATTACACACGACTTATTTCGAAAAAATACAAGATGATATATGACAATAACAATCCATGCATCAAAACTATAAAGTTCTTAACATGCATAATTGGCTAGTACTAAAAACATGCAAATCAATAAACGCGTAAAAATAAATCTTACATTTGAAAAAAAATGAAGTTGAAAGCATGTAGCATGCATAGTTATTCTTAATGATAAATTATTATTATAAAAGAAATGTTGTATATGGCATTTTTGAAAATTTGCTTGCAATCATAACCGTTACAAAGAATAACCTTCCAGGATGTTGCATGAATACTACACGAGCGTGATGAGGAACTTATCCATCATCATCATGAGCCCTAAATATATACAGTGTTATTTTGCAGGTGGTAATTAATCGTAATTTTTTAAATCTATTAAAAAATAAGAACAAGTAGTAAAGAAAAAAAAATAAAATAAATCATAAATGAATAAACGAATTAGTGATCTTAAATTCGTATTTGATTCCTTTAATAAATTAATCGAATCGAATTGATTCATTTATCAAATAAATCATTTTTTCCAAATTCATATTCACTTTAAAATGAATCAAATTGAACGAATAAATAAATTCAAACCCAAATTATCACCTCTATATAAAAGTTTTTAACTTGCTAAAACATCATAAGTGCCATTGATTCCATCGAAGGTTCATTACAATAAACTTCCTTTCTCAGTTCAAAGTCAAAATTCTTATGCAAATGAATTACTTTTTTAATCAAAATAGTAAGTTGTTTTAAAATTCGTACTAACAGTCTCACTCTTGCAGACAGTTAGAACATAGCTCAATGGAAATAGATTAATAAAAAAATTAAAAATTAAAAATAAAAAAAAATAAAAAAATAAAAAAACCAAAACAAAAAGGGGCAAAACAAAGAAACAGAACAAAACTCAAATTAAGAGTAAACATAAATCAATCATTCAAATCTAACCAGAATCAAGTATTCAAATTAAACCCAAATCAACAATTTAAATAAACCCTAAATACAATGCAGATCATACCATCATCATAAATAAATTTAAAATTCATAAATCAAACTTATGGGTGCTTGAACTCAGTTCAACAATTGTTAATGATATATTATCTAAACTAAAAGGAGAAGAAATAAGAAGGAAAACAAAAGGGAAGTTAACAAAGAAAACAAAAGAAATGTGTAGAAGTAGATGAAAAGGAAAAAAAAAAGACAGAGAAATAAAATTTAGAATTTTAGAGTTTTAAATATGTGGTGTAAACAAATAATAATAAGGATAAGATAAAGATTTGTAACATCTCCTTTTCGGAGATGCTACCAGCCGGGAATAGGCCGACTTATCCCCTTGAGTCATTGAATTTCTAACTATGATCAATACTACTAATCCCATTTCAAAATACAAACCCATGCATATGGACCATTGTTCAATTCAACAACATAGAATAAAATTTTATACTCATAATTGTGTACTCAAATATATTACATTTTATAATTCTGTCCTGGACACCTTAACTTATTACACACACAATCACTGTTATACACAATGTTTGATTCATAACTTTACTTCGACTTTGACTAGACTGTGTCTCTGACTTAACATCATGGACCCGAACACCCTAGTGACTGCCATCAGTATCCATCCTCTCGAGCTTGTCCTCCGGGTATACCTGCAAAACAGAATACTGGGAGTGGGGGGTTAGATCGTTTGAACAATCTAGTGAATGGACAATTTAAAATGTAAACTGAAATACTTAATGAACATTCATTTTTTCTGAAATCAAAATCATCTCAAGGAAAATTGATCTTTTCTGAAAACTCTTTCTTATCTGAAAGCATATCTCTTTCTGTGAAAACTCTTCTGGAAATCATTTTTGTCCGTAAAATTCTGAGATTCTCATAAAACTATTTCTCTTGAAAACTCTTTCACAAAACTATCTTTTCTAAAAAACATATCTCTGAGAAACTGTAGAAAACCTGACGCATGGGGGCGTTACATATCGCTGTCTCCTCATACGCCTAAACTAGTGTCTTGGGGCATTACGTATCGTTGACCCCCAAACCACTCAACTAGAGCCAGGTGTGCAAATCCATGTCATTTGGGCGATAAGTCTCGTCGTCCCCTTAGCCCTAAAAATTAGGATCTAAGGGCGTTACGTATCGTCGTCCCCCTAGTCCTGATCTACGTATGCATATGTCATCTGTGTCCGTCAATTCCATAACCGCCAATTCCATAAGTCACATCTGAGGTGAGTTTTTCCCTCATACCTCCAAAAATCATAAAAATCATGTTTTTAGAATCAAAACTTTCTCAAACATTCTTATTCATAAAATAACTGAAATAAACTTGGTTAAGGCCCTGATGTGCGTAAAAATAAGTCTCAAATCACAAACAAAAAGTAAATATCATCTTGAAAAGAAAATATCCACTCATTGATTTGGAATCTGGCTTGCACTACTTCACTTCGTCGAAGAGAATTGCGATTCCTGCCGATAATCTATGATCGATAACCTTAATTAGTACATAAGTTGAGAGATATGCTTCGGAACTAGATTAAACTTCTTATTTCACTAACTATTATCACTACATGGCATATTTGTTGGACAGTTATGGTCCATGCATCACTATTTGTACAGATCATGGTGTTGTTGTACAAATTAACTATGTGACAAAGGAAATTGCTCTTTCATCATTTGTAATTAGATTACCAAGATGTATAAATGATGAAAGGTCCATATGATTAGTTCCGGATTGAGATGATATGAGACAGTATCAATCCAAAAGGTTTAATCATTAAATATCCCTAGTCGTAGTATTATCGAGATTGGACATCGATAATGCGGAATAGACTAGTATTACACTTGTGCGCGTTGTGAGAGCATAACGACATAGTTCTCATATATTTGGGTATGGGATACTCATGCAAGTGTAATAGGAGGTTGTGTTTATCGATGGTACGGAAACAGCTTCGCTCTGGATAGACCCCTCGGAATTCCATTGGTTGTATGACTATGTGTCTATGGAAGTCCGAATCAGGGTAGGTGTATTTGGTCTTAACCTGAGACTTGCACCGCTAATACTTGCGACAATCAATATACTTTAGTTTTTGTCGTCCAGGGCTTTAACCGGTTCTGTGTACGCCTCTTCTGGGTGTATTGAGAATCGTAGTGTATTGAGTGTGATGTCGAGATGGAAGTATCACTCCAGTCATAGTGGAGAAGATGATCACGTAGGATACAGAACTGATGCTCTTATATGCTGCAGCTATCGGGATATTATGACTAGGTCATGTTTATCCGATTATAGAGACTAGTTACCAGAGATTCGATATGTGCTTCGTACGGGGCAGACACAATTCCAGCCCCAGGCCTTGCACGTGACATCCGATGCTAGATCGTAATACGCAATACTACGTATACTACGCCTGATACAGATCACATATTCCAGTAAGAATATTTCTGGAGAATTGGGTAGGCACAGTGTTTTGCTAGAAGCCAACCATGTATTGTAAATCGGTAAAAACATAGTACTAGGTACGTACGTGTTCGGATAATCCGACGATCGGATTTACTGCCAACATATTCGGGGATCTCATGGGTCGCTTCCCGAAGATTCACCGATGACGTATGACTCACACTTTATTAATCTGGGATTAATTACGGAGATATTTTATCTGGGATAAAATATTATTTAAAGAGAGAGAACGATTAATTTGGAATTAATCGATAAAATAATATATTCAATATATTAAACGAAATTGGATTTCGACGCGGAATTAAAATTAGATTTTAATTCTGGCGAACGAGTTAATTTAGAATTAATTCGTTAGCGACGTGAATAGTGATTTCACTAGGCATAATTATTTAATTGCGTCGCAATGAAAAATTCGTTAATTTGGAATTAGCGAACCCGAGCCCGGGAGTATTTGCGGGCGCACTCGCATTGCGATTTTAAGTGCGGCCCACAAGTCACATCAAGCGTCAAATCACTAGTCAATCAAGTGATAGAAGTCACATCACTTTGAGTGAAGTGATGGTTGTCATTATTGATGTGAATAGTGATGGAAGTTGATGGAAGAGTGTTAGACACTCAAGTGTGATTGAAAGACATTTATCATTTAAATATTATTTGATTTTTTGACTTTCAAAATAAGTGTATTAGATACACAAACAAAACACACACCACTCATCCCTCTCTCACTCTCCCTTGGCCGAATGGCCATTTCTCTTTCCTTTCCATTTTTTGCTTGGCCGAATGGATCTAGAACAAGAAGGAAAATTTGTGGCAAGTTTTCCTATGTGCTAGCACACTAAAGAGGACATACAAAGGTGATAGGGAATCTTTTTCATGAGGATGGAATCACCATTTGTAAAGCTTGGAGCTTGGAGCATCATTGGAGCATCATTGGAGCACACTTAGAGGTGGTGACCGAAAATTTGGAGGACAAAAACTGCTATTGCCGAGAGCTCAATGAGCCAAGAAGAGTTTTGTTGTTCCTCGCATCGCATAACCGATCATTGTAAGTATTCCGCAACTTCTTTGAGTATTCGCACATATATGTTTCATTGTTTGAAATCGATCCCGGGACCTTAGAGAAACCCAACAATGATATCTTGAGCCATTTTGAGCATGAAACTTAATTAGGGTAAAATTTGGGTAAAATTATTTTGAGCATGATTTGATAAAATTAATTGATTGAGTATGCTTGAATGATGTTGTATTGAAGTTGTATATGATCAATTTCATGAAAAGTTGATTGGATCAATTTTTGCCCAAATGTTGAGGCTTGGCCGAAACTAGTATATGCCGTAAGTCATGGTATTTTTTGTTTCTTTGATCATTGGATGACTTGAAACAATAGGGAAATATTTATTTGAGATTTAATTGGATTGAATTTTGAATTGGACAAAATACCCCAAATTACCGTGAATGTGTAGCATGTATAATGAGTTGATTTTTGATTAAAATTTGTTGGACATGTTTTGATGTTAATGAGCATAATTAATTGAGTGAATTAGTATTTTGGAAATGTTAATTTGGTTAATTAATTATGGCATACACTTTAGTTAATTTAATTATGAAATTTGGAATTTTGAAATTAAATTAATTGGGCTTAAATTTGGAATTGGGATTTTAAAGTTGTAATTGGGCTTAATGGGCTTGGTTGTACCAAGTTAGGTTTATGATAAATTGGTTGGATCCAATTGGGCCCAAAACCATATCCATAAAGTCCAATTATGACTTAATGGACCTTTAATTTTAAATTGGGCCTAATGGGCCAAAATTGGTTTCTTGGGAAATAAGGGTGATTCCTTAAATGGGCTTTGGTATTTGGGTTTGACCCATATTGACCAAAAGTCCATGCCTTAGAAATTAATTAAAAGCCCATTGGACATTAAATTAAATTGACATTGGATGTTAATCGGGCTTTGAGACCCGTAACGGTTAAATTTAGAATCTAAGTCGTAAAGGTTCGTTTATAAAGTGTAATATTTAATTTGGAATTAAATAAAGAATTAGTATTAAATACAAATTAAATTGGATTTAATGTTGTAGTTTAATTTAATTCAAGAATTCGTACTTTGAGTACTTATTCGCAAAACGAGTTGGACTCGCGCAAAATCAAATCGTTGTTTAAACATTGGATGGTCATTAATATTCAGATTAATTAATTGGATTAGATTGATTAATAACATGCTTGTGTGAATACATGGATGCGATGTATGAATAATGTATATCGGATGGATATTAGATGGGTGAGGGCAATTTTGGAAATTGTTGTAATAAATTTAGAATTTATTAATTGGACCTGCGTGTCCAGCCTATTACCTCCTTACTCTTTGTATTTCTCTTCTCACCTATTCCCCTCAATGTAAATATGGTTTCTTTAGAAGTGTTATGTATTCGGGTAGAAGTAATACTTGTGCTAGCGGGAGAGAGGAAATGGAGAGATTTGTTCTAGGAACAATGTGTTAAGTATCCATCCGCATATCTTTATTATTTATTTATTTACGCGCCTTATTATGTGTTTAGAATGCATGTTTAAGGGTGTATGATGATGAGACCTTAACAAAGATAATTAATTGGTTGCCAATTACACGCGAAAAACCCTCAAATCATATTAAGCGTTTTTCCTTCCATTGAGTGATTCTTACTCAAGATCCAAGACTGGCATTGGTTTGTTGGCCAAAGTCAAGACCTTTGTCCGTCGCGGATGTGTTTGAATCATGAAGGCTTTGTTCCATATCGGTGTCTTGTCCAAGTTGTGATTTGTTGGCCAAAGTCAAGATCACTTCTTGTCCATCGACATTGATTACGAAGCTTTCCATGGTCAATGGGTTCCGCTTAACTGGGATCACTAAGTTTGTTGTGCCAAAGCCAAGGCTTAGTTGATTCAGAGGAAAAAGGTTAGGCAATATATTGGATATATTGGCATATATAAGATATATGTTTCGGACTTGGATGTCCACCTACTGGATCTAGGAATTGGATGAGATCCAATTGATCTTAGAGATCTACCAAGTTAATTATCATACAATTTGATGGCCAAAGTTAAGATTGTGTGTTATTTAACGGGATCCTAGCCCACTAGGAAACAAGGTTTCCCAAGTACTCAACAGAGGGTTAGAGGCTCGCCGAAAAATAGTGGGAGGCAAGTATTAAATTTGCAAATATTCGTTTAGTTACTTGCCATATGCGCTCATTTCTAATAATTAACCGTTGTTTTAATTAAACAGTTGGACTGTATTCAAACTATTTCATTTATAGTTGATTATATAATTGGATTATAGTAATCAATATATTTGAATTAACTAATTTCAATTAATAGTTGATTTTATAATTGGATTATAGTAATCAATATAATTGAATTTAACTTATTAAATTATAGTTGATTATATAGTTAGACTATAGTAATCATTATAATGAATAATACCTAAAATCATTGATTAAATAGTTGGACTATTAGAATCAAGATAAATGAAAGATTAGTGTTTAAAACATAATCATGGGTGAAAATATATTTAAACGACTTTAATTTTCAAATTGGGAATAATGAATCAGGATAGTCCTGAAAAACTGAGAAGTTACTTTATTTGATAAATAACATTTTAGGTCTAAGCCCGGAGTTAAGCAAAAGGTAGAACATAATATTTGGAAGATTCATGTGATGATAACTTTAGTGCTTAATCCATTATGCTTGCCAAATAGACTCCTTAATTTCTTATTCAGAACTAAGGATTAGATCCTTATAGTATAATAATGAAATTAAAGGATCTTCATAGATCTATTCTTAGATCTTAGAAGTACTAAATTGCAATAGTAAACTCCTGGAGAGTTAATGGCTATGCTCAAAGAGATAAAGCCAAAGTTTGCAATATGGCAAGAAGCGCAAGGCACATCTTACTTCGACATTCTAGAAGACCAAGGCTTGGCCAAAGGCTTCTGGAGTGTGGAAAAAGGGCAAAGGCAAAATCATTATAATCTTCTGGGAAGACAAAGGACATATCCCAAGATGTCGGCCTAAATTGTGGCAAACGGGGTCACTGAAGAGTGACTGCCGTATGGACAATGCAGACATGAAGGAATTGAAGGTGGGCAAGGCTCTGGCTTCAAATATGTTTGTCATAAACATGTTCACTACTAGTATTAAAATTGGATTTTAGATACTAAGTGTGGTACATAAATATGCATTGATGTGCAGAATCTACTAGTTAGCAGGATACTGACTTCAGTTGAGATTTATCTACGAATCGGAAACGGGACGACAGTCGCTGTTTTAACCGTAGAAACCTAAGTTTAGGAACTACCCTTCGGGTGTGTACTTAAATTAGGAAACTGTTAGAATGTAACTAGTTTGACTAGATACATTATCTCTATATCAGGGTTTAACCCGTTGCGGGTATACCTTTATATTCTAGAACACTAAAGTGTTTTATTTTATAAAGAGGATATTAAGATAAACACATTAGATATGAATAACAGTATTTATATTTTGAATATAAATAAATCTCAAACGTATAACATGACAAACAAATAGCTCGAACTGATATAATCAGTTGAGACTTGTAAGTGGCATAGTTGTTTGGGACACAATTAACAAGACTTGTATATCCACACTTTCGAAGAGTGGGTACTAGGATAAATTTGATTCTATTCAAATAATATCTACGAATCTAGTTTATTAGGCAAAGTGCCTAAAACACATTTACTTGGTAAAAGTGCAAGTGTCACCGATCTGTTTGCCCTCGTTCATAGTGACGTAAGTGGGCCCATGTCTAGCTAGGCTAGATGTGGATATGAATGTTTCATGACCTTTACGGATGTGGAATCGCTTTATAGTTATGTGTTTCTATTGAAACACGAATCAGAAACTTTTGATTAATTCAAAGAGTTTCGACACGAAATAGATAAACAGATCGGCTAAAGTATAAAACCATCACGGTTAGACCATGATGAAAATACTTAAGCAATAAGTTTCTCATATACTTGAAAGAGTATAGTATTCTTTCAATTAAGACTCCTCCCAGGAACATGTCAGTTTGACGGTGTGTCTGAACGGAGAAACCAAATTTTGTTAGACATGATAAGGTTAATCATGAGTCGCTCTGAGCTACCATTTCCTTCAACGAAAAAGCTTTAAACAGTGCAAAACTTATTTTGAATAAGGTTCCATAAAAATCTGTTAGATAGACTTCATATTAGATATGAACATGAAAGAAACTGGGATTTCTCATTCCTGAATATTTGGGATTGGATGATACCAAACTAGAACCCAAATCGGATAAGTGCCTAAATTGTTGGTTATCCTAGGGAAACCAAAGTATAGTACTTATACAACTCACAAGAGAACAATGTAATTGTTGCTCACCATGCGGTTTTCCTAAGAGGAATACCTATATGCAGTGGTAAGTAGGAGGAAAGTAAAACTCAATGAAAATCGGAGTAATATTGTTCTAGGCACCGATTCCTTAATGGAACACAAATAGTTCATCAAGGATAAAACTATACCAATAATCTTCGAATACACGAGAACCGCGTAAGTCGGAGAGAGACAGAAAATAACCTGGGGTATAGGTTTCTGATCTCACCTCATAAAGATGTCAATCTTATTGAGGAATACAAACTGACTACGTATGAGGAAGTGATACAAGGTATCGACTCCCTATTATGGCAAAGTGGCATGAAGTTCGAAATAGATTTCATGTATACCAACTAAGTTTGGATACTAGTTGTTGTACCGCAAGACATTGTGCCTATTGGTATTATATAAGTCTTCAAGGAAGACATGCGTGGATGGAAACATACCAACGTACAAAGCTAGGCTTGTAGCGAAAAGGTATCGTTATCAACATTGTGTCGATTACGACGAAACCTTTTTCTCGTTGCCATGGTTAAATCCATTTGGATAATACTTGCTGATGCTGCATGTTTCATTTTTGAAATATGGCAGCTGAATGCCAAAACCACTTTCCTTAACGGAAACCTTTTGGTGGATGTTTATAACATCCTGACGGTTTTATCGTACCAAAACTAGCAAACAAGGTTAACAGGTTATTCGATCCATGGATGGATTGAAGCAAGCATTAGGTTCTTGGAACTATCGCTTTGATGTAATCATAATGGTATATGATTTGATTCAAAACGAATATGATTCTTGTGTATATAAGGAGGTTAGTGGGAGCGCACTGACAGTGATTGTCCCAAGTAATGATGCCATGTCATTTCTTGGAAATGATATTCCCATAATACAATCGGTGAAAGCTTGGCTTTCATGAAAATTCTCCGTACATTTCTTGGGAGAAACAACCTTTATTCTAGGAATAAAGATCTATTGGGATAGATTTAAAGTTGTTGATACTCTCCGAGAAATCGTACATTGAAAAATATACGCGACCTGGTGTCTCAAATGCTTTGAGCATATGGAGTCACGATCGGGCCAATCCAAGTGGTAGTCATTGGATTGATGTTAAGAACATCCTTGGGTATCTTAGAGGAACTAAGGATGCTGTCTTATACTATGGAGAAGGAGAACTTGAAGTGACTGGGTTCACTGCTGTAAGTTTCCAAACCGATAAAACGACTATAAGTCGTAACAACGGTACTATAATGTTTGAATAATGGAACAGTGAGCTGGAAATCTTCCAAGCAAGATACTGTTACCGAATAAACAACAAAAATGGATTATTGCTGCAGCTGAGGCAGCAATAGAAGCCATTTGAGTCGATAATAATCCTAATTAGATTAGGAGTAGTTCTGTTAGCAGCTGAGCTAGGCTACAGCACAGGCTAAAGAATTAATGGTCTCATCAACGATCTAGATATACACTTCGAATATTCATCTGATTCATTCGGATCATACATCGTGGCGATGTGATGATCGAATAAATCACATCAGATGATAATCATGCAAATCCACTGACGGAAACCTTTCCTCAGCAGAAGTTTGAGCAAACCGTACATAGTTCGGGTGTAGGACACTTGAGTGATTGGCTATAGGCCAAGTGATAGATTGTTGGACAGTTATGGCCCATAGCATCACTATTTGTACAGATCATGGTGTTGTTGTACAAATTAACTATGTGACAAAGGAAATTGCTCTTTCATCATTTGTAATTAGATTACCAAGATGTATAAATGATGAAAGGTCCATATGATTAGTTCCGGATTGAGATAATATGAGACAATATCAATCCAAAAGGTTTAATCATTAAATATCCCTAGTCGTAGTATTATCGAGATTGGACATCGATAATGCGGAATAGACTAGTATTACGCTTGTGCGCGTTGTGGGAGCATAACGACATAGTTCTCATATATTTGGGTATAGGATACTCAGGCAAGTGTAATAGAAAGTTGTGTTTACCGATGGTACGGAAACAGCTTCGCTCTAGATAGACCCCTCGGAATTCCATTGGTAGTATGAATATGTGTCTATGGAAGTCCGAATCAGGGTAGGTGTATTTGGTCTTAACCTGAGACTTGCACCGCTAATACTTGCGACAATCAATATACTTTGGTTTTGGTCGTCCAGGGCTTTAACCGGTTCTGTGTACGCCTCTTCTGGGTATATTGAGAATCGTAGTGTATTGGGTGTGATGTGGAGATGGAAGTATCACTCCAGTCATAGTGGAGAAGATGATCACGTAGGATACGGAACTGGTGCTCTTATATACTGCAGCTATCGGGATATTATGACTAGGTCATGTTTATTCGATTATAGAGACTAGTTTCCAGAGATCCGATATGTGCTTCGTATGAGGCAGACACAATTCCAGCCCTAGGCCTTGCACGTGACATCCGATGCTAGATCGTAATACGAAATACTACGTATACTAGGCCTGATACAAATCACATATTCCAGTAAGAATATTTCAGGAGAATTGGGTAGGTACAGTGTTTTGTTAGAAGCCAACCATGTCTTGTAAATTGGTAAAAACATAGTACTAGGTACGTACGTGTTCGGATAGTCCGACGACCGGATTTACTGCCAATATATCCGGGGATCTCATGGGTCGCTTCCCGAAGATTCACCGATGACATATAAGTCGCACTTTATTAATCTGGGATTAATTATAAGAGAGAGAAATTAATCTGGGATTAATTACAGAGATATTTTAGCTGGGATAAAATATTATTTAAAGAGAGATAACGATTAATTTGGAATTAATCGATAAAATAATATATTCGATATATTAAACGAAATTGGATTTCGACACGGAATTAAAATTAGATTTTAATTCGGGCGAACGAGTTAATTTAGAATTAATTCATTAGCGACATGAATAGTAATTTCGCTAGGCATAATTATTTAATTACGTCGCAACGAAAAATTCGTTAATTTGGAATTAGCGAACCCGAGCCCGGGAGTGTTTACGGGCGCACTCGCATTGCGATTTTAAGTGCGGCCCACAAGTCACATCAAGCGTCAAATCACTAGTCAATCAAGTGATAGAAGTCACATCACTTTGAGTGAAGTGATGCTTGTCATTATTGATGTGAATAGTGATGGAAGCTGATGGAAGAGTGTTAGACACTCAAGTGTGATTGAAAGACATTTATCATTTAAATATTATTTGATTTTTTGACATTCAAAATAAGTGTATTAGATACACAAACAAAACACACACCACTCATCCCTCTCTCCCTCTCCCTTGGCCGAATGTCCATTTCTATTTCCTTTCCATTTTTGGCTTGGCCGAATGGATCTAGAACAAAAAGGAAAATTTGTGGCAAGTTTTCCTATGTGCTAGCACACTAAAGAGGACATACAAAGGTGATAGGGAATCTTTTTCATGAGCATGGAATCACCATTTGTAAAGCTTGGAGCTTGGAGCATCATTGGAGCACACTTGGAGGTGGTGACCGAAAATTTGGAGGACAAAAAATGCTATTGCCGAGAGCTCAAAGAGCCAAGAAGAGTTTTGTTGTTCCTCGCATCGCATAACCGATCATTGTAAGTATTCCGCAACTTCTTTGAGTATTCGCACATATGTTTCATTGTTTGAAATCGATCCCGGGACCTTAGAGAAACCCAACAATATTATGCTTGCGACATGATATAATATTTATGTATGTGCCGATACAAAATCCTAAGGGTGGCCTCTAACATCTTAGGATTAAATTAGAATGGCTAAAATTGGTCATGAGAAAAGGGTACGTGTCACAACGCCAAATGTTGTGCTTCGCGACTCCCACTCGGGCAGATCTAAGGTAGAGACATCTACTCATTGCATTTCGCGACGCCAAATGTTGCGTGTCGTGACTCCCACATGATCAAACTCGAGGTAGAGAGCACCTTCATGATCTGTGTCATGACGCCAAGTGTTGAACGTCGCGATGCCGACATGACCAGACCCGAGGCAGTGAACACTTTCTTGCTTCGCTTCGCGACACAAGCCCATTGGCTTCGCGACGCTTTCCCAATTTAAGGGCCAAGCACCAATTCTTCAATGACAATGGCCAACAGCAATCCCCAACACTATCATCCCAACATCAACTCAACTTAACATAAACTTATTTCATTTCATCAACTAAGCATAACCAATTATCTAGCACCATCAATCACAAAATATAATTCCCCAACACATTTATACATTTAATTGGCCAATGGCTTAAATTTTACAATCTTTGAGTTATCCATTCAAAATAAATTAAACTTATGATATAGCATCTTCTAATGAATGAACCACAATAACTTATTATCAAAGCAACAAAATCAACTCCCTCCAAAATGCTAAGAAATTCGGCCTTCATGTCATTTTTACACCTCCATATTATTTCAACCAAAACTTAAGCATAATCCACTCTAATTATCATCATAATCTTATATTGATACTTAAATTTTACTCAACCTTCTCAAACAACAAAACCCTCAATTTGTAGGGTTCTTAAGTGTGAAAATACAAGTAAAGAATGAATGCTCATTTTCCTAAATAAGAAAAAGAAAGAAGGAAAATAAGACTAAGAAAACTTGAGAATTCATCACCATATCATCAAAATTTTTCTTGAGGAAGAAGAAGATGGAAGAAATTTCATGAACCTTACTTATGTTTTTGGCTTGAGAAAGGGATGAGTGAATAGTGACCTATTTATAAGGAAAGCTCTAATTTTTTGTAATGAAATGAGTGGCTAAGATTATGCCACATCACCCAATTCTAGCCTATTCTCGAATTTCATTATAACAGCCACGGAAATCATGATTTTTAACCTATTTCTGATTCGAATTTGGAAACATGTCCAACGCGGAAGTTGTAGGTCTCAGCCTTAGATTTCTGATAATATAAAATTCATAACAATCGAAGATCGTATGAGAAATCTATGGCCCAAATATAAAGGGTTGTCCGGAATATAACATAAAATATAGTTCATATCGGAACTGTAAAGAATTTTATCGAATGTTCAGAAAAATAATTCATGAGCACATACACACTTGAGCATGATTTATATCATATATTATGCCTCCTATAACATAATAGTCGTCGAAATTACCAAGGTGTTATATTTTCTCCTCCCTAAATATGATTCGTCCTCGAATCCCTTTTAGGATTGAAATTCTGGAATTACGTTGTTTCCTTGGCCACCAAATTTCAATTGACTGTATTCTCATAACCAACTATTTACCTTACCTTAATATCTGCTTTATGTATAACACCATTTTCCATACTCGCACATACTGCACCAAAGTCCATGAGCTTTAGTGAATAATCCCTTGAATTCTTAACTGAGAGATAATTCCTCGTTCTCATTCCATGTTCTCTAACTCGATTATCTGTGTGGGCTATCGGTTCTAAAATTGATACTACATTCGTGGCCTTCCATCCCACACATCTTAATTCCACTCTTGTTTGAAACCTATTATATCTCTTGTTATGACCACATTAATTCTTAAACATCATTTGAGACGTCTATTACCCTTCACATTTATCGTATCACTATTATACTTTATACTACCGCCAATAACCTTTGTTTCTCCTGAATCTGAGTATACATTGGCTTTTTTACCTTATTTTATAATATAATCTCTTTATGACCTTGTTAAATATATATTCAGGTTCTTTTTAGCTGGTACTTCCGAGTCCTTAGAAATACTATTGTTCTCTATAGTTAGGCTTTTTCATTTCCTACTTACATTCTCGGTGTAACTGTATAAAAGAATAATCTCACTAGAATTTCCTTAACGCCAAATTCTCGATCTGATTCTAGCTTTCTTTCTCATAACTTAACTATTTGACTCTATATTTTATCCTTGCCAAGCTTCAATTACTTATCAGCTTCGTCCTTCAAATTTTTCTATCTCTGCCTATCTGTGAGTTTTATGATCTCAAAGTTCATGGTCAAATTCTTCATGAACAAGATGTATATATTAAGCTCAATTGTACATATACTTTTTCTTAAACTGTATTCCTTACTATACACGTCAACGACGGTGACTCGGTTCTGGTTAATGTTCATACTCTTTTCGTACCTTCAAATTCTTTGCTAGTATAAATCTAGTTAACCATCTTTTACACTGACTTTTTCTCTTTGCCTGATTGCACTTTAGGCTATCCCACTTCAGTTATTCCCATAGTCTTATTCTGTTAGGTATTGTTCTGGTCTCAACCATATCCATATACCTGGTTTCCCTGGCATTTTTTTTATGTTACACTTCAATAAATCTGTTTCAAGTCATCATATGCCTCATTTATAATGATGTGCTGCGAAGGGAAACATATGGGCTATACTCGTTATCTTTCATTCAATTTATATTTAATAGAACTTTGGTCTTATACTAGCGCCAAAAGGCTCGCTGCTATGTCTTCCATAATATATTATGTTGATACCTTTCCTCCACAATATACTATCTTTTAAATGTCTCTTAACCTACCTTATAGGATGATATACTACCTCACATACTAACTTATTTCTGGGAATATCATTAGGTCGAACATCGAGGCCCGTCATACTGCTATTTTCTAACGAGGGTTGGGAGGGTGGGAGTTGGCCTTGAAGTCCTTTCCGGTTATGATGGTCTCACTAGTTATACGTGCCGTAGTTGCACATGGTGCCCATTTATAATCCTACGATTCCCTTACTTACATATCTGATATTGCGCTCCCACACTAGGATACTACTGGTATGAACTATTTAAATCACCTTCTTCAACTTTACTCTTGATTTA
Source organism: Zanthoxylum bungeanum (assembly GCA_019454045.1). Lineage (NCBI taxonomy): Eukaryota > Viridiplantae > Streptophyta > Magnoliopsida > Sapindales > Rutaceae > Zanthoxylum > Zanthoxylum bungeanum. Next base: position 58,550 of record SKCR01042814.1, read on the forward strand.
TTTCCAACTATTGATCATACTATCATTTACTGAGAACTTCCTTAAGGTTCATGCTCTCTCAAAATCCTACCATACTCCCTCTGTTATTCCTCTTACTATCTCAGTTTCTTAAACTTCTTAAGTCATTACTTCTCTAGAAGTTCCAAATTTTTACGACAAGTTATGATATCACTACAGAACTTTTGGTTTGGATTTTGCTCTCTTACTAAAATTTCTTTCTTTCTAGTTTGGTGGGAAGCTTTATATAAGTCGTATATCTTACTTCTGGGGTTGTTATATGCATATGCATTGCTTACTCTGGTTCCTTACTCCTTTGAGCCTTTTACCTTCTCGAAGGCAATCAGTTCTTCGATAAGGCATGTTATCACTTTTAGATTTGGCTAGACTTATTGTGAATTCAAATTATTATATCTCATATAAAATCTTACTATCTTATGATTCCTATCTAGGTTTTGTTGAACTTCTTGGTTCGGCTATCTAGCTATTTGATGATTTCCCATCCTGTCAGATGCTCTTCTTTACTTGTTCAAATCTTTATTGGTCTCTAAGTTGAGGGGTGAATATATACATTCTATAGACATATGAAAAGTCATTCGTCTAAGCTCAGTGATGGTTTGGTTAAGTGTCTATATACTTACTAGAGTATAGGCTGCTAGAAAGAAGAATTATAATTCGTTCAGTTGGGATCTGCACCGACTTCTCCATATCTTAGGGTTCCACAGCTTTTATCAACTATTCTAAGGCCTTCATTTACATTACTGCCTTCAAGCTATGTTGTCTATATTACTATATGTACTTAACTTCTTTGTCACATCATACATCATTCTTTATTATTTATTTCCATAACCTATCTCTTGGCTCTAAGTTGTACTACTGATACCAGTGGTTGTTTATCCTCATGGAGTTCTACTTTTACCGTAGGCTTCAACTACGTCACCTGACTTATAATTTGTACCGATCTCTTTCTGCTAACTCCAGAGTGTCTCCAATCTAATAAGTCTCTTTCTCAAGTTCGTATGAGTTTCTACTACGTTTGGTTTATTCTATGGACTTCTACTAGTACTACAAGTCTCATGCTGACTTACCTAGATTCTTGAATTATATTGGGTTCTCTTCTTTCTGACTTCAAAAATTTATTTGGTCCTTTTCTGGGTGATTTATCTCTCAGCATTTTTTGTCTCTTTCTTAGAATATACCATCGTCGGGCTTCCTTATGGTTATCTTTATCTATACTAGTTAATGATGAGGTAAGAATTTCACATCTCAACGGACGTTGGCATTTTCGTTCTGGTATTATTTGTTCTGATATAGTCTATTACTCATATTAGGATAGGTATGAGATAAAGTCTGTTAAAATAGTTTCCTCAATCGGTATTATTGAAAGGTTAGGACAACTAATCATTTTTCCTTACGACATTCATTTTATTTGCTCACGAGTCTGAGTTTGGGTGTCTAGAATTTCTACGTCCTTTTTGGTATCTCCAGTCTCTTAGGAGTTTCCGAAAGTAAATCAGATTTCTTGTTTCTTTTATCTTTCTGACTAATATTTGTTATTCGGGAAACTGGATATCTTATACGAGGTACCCAAAGGCTATGGATCTACTTGAAAGAATTTTCCGATGAGGGAAGGAATCTTACTAGATCTATCTAATATTTTTATTCTTGCTCGGGCTTATTATATTGTCCTTACTATTATAAGTTATGGCACTTTCTTTATTATCTCATTTTGTATCTCTACCTCTTATTGCCTCTGGTTGCTTTAAGCATATGTACATCATTCCTTGCTTTTCTTATAGCTTTCTCTTTTTAATTCCCCACTTGGTGGATATTCTTAGAACTTTACTACCTATTTTCATAACTCATCTCGAACTTCTGATAACAAACCAAGATGACTACAAAGGATTCCAAATTAGAACAATGATAATAGTTACTTCATTAGGAAGAATATTCAAATAGCTTTGAGAATTCTTACTAACCTTTCTATAGGACTTAAGGATGTACTCGAGGATCAGATACTAGAGAGGTAGTGCCTCACATACGGGTATCCTAAGCATACTACGTATATAAGACCCCAGCATTCTACCCGTTGTAGTCACTGACTCCATAGACCATGCTTTGATACCAAATTTGTAACATCCCTCCCTCAGAGAAATAAGCCGACCCATCCCCTTGAGCCTCTGACTTTTTGACTATGATGAACACTACTAATCGCATTTCAAAATACAAACCCATGTATAAGGACTATTGCTCAACTCAACAACATAGAATAAAACCTTATATTCATAACTATGTACTTAAATATATTACATTTTATAACTTTGTCCTGGACACCTTAACTTCTTAAACAGACAATCACCATTATACACAATGTTTGATTCATAACTTTACTTCGACTCTGACTAGACCGTGTCTCTGACTTGATATCATGGACCCAAACACCCTATTGACTACCATTAGTATCCATCCTCTCGAGCTCGTCCTCCAGGTATACTTGCAAACCAGAATACTGGGAGTGAAGGGGTTCAATTGTTTGAACGACCTAGTGAGTGAATAGTTTAAAATATAAACTGAAATACTTTATGAGCATTCATTTTTCTGAAATCAAAATCATCTAAAGGAAAATTGATCTTTTTTGAAAAATTTTCTTATCTGAAAGCACATCTCCTTCTGTTAAAACTCTTATGGAAATAATTTCTCTCCTTAATACTCTGAGATTCTCATAAAACTGTTTCTCTTGAAAACTCTATCATAAAACTATTTTTCTGAAAATCATATCTCTGAGAATCTGTAGAAAACCTGACGCTTGAGGGCGTTACATATCGTCGTCCCCCCATACGCCTAAACAAGTATCTTGGGGCGTTATGTATCGATGTCCCCCAAGCGACTAAACTAGAGTAAGGTGTGCAAATTCATGCTATTGAGGTGTTACAGCTCGCCGTCCCCCAATGCATGCCACCATCATATCCCTGAATTTAGGGTCTAGGGCTATTACGTTTCTCCATCCTCCTAGCCCTGAGATCTAGGATCTATGAGCGTTATGTATCGACATCCTCCTAATCTTGAGCTACTTGTGCAAACATCATTTGTGTCTGTCAATTCCATATCCGTCAATTCCATAAGTCACATCTGAGGTGGGTTTTTCCCTCATGCCTCCAAAAATCATAAAAATCATGATTTTAGAATCAAAACTTTCTCAAACATTATTATTCATAAAATAACTGAAACAAACTTGGCTAAAGCCTTGATGTGCGTAAAGTAAGTCTCAAATCCCAAACAAAAAGTAAATATCAGCTTGAAAAGAAAATACCCACTCATTGATTTGGAATCTGGCTTGCACTAATTCACTTCGTCGAAGAGAATTATGGTTCCTACCGATAATCTATAATCGATAAGCTTAATTAGTACATAAGTTGAGAGATATGCTTCGGAACTAGATTAAACTTCTTATTTCACTAACTATTATCACTACATGGCATATTATGCTTGCGACATGACATAATACATGTGTATGTGCCGATACAAAACCCTAAGGGTGGTCTCTAACATCTTAGGATTAAATTAGAATGGCTAAAACTGATCCTAAGAAAATGGTACGCGTCGCGACGTTAGATGTTACGCGTCGCTACTCCCATTCGGTCAAACTTGAGGCTGAGGCATCTACTTGATGCCAAATATTGCACGTCGTGACTCCCTCATGATCAAAACAAAGGCAGAGAGCACCCTCATGATCCGTGTCATGATGCCAAGTGTTGAACGTCGCGACGCCCACACTACCAGACCCGAGGCAGTGAGTATTTCCTTGCTTCAAGTCACGACACAAGCCCATTGGCGTCGTGACGTTTGCCCAATTTCAAGGCCAAACACCAATTTTTCAATGAAAATGGTCAAAGCAATCTCCAACAGTATCATTTCATCAATTAAGCATAAGAAATTATCTAGTATCATCAATCACAAAATATAATTCCCCAACACATTCATATAGTTAATTGGCCAAAGGCTTAAATTTTACAATCTTTAAGTTATCCATTCAAAACAAATTAAAATCATGATATAACATCTTCTAATGTATGAACCACAATAATTTATTATCAAAGTAATAAAAACAACCCCCCCCACATGCTATGAAATTCAGCCTTCATGCCATTTTTACATCTTGATATTATTTCAACCAAAATTTAAGCATAATTCACTCTATTTATTATCATAATCATGTATTGATGCTTAAATTTTACTCAACCTTCTCAAGCAACAAAATCCTTAATTCGTAGGGTTCCTAAGTGTGAAAATACAAGTGAAGAATGGATGCTTATTTTCCTAAATAAGAGCAAGAAAGAAGGAAAATAAGCTTACTTGACCAAAAAAAACTTGAGAATTCATCACCAAAATTTTGCTTGAGGAAGAATAAGATAGAAGAAATTTCTTGAACCTTACTTTTTGGCTTGAGAAATGGATGAGTGAATAGTGCCCTATTTATAGGGAAAGTGCTGATTTTTTGTAATGAAATAAGTGGCTAAGATTGTGCCACATCACCCAATTCTCGGCCATTCTTGAATTTCACTATAGCATCCACGGAAATCATGATTTGTTTACCTATTTCTGATTCGAATTTGGAAAAATATCCAACATAAAAGTTATAGGTCTCTGTCTTAGATTTCCAAAGATATAAAATTCATAACAATCAGAGATCATATGAAGAAGTTATGTCATAAATATTAAGTATTAGCTGGAATAAAACATAAAATAAATTTTGTATCATAACTGCAAAGAATTTTATTGAATGTTCAAAAAACTAATTCACGAGCACATACACGGTTGATGATGATTTATATCATGTATTATGCCTCATATAATATAATAGTCATCGGAATTACCAAGGTGTTATAAGATTATATGAGGTTTATTAAGGAGAGAAAATTTATTTTAAATTTTATAGAGGGATTAGCTCAGAAGTGGGTCTGATAAGATAAAATGAGAGTTCAAATATCATCGCTCAAATATTAATAAACAATACTTGGATTGAGGTTAAGCTTTTTCAAATTCGTTTTATTTCTCAACCATAGTCACTTCCAGCAGAAGCAAAGAAAACGCCAATGGCGAAATTGTTGGTGTACGCAGTGGAATTATTCTAATGCCCAATACACATTCAATATATTTAAACATCATACTTTTCATCATAAAAAATTTGATTTTTTTTCATATCTAATCAAGGAGCAAAAATAATCATTTTTCATATTTTAAATCCAATTTTCTCAACATTAATAATATTAATCTTTATACTAATTAAAGCCACCAATGAATCACTCAAGAATAATTCTAGATATAACAAGAGTGGTCATAACACTCTAAAATGTCAACCCATCATGATATGACAATTATTGAGTTAATATTACATTAATATCACTCAAAACAAATTTACACATGCATCTAGCCACAAAACAAGCGTCCACAATATAAATTTCATATTTGTGAGACTAAAAGAAAGCCTACAATATTTGTACAAACACAAGAACACTAAAATAATTTTTCTAGGTTAAGAAAATTAAAGATTACCTCTTGAATCTTCAAAATTCCTTAAGCTTGTGTTCTTGTTGTTTATTTTTTCTCTAATTTCTCAAATATGCTTTGGAGGCTCTCTAAAATGGCTAGGATTTGTATTAACCACAAATGAAAAATCAAACCCTTAAATACCAAGGAAGTGGTGTGAGGTGTTAAAATGGTCAATTTTGCATTTCATGAATCTAATTAAATACAAACTTTAAGTGATCAAAATCAATTTGATAACTACAACCTTTAAATGTCATGTCATTTATAACCAATAATAAATAAATATTTAACATAATAATTATTATTAATGGATATTATTTAATTATTTAATTATTTAACATTTAAATATCTAAAAAATTAATTATTATATTTATTAATATATATACATTTTTATTTACACTAAATAATAAAATACATATATGTGGGACACAGGAACTGGGCGACGCATGTTGTTCTAGGCTCGCGGCCTAGTCGGGAATACGGAGTAGCCACGGGGGACTAAATCGGGGAATAATGGATTCGCCACCCGGTGTGAACCGGGAAAATGAGATTTAAGGCCGCACTCACCCCTCGCAAGGGAAGACCTCAAACCGTTGGGTTCGGAATGGTCCCTTATGTCACTTGTAATGAAAGGATTTGTGTAATAATTTAATCAAGATTAAGTAACACTTATTTCCAAGAGTATCATGCTTCTAAATCCATATGCGCAAAAATAAATCTTACACCTAAATTGGCATATATTTCACATCTAAGATTGCATGCTTGAAAGTACATCAAAGTAGTAACGAACATACAACTTCATTGGCATATTGTATTCATGGAAACACAAGCACACACTAACCACGCAAGCACACATAAAGGCGAATCAAATAATGGCGAACATGTGATTTCATAGACATATCATAAACAAATAGTCATTACATGTCCATGCATAAATAAAAGAGTAAACTAAGTACATAATGCAAAAAGACACTTAAGGATGCAATTAGGCATTAAAGTAAGCATGCTATGACATGGTGCAAAAGAAGATAACTAATATGGACACAAACACACATGTGAGCACCTTTCCAAGTGGTACGTGGAATTGTATCCCAAGTACAGACCGCATTACCGTCCATTCGGAATCGGCTACAGAATTTATATATGGGTTTCCATCCGATATACCACTAGAAATAATACTCAAATGCTATCATAACATGGACATATGAATTGTAATACGTTAAGCCAAGACTAAGGTAAATGATGCAACCAATGGAATAAACATGATTTTCATTACGATGCGTACAAAGAAAAGGATGACTATATGAAACTTCGTATACCCGATTGAACACATCTTATATTCAACCGAATATACATCAACCGGCGCGGCAAAATATTGTGGTAAAGGGTTTTAACCCCTCCAAATAGGGGACCTTTAATCCGACTTACTAAGCCCATGCGCTCGATTGCATCATGCATACAAGGAATAAAGACAATAATATCAAACTTAGTATGCCCGATTGAACATATCTTACATTCAACCGAACACACATCAAACGGCGCGGCAAAGCATTGTGGTAAAGGGTTTAACCCCTCCAAATAGGGGACCTTTAATTCGACTTACTAAGCCCATGCGCTCGATTGCATCATGCATACAAATTACATGCGGAATTTAAATGACGAATAATAAATAAATCAAAGCAACATAAAACAAAAGAAAGTGTCGTTTACTTAAGCGGTACGTAGAGTTGTATCCCGAGTACAGATCATACTACCGTCCATTTGGAATCGGCTATGAAATTTATGTCCGGGTTTCCATCCGATATACCACGAGAGTTGACACCTCTTTCATTTTATTCCAAGGCCACAACATACAATATTTAATAATACATGCATATTTATCTACTCAAGGGCCACAACATGCATTTCCACATAACAATCATGCAAATAATACTCAATGAATAATGAAAATAAAAAAGAAAACGAATGTGGAAAATACCCTCAGGTCTAACCTTTTATGTCGACTTTCGAACTCGTGTTTCACGGCCGTCGGAAGGGCTATCACACCGCAATTTTCTGGTTCACTGGTTTGCATTTTACCTCGCTGTTTCACTGCTCAAACTACTATTTTGACATCCGTTTTGCTGCTATTTCCTCGCGGTTTCTGCTTACTGTTTCAGGTCTTGTTTTGGTGTTTTAGTGGACTGTTTTGTGAGGTTTCGGGGTGCAGTTTTGGGTAGTTTTGGGGACTGTTTTGGGGTGTTTTTGTCTCGGTTTACTGGTTGTGTTCTGGACAGTGGACTGAGTGCAATTTTGGGGACTGATTTGGTGCTAATAAGGGCTGTGTATAAGTGTTCTTTGCGTGAGAGGGCGAGGGATGCTAGCGTGATGATCAGGTAGTGGTTTTTGGTGCGTGAGGATATGTTTAAGGGTGATGGTGTTGCTTGTCGTGAAGGTGTATGTGGCGTGGAGGGCTGGTCCGTGGCTTAAGTTGCTTAAGGGGTTTAGGTGCGTGGGCAGTGGCTGCAAGTTGATGGGGCTGTTGAATGGTGTGTTGAAGGCAAGAGCATGGAGTTTTGATTGAAGGGCAGTGAGTGGCCTGAAGAGCTATGGGGCAGCGAGTGGGGCGTGATAAGGTTTTTGGCAGTTTTCCGAGAGGGTCACTAGGGTTGTGGCTGTGTTGTGTTTAAAAGGCTGTGTGAGAGAAAGGCTTGCTGTGTAAATGGGCAGTAGGCATGTGGCTTTTGTGTGGCGTTGATGTGTTTGGTGAGGAGGGCTTATTTGTGGTTTGTGCGAGAGAGAGAGAGTTCGTGAGCAGGGTTTATTTTCTGTGTGTTTGTGCCGTGAGGGTGAAGTAGTTGGGAGAGGAGGATGGCTTGGAAAAGTGTTGTTTATATAGAGAATGGCTAGGGCTTCTCCTTGTCTCACAAGGAAGGGATTTGATTTGGTGTCTAAGAAGGAAAGCAATGGATTGAGGCGGGACAAATTTGGTTCAAACTAGGAAGTCAATATCTTTAAATTGGTTATGATTGATTTTAATTAGGCATAATTTCTTTTTAATTTGTATGTGATTTATTTAGTTAGGAAGTTAATATATTTGATTTATCTAAATTAGGCATGATTATATATTATGTTTTATCTAATTGGTAAATGGTTTAATTAAAATATTTAATTCAAATACATTATCTAATTAATATTTTATTTAATATTTTATTTAATTTGGGTGTAATTTAGGGGCTATGGGCGTGTGGGCCTAGGTGGGTATGGGCATGGGCTTTGTCTTGGTAAGCTAGGTGTTGTGTTGGTTTTGTGAGTGGGTTTGGGCCAAGATTAGAAGGTTCTGGGTTTTTTAGGCCAAAGGTGCTTTAAAACGGAGGTCCAACGAGCGAGCTTGACGCTAAACAAGTGAATAAGGATCTAACGAAATACCGATTCCCTTCCGACGACCGTTTCCCGCAATATCCTTAACTAAGAAGGTAGTGCCTCCAACTGAGACTCATCATAGGGTTTCACATGCAAAAATGCAATGCCTACAGTCGCCCCCACTTTGATGGGACTTGTACAGTGTGTGACTTTGAATAATCCTATCAAAGTTATGCAATGCATTTTCACTTACCTGGCTCGTCTGCTGCCTCGAGCTGAGTTGAGTTGATTTTGTTGTGAGGTGGTCCATTCTCGAACCGGGTTGATGAGAGGTGGTCCATTCTCGGACCGTTTCGATGAGAGGTGGTCCATTCTTGAACCGTTACTGTGGTGTGGTCCATTCCCGATCCGTGCTCCATTCTCGAAGTGTCATTCCCGACTTGTCCATTCCCAAACCATTACTGTGATGCGGTCCATTCCCGAACCTTGCTCCATTCTTGGAGTGTCATTCCCGACTTGTCCATTCCCGAACCATTACTGTGATGCGGTCCATTCCCGAACCTTGCTCCATTCTTGGAGTGCCATTCCCGGCTTGTTCATTCCGGAACTGTGTTTCCATTCTTGGAGTGCCATTCCCGGCTTGTTCATTCCCGAACTGTGTTTCCATTCTTGGAGTGCCATTCCCGGTTTGTTCATTCTCGAATTGTGTTTCCATTCTTGGAGTGCCATTCCCGGCTTGTTCATTCTCGAACTGTGTTTCCATTCTTGGAGTGTCATTCCCGGCTTGTTCATTCTCGAACTGTGTTTCCATTCTTGGAGTGCCATTCCCGGCTTGTTCATTCTCGAACTGTGTTTCCATTCTTGGAGTGCCATTCCCGGCTTGTTCATTCTCGAACTGTGTTTCCATTCTTGGAGTGCCATTCCCGGATTGTTCATTCTCGAACTGTGTTTCCATTCTTGGAGTGCCATTCCCGGCTTGTTCATTCTTGAACTGTGTTTCCATTCTTGGAGTGATATTCTCAGCTAAACTGATACTGATGCTGATGTGGGCCTCGCCCCCAGAGTGCCATATCCGGCAAGACAGATTCTGATGATGATGTGGGCCTTGCTCCCAGAGTGATGCTGATGTGGGCCCCGCCTCTAGAATGATGTGGGCCCCGCCCCCAGAATGATACTGATATGGGTCTTACCCCTGGGACTTATCCCCAAAACTGCTGATGATGTGGGTCACGACCCTGGGACTCATCCCCAAAACTGATGCTGATGTGGGCCTCGCCCCGGGACTCATCCCCCAAATCTGGTATGGGCCTCAACCCCAAACTGATGCAGGTGTGGGCCTTACCCCCAAGTGATACTGATATGGGCCTCGCCCCAGACTAATACTGACATGGGTCTCACCCCCAAGTGATACTGATATGGGCATCGCCCCTAGACTGATACTGATATGGCCTCGCCCCCAACTGATACTGATATGGGCCTCACCCCCAACTGATACTGATATGGGCCTCACCCCCAACTGATATTGATATGGGCCTCGCCCCCAGCTGATACTGATGTGGGCCTCGCCCCTGGGACTCATCCCCAAGACTGACACTGATATGGGCCTCAACCCTGGGACTCATCCTCGAAACTACTACTCATATATTGCTGATTCTAGTTGGCTTATCTTTGCCGCTTTTTTTTTTTTATTCTTTGAAACCTGTGAACACAGAACAAAACAAACACAAAAAAGAATGCAAAATATGTTACGTGTATGCATGCATGTATGAGTGAATTTTCTATCCCGTTGGGTTAGGTCTTCTGCTAATTCTTTTGGCGACTGCTCAGTCTTCTTTTCCTCAGGCAAGCTACTGCTTCAATCTGTCTACGTTGATCGGCTCGGTGAACTAATTCCCTTCCAAGTCTGATATTTTCACTGCCTCTATTTCCCAGTTTCTGAATGTCTATCTTATCTTTTCTGTTTGCTGATTTCGAGGGTTCCCCGTGTTCATCACTGGATTCCATAATACCAAGGTTGGATACTTTTCTCAAATATACTCATGTTGCAGAAGAGATTCAGCGAAATGAACATCTTTATTATCATTTAAGAAAATGGTTCGAACAGGTAGACTAAATCAATGTCTTTATTAAAAATGCAGGATCAAATAGACTATGAGGAATAGCTCCATCATCCGCAACACTTCCTTCTTCCTTGGCCTATGGTTCTTCGCTGTCATCCATGTAAGAAGCTTGGTGGTTGAGGGTTTGGAGGACAAAAGTTTCGGGCAATCCAGAGTTGATCATGTAGGTGGGTGGTGGAACGGAGTGGTAGTTTGGTAGAGGGTTTTTGTGTGTGTTGGGTTGTTCTTTTTATAGGTTGGGTATTTTATGAGAATCTATGAGATCTTGAATTTCATGCCTGAGGCGGGTGCAATTGTCGGTGTCATGGCCATGTAGCTGGTGGAAGTGACAATAAAGGTTCATATTTATGTGTGGCGGTGGGGGGTGTAGAAGTTGTTTGCTTTCTAATGGTTTCAAAAGTCCTTGTCCCTGTAACTTTTCAAACACCCTTGACAAAGGTCTACCAAGGTTGGAGAATTGCCTGTTTCTGACGGTAGCGACCTCAGCAGTAGCGGGTTTGGTCTCAAAAGGCCCCCCAAAAGTTCTTTTATTCTGGCCATAAAACTTTGTGTTTTCAGCCTCTTCTTCCTCAATATCCATGACAGGTTCCCTCAACTGTCGAAAATCAGAAATCATCGAAGTCATCCTCCTCAGCTTACCATAAATAGAGGGCTTGGTGCCCTTGATGATCATTTTAATTTGGTCTTTCTCTGAAGGCCGAGTTTGCATTTTCAAAAGCTGGCTTCTCCAGCGATCCACATACTCTTTGAAACTCTCCTCCGGCTTCTGCTTAGTGTTCTCCAGATCTCGGAGTGACAAATCAATCTCCAAGTCCGTAACATAATGCTTCAGAAAAGCATCAGCTAGTTCCCTCCAATCCTCCTTAACCTTCTTCTCAAGGCTATAATACCAAACCACAGGTGCCCCCTCGAGTGACATCCCAAACATCTTTTGGACTTGGCGCTGTGATAGGCCCACTGAACTCATAACTGAGACATATTGCTGCAGATGGACTCTCGGGTCCCCATTCCCATTAAACTTGGCCATGTCGGGCATTTTAAACTAAGCTGGCAGCTGTTCTCCGAAGGTCATTGCCTCATAATCTAACAACTCTTCATGTTTACCCCTCATTTTGCGGGTAACTGTTTCAACCTGATCCCGAAGCTTCTAAAATTCTGCCTGAGACCCAATCACTTTGCCTGTTGCATACTCTGCCATGTCATCATCAAAAGTGGGGATATCATCCCCCAACCCATTCAGAGGCTCCTCGCGCCTCACATTCTCAGAATTTCCCCCAGCACGGGGTACAACCATATTTGCCATGGCGGTAGTCAAGGCTTGTAACTATTCGGTAATCTTGGCGAAACCATTTTCCAACTGATCTATCTGGGATACCTCGTTATCGGATGTACTCATATCTGTTACCGGTCTTTTGGTGAGTCTTCCCTCTTCCCTAACCCAACGGGAATCTTTAATGGCTTTCAGAACACAAGGGTTAGCATGATGTATATATGCATGGGATGCATGAGATACATGTAACATATATAACATACTAAATCAACTAAAATTTTCAAACAAATCGGCCCGTTATCATTTTAGAAGCTTTTGGGCTAACTGTCATAGGAGTGAACTCGTCCCAGTTTAAATGGCCCAACGAGTTCACATCTCATGGCAATGAGCCCAACTAAATCCAAATGGTAATGTTCCAAACACAAGCACAAAGTAGCCCATCAACACTTAGAAGCCTTTGGCCCAATCGTCATAAAATACGTTCTTGTCCCAGTTTAAATGGCCCAACAAGCCCGTATCCCATGACAAATGGTCCAAATGGATCCAAACGACGATGTTCCCAAACACAAGCATAAAAGGAAGATAATGCAAACATAAAACAATAATTTCTACAGAATGGCCCATCAACATTTCAGAAGCTTTGGGCCTAATGGTCATAAGGTATGAACTCGCCCCAGTTTAAATGGCCCAGCAAGTCCGCATTTCTGACAATAGTCCAACTGCATCTAAATGAGGATGGTCCACAAGCGCATACTCAAGGAAATAATTGTTACTTTAACCATACAACCCCGGTCTATGGGTGGGTTCGCAAGAGTGTAGACAAAGGCTCTCACCGGCGAAGGATGGCCCACAACTAGGTCTCCCCAATCAAGGGTTCGAGAGACCAAGTGAGTGCACCATTTTTTATACACTAAGGTACGTGCCAATGAACTATGGTGTGTGACTGACTGTCAAATGGATTTCCCGTTGTAGAATCCCCAGAGGGAGGGTGGAGCGAGGCTCACTTAAATACCCAAGCCTCTTAGGCTCTTATCGCTTGGTGTCAGGAATAAACAACGAGTCCTCCAAATTAGTCCATCACAATAGGCTACGAGTAGATGGCTATCTAGGTGCCTTCACAACTTTTCCTTCTAGAAAGGTAGTGAGTGAAGGAAGACACCAAACCATTACCTAGCCTCAAAATGCCTTTGATTAAATCCCCATTTCATCCACTATAGACACGGTCAATTAGAACATAAATCCAAAAATTACAAGACAATATTTCGGGGCCGATTCTCTATCCCCTATGGAGTCGCCAGACTGTGGGACACAGGAACTGGGCGACGCATGCTGTTCTAGGCTCGCGGCCTAGTCGGGAGTACGGAGTAGCCACGGGGGACTAAACCAGAATAATGGAGTCGCCACCCGGTGTGAACCGGGAAAATGAGATTTAAGGCCGCACTCACCCCTTGCAAGGGAAGACCTCAAACCGTTGGGTTCGGAATGGTCCCTTATGTCACTTGTATTGAAAGGATTTGTGTAATAATTTAATCAAGCTTAAGTAACACTTATTTCCAAGAGTATCATGCTTCTAAATCCATATGCGCAAAAATATATCTTACACCTAAATTGGCATATATTTCACATCTAAGATTGCATGCTTGAAAGTACATCAAAGTAGCAACGAACATACAACTTCATTGGCATATTGTATTCATGGAAACACAAGCACACACTAACCACGCAAGCACAAATAAAGGCGAATCAAATAATAGCGAACATGTGATTTCATAGACATATCATAAACAAATAGCCATTACATGTCCATGCATAAATAAAAGAGTCAACTAAGTACATAATGCAAAAAGACACTTAAAGATGCAATTAGACATTAAAGTAAGCATGCTATGACATGGTGCAAAAGAAGATAACTAATATGGACACAAACACACATGTGAGCACCTGTCCAAGTGGTACGTGGAATTATATCCCAAATACAGACCGCATCACTACAAGAAAAAAGTCCTTTACTGACACTAAGGTTAGTGACACTAGGCTAAAAGTGTCAGAAATGACGTGTAAATGTGCCTATTTCCGTGTTTTTCACTTAAATATCAATAATTATTGACACTATGGTATCAATGATTTTAGTGTCAGTAATTACTATTACCATAGTATCAGTAAGAAATAAAAAAAAAAAAAACGCGTAGTCGTCTGGAGTCGAACCAACACCTCACGGAAGTGACGTTTTTCGCATATATTACTAAATCTCATGGCTTCTCATTTGCGAATCATTTACTGAACCAACTCTTGCCGAACCATGAATAGCGAAAGCCCAGTGAAAGAATCCGGCCGTGATTTGTCCTTATTCAAATTCAAATCCGGTGCCGTTGTGGCCCTTGTTCTTTTCATTGTTTTTGGGTTGTTGAATTCTCTGTTTGAATGGAAACTGAGAAAGTTGTTGCGAAATTACCCTTTAAGCCCTTTGGGATTGTGATGAAGATGAGTCAGAGGAGAGGAGTGGCTAGGGTTTTAGAATTTCTCTCATGCTTTGTTCAAGATTCACGAGGGGGGCTAGGGTTTGTAATTTCTGATTTTCTGTATGTGCAGAACAAAGAAACAGAGGAGCTAGGGTTTTCAATTTCTATTTTGTCCAGGTACGACGCCTTTGGGACATTTGATCAAAATGGCCCCAAAACTCGCGTTTTGACAATTTCCACCCCCTAAAAATCACAATTTGATATGTTTTATCCCTATTTGCGATTTTGTTGCGTTTCAACCAGATTTTAATCCCTATGATCGTAAAAACGTACGATTCTACGTTTTTAAAAAGCTGTTTTTACAACCATGAGTAAGATAACTTGTGCTATCCTATGAGACTGGGTTTCAACATTTGAATTTATAGGGTCCATGAGAATTTGCTTCGTGATCGTGGAGGAAATAATGATGCAAAGGATTTTGTAGAAAAGCAGCCGGTGAGTTAGACTTGGTTACTATTGCGTAATTACTGGTGGAAACTTGGAGTTGCCTTGTGAATGTGCTTATGATTTATTTTCTTCTAACATATATATTCCTTTTTCCTTTGCTCTTAATCTGTTGCAGCTACCAGAGGATGCTCAATTGCCAAAATCTGGGGGTGAGTGAATACAATTTGATTGAAACTAGACTGATGTATGATACTAATGTTCATGAGATGCCAATTTTCATAAATTGCATTTGTATTTTGAATTTTTGATTTTTTGACTTTGAAAATATCACTATTAATTTCTTAATCATCAGCATGTAATCTAATTTACACCTATTTTGATTATGATTGTTTCTCCAGTAAGTTTATGGTGCTAACCACGTGCAATGTTTGATATAGATTCACAATCGTCACCAAACAGTGAGATGGATGGCACTGACAAAGTGGGACAATCTGCGAATACAACTTCATATACGACATCTATTGTTTTATCTAAGGGTAATGAAAAGACAAGTTCCCATGGTGAACCATTGGAAGCTGCAGTATCTAGTAAAGCCCCTAGAGAATTACAATCTGTAAATCCTCGTGGAAGACCTGGTAGTTCTGCATCGTCTAATTCAGATCGTGCAGCTGCCACTCTAGCTTCTAATGCTCCTGGTTTATCTCCAAGCTCATCAGTGGGTTCTTTTTCTTCTGAAAAATCAACATTGAATCCCCATGCCAAGGTGTGATTGATATTATGGGTGTTATATGATCATTTGACTTTACTGCTGTCACAAATACATTAAGATAGATGACTTAAGTGTTTATTCTTACTATACTCTCTTCCCGTGTTAAATATTTTTCTTCTCAATGTGTTAACATATTCTTCGTCTATGGGTTTCAGGAATTTAAATTCAATCCTAATGCAAAGAGTTTCATTCCCTCTCAAGTGCCTGCTAGGCCTCTATCTCCTGTTGGTGATAATGCCTTCTATCATCCACCAAATGTGTCTGCCGTACCACATATGCATGGCTTGCCTGTTGGTTTTGGAGTAAGTAGTTGAATTTTTTTCCCCTTCAAGCCTTATTTTTCATGGTTTCATGTAAGGAGTGTGAATGGTTTTTTATTGGGATTAGTTTTTAACTTTGGATTAGTTTTTAACTTAAACCAATCCAAATTCTCTTCTTATGATGTTTACTAATATGTTATGACTTTTATGCTTCCATTAGATGGAAATTACATGCATTTCATGAAAAATCTCAATGCATGCTGTTCAACTTGTTTGATATTTGTGGCTAACATAAATTTTCAGATGGGATCAGTGGTAGCTGGGCACCAGCCTGTCATATATCAGGTTGCACCAATGCAGTCACCCCAAACATATTATCATCCACATGGACCCCAGGTATGACGTGGCTTCAAATTTGTATCAGAGACTGCATGTTCTTTCTTACGACATTAATCAGGGGTACTTATGCTTGTATCATCTGATTAGACATTTATTACCCTTATCCATCTGATTGCAGTATGGACAGCAGATGCTTGTTGGCCAATCTAGACCAATCTTTTATCAAATGATCGATGACTTCTTTGACACTGGTAAAACATTTATCCTCATTACATTGTTGTTTAGCAGCAGGACTCACTTATTTTAGAAAGCAAATATTTTTGAGATCAGCACTCAAAAACTCCTAGCTTGATATTTGAGTATGTGAACAGCACTGATTTCAAAGTCTTGTACCCCACATTGACTGATTATGACATACGCTATTACATCCGTTTTTCCACTTAATTTGCTGAATTAGTCTTAGCTATCTAATATTTTCAAGGAACTTGACTATAGGACAAATTGCAATTTAAATATTTAATATAACAGTTTTTTGTAAATATGTATTTTCCTGGTTACCTGCTGGAGCATTTGTTTGCTGATAAAATGAAAGGTAAGAAGGGATTTCGTGACAAGGTTTACTTTTACCTTGGTCTTTTTGACATTTCCTAGAACCATTGAAATCATAATGTCATTACTGCAAGGTTAGCGTGGTGATATTTTTTTTCCTGTGGTCGGATGATATATGCATTCTCTGCTGAATTTTACCATCCTGGCAAGGAGTATAATGTTCGTGTGGCTTCTAGGTAAAGTTTAAAAAATTACAAAAATAATGTTATTAACTTTTCATCTTCTTAACGATTTCATTCTTTTTATTCAAATTCAAGAATGTGTAAGATGAATCTGTGTAAACTATCTTGTACTGGTAAATGATGATGAACTTATTTTTCATTTTAAGAATTTTTTGACACAAACACTTGCAGACATTTGAAGTATTTGACATTGTGTGTCACATAATACTACCACAATTTTTTGTTAGATAATGTTGGGCATACAGTAAATTGTACTTGATTGCAGTTGGGATAAGTTTGTATCGGTTTTGCTTTGTCAATGCCCTCTAAATTTTTTCCCTTGCAACTGCTGCCAAACCAGTTCAGTTTGGACAATGCGTTAGAGTATACTCTGAGGAATGAAGCCGACATGATTGCTTGTAAAAGTGTGTAAATTGATGAATTCAAATGTAGGATTTTGGGCAATACTAGCCTCTGCCCTAGATGTTTCTCTTTATTTCTATGCTTTTTATTGTATGTTATTGATTTGTTTGTTTTGGTGATTATGTAGCGGTATGAAAGATACAACTTGTTATTATGGATGTCATTTGGTTTTTTATATGCATGCTCTTAGGTTGTTGGTATGGTTATTGTCAATAAGTGTTTTATGTGACAAAAATTAGATTAGGGTTATATTTTGTATTTATATTTTGTATTTTTATTTGGATGTATTTAATGTTTTTATTTATGAAGATATCGATTTTTTTTGGAAGTCCATCTAATTCTTAACATTTGGTTTATAATTTCAGATTTTGTGCCAGATATCATATTGTTGGGGGATTGTTGCAGGCTTCTCAACAAGTATCATGAATTTTGGTGGGGGCATGACATTTTGGTGGGACTTTAAGAGTAGTTTTTGAAATATATATATGTTAATTTAAAGATTGTCTATGGAGTTTTTGTATTCATCATGTGATACTGTTGAATTGATTAATACGATTAATCTATTATATTGCGAATTTTATATAAATGTAATTTTTTAGTTTTTTATTTCATTGAGTTGGTATATATATATATATATATATATATATATATATATATATATATATTTTATGATTAATTTAATTACAAAACATAAGAAATATAATTGTGAAATAATACGATTTTTAAATTTTAAAAGATATTGACGGATATTGATACTATAGTAACAATAATTACTGACACTAAAAATCAAATATATGCGATATACTGATACTGCAGTAACAAAATTTACTGACACTATAGTATCACTAAATACTGATGTTATAGTGTCAATAATTTACTGACACTAAAATAGTGTGAGAGATTACTGATACCATAGTGTCAATAATTTTCTGATACTACAGTATTAACGTTTACTGACACTAGAAACTAGTGTCAGTGATTTCTGGCTGCGGCAACACTGACACATTTATATAGTGTCAGTAAAACCCTTTACTGACACTAATTTAGTATCAGTAAAAGCCTTTTTTCTTGTAGTGCATTACCGTCCATTCGGAATCAGCTACGGAATTTATGTCTGGGTTTCCATCCGATATACCACAAGAAATAATACTCAAATGCTATCATAACATGGATATATGAATTGTAATACGTTAAGCCAAGACTAAGGTAAATGATGCAACCAATGGAATAAACATGTTTTTCATTACGATGCATACAAAGAAAAGGATGACTATATGAAACTTCGTATACCTTATTGAACACATCTTATATTCAACCGAATATACATAAACCGGCACAGCAAAGCATCGAGGTAAAGGATTTTAACCCCTCCAAATAGGGGACCTTTAATCCGACTTACTAAGCCCATGCGCTCGATTGCATCATGCATATAAAGAATAAAGACAATAACATCAAACTTAGTATGCTCGATTGAACATATCTTACATTCAACCGAACACACATCAACCGGTGCGGCAAAGCATTGTGGTAAAGGGTTTTAACCCCTCCAAATAGGGGACCTTTAATCCGACTTACTAAGCCCATGCGCTCGATTGCATCATGCATACAAGGAATAAAGACAATAACATCAAACTTAGTATGCCCAATTGAACATATCTTACATTCAACCGAACACACATCAACCGGCGCGGCAAAGTATTGTGGTAAAGGGTTTTAACCCCTCCAAATAGGGGACCTTTAATCCGACTTACTAAGCCCATGCGCTCGATTGCATCATGCATACAAGGAATAAAGACAATAACATCAAACTTAGTATGCCCGATTGAACATATCTTACATTCAACCGAACACACATCAACCGGTGCGGCAAAGCATTGTGGTAAAGGGTTTTAACCCATCCAAATAGGAGACCTTTAATCCGACTTACTAAGCCCATGCGCTCGATTGCATCATGCATACAAATAACATGCGGAATTTAAATGACGAATAATAAATAAATCAAAGCAACATAAAACAAAATAAAGTGACGTTTACTCAACCGGTACGTGGAGTTGTATCCCGAGTACAGATCATACTACCGTCCATTCGGAACCGGCTATGAAATTTATGTCCGGGTTTCCATCCGATATACCACGAGAGTTGACACCTCTTTCATTTTATTCCAAGGCCACAACATACAATATTTCATAATAAATGCATATTTATCTACTCAAGGGCCACAACATGCATTTCCACATAACAATCATGCAAACAATACCCAATGAATAATGAAAATAAAACAGAAAATGAATGTGGAAAATACCCTCAGGTCTAATCTTTTACCTCGCTGATTCACTGCTCAAGCTACTGTTTTGACCTCCGTTTTGCTGCTATTTCCTCGCGGTTTCTGCTTACTGTTTCAGGTCTTGTTTTGGTGTTTTAGTGGACTGTTTTGTGAGGTTTCGGGGTGCAGTTTTGGGTAGTTTTGTGGACTGTTTTGGGGTGTTTTTGTCTCGGTTTACTGGTTGTGTTCTGGACAGTGGACTGAGTACAATTTTGGGGACTGATTCGGTGCTAATAAGGGCTGTGTATAAGTGTTCTTTGTGTGAGAGGGCGAGGGATGCTAGTGTGATGATCAGGTCAGTGGTTTTTGGTGCGTGAGGATATGTTTAAGGGTGATGGTGTTGCTTGTCGTGAAGGTGTATGTGGCGTGGAGGGCTGGTCCGTGGCTTAAGTTGCTTAAGGGGTTTAGGTGCGTGGGCAGTGGCTGCAAGTTGATGGGGCTGTTGAATGGTGTGTTGAAGGCAAGAGTGTGGAGTTTTGATTGAAGGGCAGTGAGTGGCGTGAAGAGCTATGGGGCAGTGAGTGGGGCGTGATAGGGTTTTTGGCAGTTTGCCGAGAGGGTCACTAGGGTTGTGGCTGTGTTGTGTTTAAAAGGCTGTGTGAGAGAAAGGCTTGTTGTGTAAATGGGCAGTAGGCATGTGGCTTTTATGTGGCGTTGATGTGTTTGGTGAGGAGGGCTTATTTGTGGTTTGTGCGAGAGAGAGAGAGTTCGTGAGCAGGGTTTATTTTCTGTGTGTTTGTGCCGTGAGGGTGAAGTAGTTGGGAGATGAGGATGGCTTGGAAAAGTGTTGTTTATATAGAGAATGGCTAGGGCTTCTCCTTGTCTCACAAGGAAGGGATTTGATTTGGTGTCTAAGAAGGAAAGCAATGGATTGAGGGGGGACAAATTTGGTTCAAACTAGGAAGTCAATATCTTTAAATTGGTTATGATTAATTTTAATTATGCATAATTTCTTTTTAATTTGTATGTGATTTTGTTTAGTTAGGAAGTTAATATATTTGATTTATCTAAATTAGGCATGATTATATATTATGTTTTATTTAATTGGTAAATGGTTTAATTAAAATATTTAATTCAAATACATTATCTAATTAATATTTTATTTAATATTTTATTTAATTTGGGTGTAATTTAGGGGCTATGGGCGTGTGGGCCTAGGTGGGTGTGGGCATGGGCTTTGTCTTGGTAAGCTAGGTGTTGTGTTGGTTTGGTGAGTGGGTTTGGGCCAAGATTAGAAGGTTCTGGGTTTTTTAGGCCAAAGGTGCTTTAAAACGGAGGTCCAACGAGCGAGCTTGACACTAAACAAGTGAATAAGGATCTAAAGAAATACCGATTCCCTTCCGACGACCGTTTCCCGCAATATCCTTAACTAAAAAGGTAGTGCCTCCAACTGAGACTCATCATCGGGTTTCACATGCAAAAATGCAATGCCTACAATATATTCATGACATGTGTCAAAATCTCATTTGACTATTAATTAATGTGTATCTAATCAAATTTTATATAAAATACAAATACACATTAATTATTAGACGACCAAAATGCCCATAAACATGTGTAATTTCGTTTAACAATTAAATGATTTGAATTAACTCATTTAATCTGAATAAATATTAATAATAATCAGTATTATCCATAACACGTTGTCCAAGTGCTCAACGAGTACACTTCATATTGTGAGACTCTTTAAGTTCAGGTTTATCTGTCACGAAATCCAATTTCAGGTCCATAATTCACCCACTCGTAAATTTGACGACCACAGATAATCTCACTAAACTATGCAAGTCGAGGTCATTGCATACTTAAAATCCCTCCATCACAGGATATCTATATATTATACCAGGGATATAAATAAGAACTTCAAATCCCTAAGAAATATAGTCGACTTACAAATTTACGATCACTAAATAATATTCGGAACTCACTTCTGCAATGTACCACGATCCTGGATTTACTATATCGCAAACACGTGCTGGATACCTATGCCATGTACACAGGACTGACGGATTTCATATGATACTCATATGATATCAAGAGTATGAGTCCACACCCAATGAACAGAATGAGGTATGATCTAAATAGATCGGTGATGTGACTTCCATCAAAGGGTGGATGATAACTCATATATCCACAGTTGTATCTCAAGTCGAAGGACCAATATGCTACTCGACTCGAGAAGATTCCTATTAACGTTGGTGTATTATCTATTAGGAAATCTTCGGTGAGTCATTCAGTGTTTATCAAATAAACACATACACGTCTATACGCTCTCGAGACTCATTGTTCATTAAGATGTGACCTAGTTTCGATGTACAATATATATTGGTCTCAGAGGATTTTACTAACTGACCCGTGTTAGTAAATCTTGACCATGAACTTTATTTGAAAATATACTTCTAGTAGTGACACTTCTCAATGCCAATTATTACAAACTACTTTGTAACTGCGCACTACATTATATATTTTAGGGTCTTTGTCTAATATATATATATTTCACTAAATTAGATTTAGATTCAATCTAATTAAATTAGATCGAATAATAAAAACCAAGAGGTACGATAATAAATAAGTAATATTATTGAAAATATATTGTTCGTATTCATGAATCGAATATAAATATGATCCGGATTGGCGTTTCGAGCACCAACCCTAACAAAAATCTAATATACTTTATAAATCTGATCCAAGTATGTAAGAACTGTAGGTTTGAGGCTAAATGATGCAGAAAATAATTTGATAGCAAGGCGACCATTTCGAAAGTTTCTTGAGGACAAGAATATAGGAAAAATCACAACTAGGGGCAACCCTAAGTTTTGAGAACTTTTAAACAAATTTTTAAAGTATGTGATCTTTATCAATAAAATATAGATTTTTCGATTTCCTGATTACTATGAGTATTAACGTTTCTTAAATGTGGGACTCGTAAGGGCTCGGCTGCTTATGTGAAATGTCCTTATGGCCACCTCTGCAGTTACAGCCATAATGTACTTAAGGCAAGGACTTATAATAATAAAAAGGGTGTATTGAATATGATGAAACATGGATGTTCCTCATATTTCTTTTTTCCTTTCCTCAAATTATGATCGTTTTCCCCTGAAGGGATGAGATTTTTACCTTATTGTTGTCTTCTTCCTTAGGCTCGGGGGTTTGTATCTTCAACGCTCAAATAAGTCTATGTTTATCTAGGGCAAAAAGGTTAAGAGAAAGAGGGAATGTTGACAGGAGCTTTAGGAGATAAAATATTGTTTCTTTATTATTGTAACATCCTCAACCTGGAGATGTTAGACTGATCTATTCCCCTGAGCCTCTGATTTTCTGATTGTGATCAATACTGCTAAACTCATCTGGAAATACAAACTCATGCATAGGGACCCTTGCCAACTCATAAACAAAAAATGCAAATCAAAACTCATGACTAAACTTTTGATAAAACTTCTCTTTACAACTCTGTTATGGACATCTTGACGTATTACACTCACGCTAACGACTATAAACGTATCTAAAACATGACTTTTATTTAAAATGTGACTGGACTGTAACTCTGTGCTCGACCTGGCGGGTATACCTGCAAAATAAGAAACTGGGAGTAGAGGGTTAGATTGTCTTAATGATCTAGTGAGTGGACAAGTACAACGAAATTGATTCTTTCTGAAAATTCGTGGTTCTAAAACCTGAAATGCTCCAGAAAATATTCATTTCTAAAATCAATTTCTTATCTGAAAACTCAACTCCTCTGAAAAAGCTTTTCTGAAAACTCTTTTATAAAACTCATCTTTTCTGAGAAATCGTTTTCTGGAAATCTATTTTTAAAAATCTGTTTCTGAAAAATCTATATCTGAAAACTATGTATCTGATAAATCTGTATATCTGGCGCATGTGGGTGTTACGTATCATTTTCCCCTTATACGTAAAATCTAGCGCTTAGAGGTGTCCCCCTCGTACGTAAATATCCGGTGGTCTTGGGGCGTTATGTCTCGTCGTCCCCCAAGCCACAAATCTGGAGTCAGGGTGTGGATATATGCTACTCTCCAAATTCAAAATCTAGGATCTAGTGGAATCAATCATCCCTAGTCTTGAACTGTGTGTGCACACGATATCTGAATCTGTCAATTCTATATATTAGTCAAGTTACATATTGAGGTGGGTTTTTCCCCTATGCCTCGAGAAATCATAAATCTCAACTTTGAAAATCATTTATTTCTAAACATTCTTCAAAACATTCTCATTCAAAATACAATTCAAAGTAATCTTGGCTAACGCTCTAAGTGCTCAAAAGTAAGTTTTGATTCAAAAACGTATAAGTTAACACAGTTTAATAAAAGGGTCCACTCACTGATTTGAAGTCCAGTTAGTATTACTTCACTATACCGAAGGAATTTACGGATCCTGCGATGATCTAAAATTGATAATCTTGATTAGAAAATAGACTAAGGAATACATTATGGATTTATGCTAAAGTTATCTATTGAAGTATTTTCTATCACTTCAAGGCGTATCATACGTATATCATGGTGTATTGTATATATGCGAGCTGATACGAGACCCTTAAGGTAGCCTTTAACACGCTATGATGGAACTGGAATGAACTAAAACTGATTTTGGGGATTTTCTATCAGGGCATCGTGACGCTGCCCCTTAGGCGTCGCAATTCTCACACAAGCTGAAGAACCAGTGAACATCTTCTGCCTCTGCATCGTGATGCAAGGGTTAGGTGTTGCGACTCCCACATAAGTCACGACGCTAAGAGCTAAGCGTCGCGATGTTCCCCCAAACAGAAATGAGACAGTAAGCTTCATCTGCTTTCCGCATCACGACCAAGTCCTTGGGCGTCACAATACTTAAATTCCATAACTGAATCTGTGAAAATTTTCCAGTACACGTCTCGACACTGAGGGTGTGTGTTGTGACGCCGGCCTATTTTTTACGATCCAACACTTACTTTGTTATATCTATCTTACCCAAAAGTATCTCCAACACCCTCACACTACAACTACACATAAACAATTCTTTAAATTCAATATTCAAGCATGTTAAAACAACACTCTATCATCAAATTTTAATTCTCTAGTCTCCTTACTCTAATTAGCTCAACACTTATTTTCAAATATTTGGGCATTTCTTAACACAATCAATTTCCATACTTATTATGCCACTAAATGCGGTCCTCAGTAAGTCACTAACATCAACATATCATCGAAATTCTTCAATCCAAGATTTAGTTCAAGTTACTTCTTACCTCATTTCATTTGATATCTTCATTCTCCAAGCCTTTAATGGTTGCCAATCTTCTTCTTAGCTTGATATGTAAGGATTGATATTTGTCTCCTCCTCTTTCTTTCTTCTTTTAATTTTATTCTTCTTTCTTTCTTCTTCTTTCACATTTCATTCTTCTTCTCCAGTGTTGAGGATAAGTGAATCGTGTCCCTTATATAATAGATAGGTCTACAGTTACTGTTCATCCAAATTTTGAGTTGTATTTTTGATCTACTTCTGTTTCAAATTTGGAAAAATATTCAACTTGGAATTTGTAGGTCTCAATCTTAGATTTCCGACGATATAAACTTCATAAAAATCGGAGATTGTATGGAAACATTATGGCTCAAATACCATTGGTTTTCTGGAGTGGAACATCGTACAATTTTGTATCAGAATTTCGAGAATTTTATCGATTATCCCCAAAGTCACTTCACGAGTGTATATATATTCAAATATAATTTATAATATGTAACACTCATCCGACAATGTAACAGTAGTCGAGATTACTGGTCATTACAAATTCTCCTCCTCTTAAATAAGATTCATCCTCTAATCCCTTCTAATGCTGAACTGTTTAGGCCCGACTTGGTTTGAAGATATCTGCCCTCTGCTATGTTTATCTTCCTTTACTTTCTTTCTACTATTTTTCTCAAGAATTTGATACGATGACTTATGTGAATCTCTAACCTAGATATATTCCATCTGATTTCTCATAGATGAATGTTTAATCCAAGGGGTTTGTGTTTTATCTCTAGACTTCTCGAAAAAGATCATTCTTAATGAAAGTTATACTTCATAAAATTCTATCTATCTCTTGTTTTATAGTATATAACATCTTGAAAGGTGTATTTGTTGGGTTTTCTAGGTCTTCCCAAGATCAATTAAGCAATGAAAAAGTGCGAATACAACAAAGTAAAGTTGCGGAAATACTCACTTTGATCGGATTTACGATGCGATGAAACACAAAAATCCTCCTTGAAGCTCTCGGCCAAGATCATTCTTTGTGCGCCATGGAATTCGGCCAAGCCATTGGTTGTCCTCCTTGAGTTGTCTTCAAGCTCTAAGCTTTGATAATGGATTCCATGCTCAAGAGTTGGTTTCCCTATCACCTTTGTAAGACCCATTGGATGTGCTAGCATCTTGGAAAATTTGCCACAAATCTTCCTTGTTCATCATTGTTGTTCTCGACAAAGAGAACCAAAAGAGAGAAAAATGGCTCCTTGGCCGAATAAGGGAGAGAGAGAGAGAGATGAGTGTTATGTGTGTTGTGTAATCTAATACACAAAATGAAAGTCAAATACCAAAATAATAAAAAAATGGTAAATGTCTTTCAAGCCATCACTTTAGTGTGTTCCACACTCAACCATCAACCAACAACTTCCATCACATTAAAGTGATAAATTTGACTAGTGATATGACGCGTGATGTGACTTGTGGGCCCCACTTGATTCGAAATGTGAGTGGGCCCGTAAACACTCCCGGGCTCGGGTTCGCTAATTCCGAATTAACGAATTTTCCGTTGCGACGTAATTAAATCAAATTTAATTAAATAATTAAGCCTAGCAAAATTACTATTCACGTCGCTAACGAATTAATTCTAAATTAACTCGTTCGCCCGAATTAAAATCTAATTTTAATTCCGCGTCGAAATCTAATTTCGTATAATATATCGAATATATTATTTTATAGATTAATTCCAAATTATTCGTTCTCTCTCTTTAAATAATATTTTATCCCAGATAAAATATCTCCGTAATTAATCCTAGATTAATTTTCTATCTCTTATAATTAATCCTAGATTAATTATGTCTGAGTCATACGTCATCATTGAATCTTCTGGAAGCGACCCATGAAATCCACGGATATGTTGGCAGTAAATCCGATCGTCGGACTATCCGAACACGTACGTACCTAGTACTACGTTTTTACCGATTTACAAGACATTGTTGCCTTCTAGCAAAGCACCATGCCTACCCAATTCTCCAGAAATATTCTTAAAGGAATATGTAATCTATATCAGGCGTAGTATACATAGTATTGCGTATTGCGATCCAGTATCGGATGTCACGTGCTAGGCCTGGGGCTGGAATAGTGTATGCTCCGTACGAAGCACATGTCGGATCTCTGGTAACTAGTCTCTATAATCAGATAATCATGACCTAGTCATATTATCCCGATGACTGCAGTACATAAGAGTACTAGTTACGTATCCTATGTGACCATCATCTCCATATGACTGGAGTGATACTTCCATCTTGACATCACACCCAATACACTACGATTCTCAATATACCCAGAAGATGCGTACACAGAACCTGTTAAAGCCATGGACGACCAAACCCAAGTATATTAATTGTCGCAAGTATTAGCGGTGCAAGTCTCAGGTTAAGACCAAATACACCAACCCTGATTCGGACTTCCATAGACACATAGTCATACTACCAATGGAATTCTGAGGGGTCTATCCAGAGGGAAGCTATTTCCGTACCATCGGTAAACATAACCTCCTATTACACTTGTATAAGTATCCAATACTTAAATATATGAGAACTATGTCGTTATGCTCCCACAACGCGCACAAGTGCAATACTAGTCTATTCCGTATTATCGATGTCCAATCTCGATAATACTCCGACTATGGATGTTTTAATGATTAAACCTTCATGGATTGATATTGCCTCATATCTTATCAATCCGGAACTAATCATATGGACTTTTATCATTTATATATCCCGGTAATCTAATTACAAATGATAAAAGAGCAATTTCCTTTGTCACATAGTTAATTTGTACAATAACACCATGTTCTGTACAAATAGTGATGCTATGGGTCATAATTGTCCAACAATCTCCCACTTGGCCTATAGCCAATCACTCAAGTGTCCTACACTTGAACTATGTACGGTTCGCTCAAACTTCTGCTGAGAAATAGCTTTCGTCAGCGAATTTGCAAAGTTATCATCTGATGCAATTTATTCGATCATCACATCGCCACGATGTATGATCCGAACGAATCAGATGAATAGTTGAAGTATATACTTGGATCTTTGATAAGACCATTAATTCTTTAGCCTGCGCTGAGGCCTAGCTCAGCTGCTAACAGAACTACACCTAATCTAATTAGGATTATTAAGATCCAAAGTGTTTCTATTACTGCCTCAGCTGCAGCAATAATCCGTTTTTTTTGTTTATTCGGCAACAGTATCTTGCTTGGAAGATTTTCAGCTCATTGTTCCGTTATTCAAACTATATAGTACCTATTTATTACGACTTATAGTCATTTTTGTCGGTTATGAAACTTGCAATGGTGAATCCAGTCACTTCAAGTTCTCCTTCTCCATAATTTAAGAAAGCATCCTTAGTTCATCTAAGATACTCAAGGATGTCCTTAACATCAATCCAGTGACTGTCACTTGGATTGGTCTGATTGTGACTCCATATGCTCAAAGCATATGAAACACCAAGTCGCGTACATGTCTTTCAATGTACGAGTTCTCGGAGAGTGCCAACAACCTTTAGATCTATCCCAGTAGATCCTTATTCCTAGAATAAAGGTTGTTTCTCCCAAGAATTCTACGGAGAATATTCATGAAAGCCAAGCTTTCACCGATTTTATTATGGGATGTCATTTCCAAGAAATGATATATCATCATTTTATAGGACAATGACTTACAGTGCGCTCCCACTAACCTCCTTATATACACAAGAATTATTCTCGTTTTGAATTAAATCATATACCATTATGATTACATCAAAACGCTAGTTCCAAGAACGCAATGCTTGCATCAATCTATCAATGGATCGAATAAACTGCAAACCTTGTTTGCTTGTTTAGGTGCGACAAAATCGTCAGGATGTTGTAAACATCCTCCAAAAGGTTTCCGATTAAGGAAAGCGATTTTGACGTTCAGCTGCTATATTTCATAAATGAAACATGCAGCATTAGCAAGCATTATCCAAATGGATTTAATCATGGCAACAATTAAAAGGATTCATCGTAATCGACACAATATTGATAACGATACCTTTTCGCTACAAGCTTAGCTTTGTACGTTAGTATGTTGCCATCCATGTATGTCTTCCTTGAAGACTCATATAGTACCAATAGGCACAATGCCTTCCGATACAACAACCAGTGTCCAAACTAGGTTGGTATACATGGAATCCATTTCGGACTTCATGGCACTTTTCCCTAATAGGGAGTCGATACCTTGTATCACTTCCTCATACGTAGCCAGTTCGTATTCCTCAATAAGATTGACATCTTCTCGAGGTGAGATCATAAACCCATACCTCCCTGGTTGTTTTCTGACTCTCTCCGACTTACGCGGTTCTTGTGTATTTGAAGATTGTGGTACATTTTCATCCCTGATGAACTATTTGTGTTCCATTAAGGTTCGGTGCCTGGAACAGTATTACTCTGATTTTCATCGAGTTTTACTTTCCTCCCACTTACCACTGCATATAGGTATTCCTCTTAGGAAAACTGCATGGCGGGCAACAATTAAATTTTTCTCTTGTGAGTTGTATAAGTACTATACTTTGGTTTCCCTAGGATAACCTACAAATTAGTCACTTATCCGATTTGGGTTTTAGTTTGGTATCATCCAAACATATGCCTAGCATACCCAAATCTTCAGGAATGAGAAAACCCAGTTTCTTTCCTGTTCATATCTAAATGAAATCTGTCTAACAGATTTTCATGGAACCTTATTCAAAATAAGTTTTGCACTGATTTAATGCGTATCCCTAGAAGGAAAATGGTAGCTCAGAGCGACTCATGATTGTGGGAACACAGGGAACTGGGCGACGCAATGCTGTTCCAAGCCCGGGGGCCTAGTTGGGATTACGGAATAGCCAACGGAGGACTAAACCGGAGAATAAGGGAGTCGCCACCCGGTGTGAACCGGGATAAAGATTTAAGGCTGCACTCACCCCTCGCAAGGGAAGACCTCAAACCATTGGGTTCGGAATGGTCCCTTACTTATGCAACTTGTAATGTAAAGATTTATGCAATAATCCAACCAAGTCTATGACATATATTTCCAAGTGCAACAAAATCCTAGATTCACATGCTTAAAAGCATAATTTACATCTAACATACATGAAACCAAATCTTATTGCCAAATTCACATGCTCAAAAGTAGGCCTTTGCAACAACAAGCACATAACGTCATAAGAATTCAATCATTCATGTAAATATAAACACAAACAGTCATGGTAACATTTGCATGTAAAGTAAAGGAAATCAAAATGACGACAAATAATATTGTAGGCACATAACGGAAACAGACAACTAGAGAGGTAATA
The DNA here is from genome assembly GCA_019454045.1 of Zanthoxylum bungeanum. Taxonomy (NCBI): domain Eukaryota; kingdom Viridiplantae; phylum Streptophyta; class Magnoliopsida; order Sapindales; family Rutaceae; genus Zanthoxylum; species Zanthoxylum bungeanum. The sequence continues at coordinate 89,182 of SKCR01042814.1, forward strand.
CAAATGCATAGCGTACAAAGGGGTAACCATATGCTAAGATGGACATGTCGTAATGTGAAGCAAGAGGACCTGTTTACCGTGTGCGTTCGTGCAGCGTTCGTAAACGCGTTCGAACGGTAAACAGAAGGTTCCCATTCGAATAGCGTTCGTAAACGCGTTCGAACGGGAATGAAACAGAATGCACACGTTCGTATGGCGTTTGTGAACGCGTTCGAATAGAAATGAAACAGAATACTCACGTTCGTGTGGCGTTTGTGAATGTGTTCGAACAGAAATGAAACAGAATGCTCACGTTCGTATGGCATTCGTGAACGCGTTCGAACGGAAATGAGACCTGATGCATGATAAGGCAAAATGCATGCGCGTTCGAGTTGCGTTCGTAAACGCGTTCGAACGGGAACAGACCTGATGCATGAAATGGGACGCAATACATAAACAACAAAATAAAGGGGCGCGGCGAAGTACTGCTGTAAAGGTGGCCTTTTGGGACTCTTGATCTCTCAAATAGAGGACCTTTAGACCAACATACTAAGCCCATGCGCGTCACATCAAATCATGCATACAAACACAAAGACAATCATATCAAACTAAGTATGCCCGATTGAGCGTATCTTGCATTCAACCGGACACACATCAACCGGCGCGGCAAAGCATCGTGGTAAATGGCTTTAAACCCCTCCCCATGGGGGATCTTTCATTCCACTTACTAAGCCCATGCGCTCGATTGAGTAATGCACAAATAAGCAACATGCAGATTTAAGTGAAGAAAATAAATAAACCAAAGCAACACAAAACAAAAAAAAAGGGTGCCATTACTCAAGTGATACGTGGAGTTGTATCCCAAGTACAACCGCACTACCGTCCATTCGGATTCGGCTACGGAATTTACGTCTGGGTTTCCATCCTATATACCACAAGAGACGACACTTCCATTCATCCAACATCCACAACAAACATCATATACACAACAAATGCAACAAATACAGAAAATATCATCAAAATAAATGACCAGAAAAATAGAAATAAGAGTGAAAAATACCCTCAGGTCTAACCTTTTTAGTTGTCCTCGGACGTTTCGCGGAGATCGGAAGGGATAAAAGCTCCTTACCTTCCGGTTCATAGCTTGCTTTTTTGTCCTCACTCTTCGCTTCGTTTTGCTCTGCGCACGCTGCTCTCGCGTGCTTTCCACTGTTTCTTCCGCTGTTTTGGCTTGTTTTATTATTGTTTTCGCTGTATTTCTGCTCACTGTTTCAGCTCACTGTTTTGGCGTTTTAGGCTATTGTTTTGATTTTTTTTAAGGCTTTAAGTGCAGATTTTTTTTGTGTTTTTTTAAGAGTTAGATGTGCAGTTTTTTTTGTGATGTGTGGGGGGGGTTTAAGGGGCTGTGATTTTCGGTAATGGAGGGACTGTTTGCTGCTGTTTAGGGGCGTGTTTGCTTCTGTTTTTAAGGTTGGTTTGGGCGTGATTTGGGGCTATGAAAAATAGGTTAAAGATGCGGCAATGGAGGGGTGGAGGATGGTGGTGTTTTTCGGTTATGGAGGGATTAGATGAAGAGAAATTTCCTTGCCTCTTTTCTACCTTCTTGCCGTGAACCTTCTTTTTATTTTTTTTGTGAATTTTCGTGAATTATTTGGAGACCAGGGGAGGCTTGGTGAAGCTTTGTTTATATAGAAGAGAGCTAGGGTTTGCCCTTGTCTCACAAGGAAGAGATCTAGTTCCCAAATTATGAGTCCTAAGAATGGTATACACAAGATTTAGAGGGGACAAAATATTTTAAATTAGGAAGTCAACTATTTTAAATTGGTAGATGTCTTATTAGATTAGGAAGTCAAATATTTGATTGGTTTTAATTGGTTAGGATTGATTTTAATTAGGCATATCTTCTTTTTAATTTTAGTATATGATATATTCAAATTATTTAAATTAGGCATGATTTTAGTTTAAGTTTGGTAAATGTTTTATTTAATTATTTAATTAATTATATTAATATCTTATTTAGTTAATGTTTTAATTAATATTTATTTATTTAATTTGGGATGTGTTTTATGGGCTTTGGGGGGCTAATTGGGCTGGGGTGCGAGGCTAGCAGCAAAACCAGGAATACCGACTCCGTTCGAACGCCAATTCGAACGTGGCACGAACGTCCGCAATCTGCCTGACGTTCGAACGCAGTAACGAACGCAGCACCAACGAAGACAGTGAACTTGTGGAATGAACTTGATGACGCACTTATTCTGAATTTCCCCTTCCGACCTCCGTTTCCCGCAATATCCTTAGCTAAAAAAGTAGTGCCTCCAACTGAGACTCATCATCGGGTTTCACATGCGAAAATGCAATGCCTACAGTCGCCCCCACTTTGATGGGGCTTGTGCAGTGTGTGACAATGACAGTCCTATCAAAGTCTATGCAATGCATTTTTTTTACTTACCTGGCTAGCTAGCTGTCTCGAGCTAAGCTGATACTGCAGTGGACCTCGATCCTGAGACGTATCTCAATACTGCTGATGATGTGGGCCTCACCCGCAAACTGATGTAATGTGGAGCCTCGCTCCTCAGCCGATATGGGCCTCGCCCCCAAGCTGACATGATGTGGTGTGGAGCCTCGCTCCCCAGCCGATATGGGCCTCGCCCCCAAGCTGGTACAATGTGGAGCCTCGCTCCTCAGCCGATATGGGCCTCGCCCCCAAGCTGATATAATGTGATGTGGAGCCTCGCTCCTCAGCCGATATGGGCCTCGCCCCCAAGCTGGTACAATGTGGAGCCTCGCTCCTCAGCCGATATGGGCCTCGCCCCCAAGCTGATATAATGTGGTGTGGAGCCTCGCTCCTCAGCCGATATGGGCCTCGCCCCCAAGCTGATATAATGTGATGTGGAGCCTCGCTCCTCAGCCGATATGGGCCTCGCCCCCAAGCTGATATAATGTGATGTGGAGCCTCGCTCCTCAGCCGATATGGGCCTCGCCCTTTTCCGTCTTCAACACCTGTTTACACAAAATAGAACAAACACAAAAAGATGCAATATAGGTTACGTGTATGCATGTATGCAGGAGTTTTTTTATTCCGTTGGGTTAGGTCTTCCACTGGCGACCAAGTCTTCTCAAGCAAAGTACAGCTTCAACCTGTCAACATTGATTGGTTCTGTGAATTCATTTCCCTCGAGGTCCGACAACTTCACTGCTCCATTTCCCATGACTTTCTGAACGATGTAGGGTCCTTCCCAGTTCGGCCTGAATTTCCCTCTCGGATCTGTCGTCGACGGCCTCGACTGCTTAAGTACTAAATCACCCTTTCTGATCTTTGTGGGACGTACTTTCTTGTTGAAGGCCCGGGCTAGTCTCTTCTGATATAACTGCATGTGATGTAAGGCTCTTATCCTTTTCTCGTCCAACAGTGCTAACTGATCAAATCTCTGTGCGGCCCATTCTGACTCAAGTAACTCTGTCTCTGCTAATACCCTCATAGACTGTATTTCCATTTCCACCGGTAGTACCGCTTCCATCCCGTACACTAAAGAGTAAGGTGTTGCACCCGTTGCTGTTCTGATTGACGTTCTGTACCCCCACAAGGCATACGGTAGTCTCTCAGCCCAATCCCTGCAGTTCTCTGTCATCTTAGCCAGAATTGTCTTCACAGTCTTGTTGGCTGCCTCAACTGCCCCATTCGCTTGTGGCCTATAAGGTGATGACTTATGATGGCCTATCCCGTACCTTTGTAGCATTGCCTTTGTCTCTCCTTGAAACTGTACCCCATTGTCCGTGACCACGTGGTGCGGCATACCATACCGACAAATGAGGTTCCGTGCTATGAACTTGGCCATCTGTTTTGCTGTAACGTTCCGGAACGACTCAGCTTCTACCCACTTTGAGAAGTAATCCACTGCTACTACTATGAAGCGATGCCCATTAGATGCATTCGGTCGAATTTCCCCAATCATGTCAATCCCCCATGCTGAGAACGGCCATGGCTCTGACAGCCCGTGCAACTCTGTATGTGGCAGATGACTCAGATTGCCATGTATCTGACAGTCGCGACAGTGCTTTACCATCCTTGCGCAGTCTGTCTCCATAGTCGACCAATAAAACCCCTGTCTCACTATCTTGCGGGACAAGTTCAACCCATTCATGTGCGGACCACATACCCCGGCATGTACCTCTTCCATCACTTTCTGAGCTTCTTCTTTTCCCAAACATTTCAACTGAATGCCGTTTGCTTGTCTTTTGTACAGTTCTTCTTTCAAGATCACATATTGAGAGGCCAATTTCTGAATGGCCAATCTGTCTTTTCTGCCGGCCCCTTTTGGGAATTCCCCGTGCTCTAGATACCTCTGAATGTCATGGTACCAAGGCTTACCGTCGTCAATTTCCACTTCCAGAACTTTCTCTGTCTCATAAATGGCCTGTTTGCTGTAGTCAATACCAATGGTCTCATCACTAACTTCTCTGGATTCTCCCAAGTAGCTGCAAGTGTGGCCAGTGCATCTGCCATCTGATTCTCTTCTCGCGGCAAGTGTTGAAACTTACAATTAGGGATGGCCTGGGCCAACTCTCTGAGGTGGAAAAGGTAGGGCTTCAATCGTTCCTCTTTCAATTCCCATTCTCCTTGCAACTGACGGATTACCAGCATCGAATCTCCGTAGACCTCAACACTTTCGGCTTTCAAGGCTATCAATGCAGTCAACCCAAAAGCACAGGCTTCATATTCGGCCATGTTGTTTGTTACTCTGAATGTTAACCTCTTGGCCATGGGCAAAGTATCTCCCTCGGGGGTCACTATCACAACTCCAATTCCGGCTCCTTTGTAATTAACTGCTCCGTCGAAATACACTTTCCATCCCTGAACTGCTATAGCACTGATTTCTTCATCTGGGAACTCAAACTTATACTGATCCCCCTCAATAGGCTGTAGTGCTAGGAACTCCGCCACTGCTCGCCCTTTGATTACCTTGGAGGTGAGGTACTCAATGTCAAACTCTGTCAACAATACTAACCATCTGCCCAACTTTCCCACTAGCGACGGCACTGAATGCAGATACTTCAAAGGGTTCTCTTTTGCCACTACCTGGATCTTGTAGGACTGGAAGTAATGTCGCAACTTTCTGGAAGCCCACACTACTGCCAAACAGATCTTCTCTACCTCTTGATAACGAGCCTCATACGGGAGCATCTTCTTACTCAGATAGTAAACTGCATGTTCTACCCCTGTCCCATCTGCCTGTACCATCATTGCTCCCAATGCTTCTGACTCTATAGCCAAATACAGTACCAAAGGCTTTCCGGTCTCGGAGGTTTCAAAACAGGTGGCTTTACCAAATACTCTCTGATTCTGTCGAAGGCTGTCTGACACTGTTCATTCCATTTTACTGGCTGGTCTTTTCTCAACAGCAGCTTAAAGATAGGCTCACACACTGAAGTCAACTTGGCAATGAACCGACTGATATACTGAATCTTCCCAAGGAACGCCCTGACCTCTCTTTCTGTCTTCGGTGCTGGCATCTCGGTGATCGCTTTGATCTTCTCAGAGTCTACTTCTATTCCTCCCATTCCAACTGTATGTCCCAGCAGTTTCCCTGACGTTACCCCAAACACACATTTCTTGGGGTTCAATCTCAAATTGTACTTGTCAACCCTCTGAAGGAACTTCTCAAGTGCCTCAATATGCCCGTCCCTTGTCTCGGACTTCACCATCATGTCATCCACATATACTTCGATCTCCTTGTGCATCAAGTCATGGAACAAGGTAGTAGCCATTCTCTGATAAGTAGCTCCTGCATTCTTGAGCCCAAACGGCATCACTTTGTAACAATAAGTACCCCACTCGGTGACAAAGGCAGTCTTGTGCTTATCTCCCTCTGCCATGAGAACTTGATTGTACCCAGAAAACCCGTCTACAAATGAATACATGGCCGACAAAGCTGCACTATCAACCAATACATCTATATGCGGTAGAGGAAAGTCGTCTTTCGGACAAGCCTTATTGAGGTCTCTGTAGTCCACACACATTCTGACCTTTCCATCTTTCTTCGGTACCGGCACAATGTTGCTAACCATTCAGGATATTTTACCACTTCCAGGAAACCCACGTCAATTTGTTTCTTGACTTCTTCTCTAACCTTCTCAGCCCATTCTGGTCTCATTCGTCGAAGTTTCTGTTTCACCGGCCTCATGTTCGGATAAGTCGGAATAGAATGTTGAGCAATGCTTCTATCTACCCCGGGCATGTCTTCATAGGACCAAGCAAAAACTCTTGCATACCTGATCAATACTTCTTCTATTTTCTCCCTTTCCCCAGAAGTAACCTCACTTGCAATTAAAATTTCCTTAGGATCCTCAGGTGTCCCAAGGTTAAAGGCATTTCTCTTGGTGGAGTTGATATCAAATATGCTTAGATCATGTAATGGGAAAAGAGAAGACTCAGCCAAGTAAGCAGAAATACTGTCTTTATTGCTAGCAAAAGAAGGAGTACACTCAAATAAATCTGGGAGGTAAACATCCTCATCATCTACGGATATTTCCTCCTCTACAACAATGTCTTTCTCAGGTTCCTTCTTCTCATTGAGGGTCAATGTCTCCAGCTTCATGAGTTCCTCCTCCCATTTTTCACCCTCTTGCTTCTTCTCTTCAACCAACAGCTTCTTTCCCAACAGGTCCTGGAAGATCTCAAATCCGGGCACCACTACTCCATTCACCTCTACTGGTTCAGGCTCACCTTGGTACCCCGAAGCCTTCACAAAGTACTCCATCAATTTCATGCCCTTCTTCTTGATCTTTGGCTTCTCATCATCAGACTTGTACCCCAAACCTCTTCTGGTTGTCTGGCCTCTGAAATCTGGCAGTTTCGAGCCCTCACCTGGCTCATACTTCATCTTCCCCATGATCCGGGCTACCCTGGGATCCACCCACTCCTCAAAAGTTGCTGATACTTGGAACCTTGTGAAGGGCAGTATTTCCAAGGCGGCGACTGCATTGTCTATTTCAGCTCTGATGGTGACAATCTCTCCCCCGAATGGGAACTTAATCATCTGGTGCAAAGTGGAGGGCACGCCCCCAAGCTTGTGAAACCATGGCCTCCCCAACAATAAAGCAAATGTAGCTGGAATATCAAGCACAGTAAACTCAACCTCATCTTCAATCGGCCCTACCTTGACCATTGCCACAAAGGTACCCTCAACGCCGCGCTTACTATCATCATAAGCTTTGATGGTCATGTTGGAAGGGTCCAAATCTGTAGCCTTCAAACCCAACCTTGTCAGAATTTTCAACGGGCATACATTGATAGATGAACCGTCATCTACCATTACACATGAAGTCCTTTTGCCTCTTACTTCAGCCCTGATGAACAATGGCCTGTTGTGATTCCTCCCCTCTGCCGGAAGTTCATCCTCGGAAAATGAAATCTGTAATGCCTCTTTCTGAACAGCCCCAACAAACATTGTAGGGTTGGCATCCTCCGGCACAACAATTTTACTCAAGGCCTCAACCATGGCCCGTCTATGCTCTTTAGATGCACACAATAACTCCCATATGCTGACTTGAGCTCTTGTCTTCCTCAATTGTCTCAGCACTACATCTCCTTCAATATTCTCTGAATTCTCAGGCATTTCTCTCCCATCAGTCAAGGTTTCTTTGCCCTTATCCGCCACATCACTATAAAAACGCCCACTGCGTGTCATTCCCTTTACTTCTTCTTCATCACTGCTAGAGAAGTCAAGCCAGAAATTCTTCCCCAACTCAGGTTCACCCTCACTGCTGCTGTCCCAAATTCCAAGGCAAAAGGCTTCAGGGTAGAAGGTTTTTAGGACATAGTCTTCTGGAAGGCCAGAACTAATCATGTAGGTTGGTGGGGGTACAGCTCGGTAATTGGGTAAGGGGTTTCTGTTTGTGTCTGGTTGTTCGGTTTCAGGGTCAGGTATCTTTTTGGAGTCAATGAGGTCTTGGATCTCGTGGCGCAGTCGGGCACAGTTGTCAGTGTCGTGGCCCTTCTGCTGATGGAAATAACAGTAAAGGTTGAGATTGAAATGTGGTGGTGGTGGGTTTGGGATAGGTTTGGCTTCTAAAGGCTTTAGGAGTCCCTGCCTCTTCAATTTCTCAAATACCTTAGACAAAGGTCTCCCAAGGTTAGAGAACCTCCGATTCCGGACAGCAGCCACCTCCGCTAACACGGGCTTGGTACCTGACATACCTCCAACAGGCCTCCTATTTAGGCCAAAGAACTTCCTGTTTTCTGCTTCCTCCTCTTCAATGTCCATGACAGTCTCCCTCAACTGCCGGAAGTCTACAATCATTGAGGTCATCCTCCTCAACTTACTGTAAATAGAGGGCTTTGTGCCCTTGATGATCATCTTGATTTGGTCCTTCTCAGAGGGCCTAGTCTGCATCTTCAGTAGCTGGCCTCTCCAGCGATCCACATACTCCTTGAAGCTCTCATCCGGCTTCTGCTTGATATTTTCCAAGTCACGGAGTGACAAGTCAATCTCCAGGTCCGTGACATATTGCTTTAAGAAAGCATCAGCTAGCTCCCTCCAGTCCTCCTTAACCTGCTTGTCAAGGCTATGGTACCACACTACGGGTGCCCCTTCGAGCGACATCCCGAACATCTTTTGTACTTGGCGCTGAGACAGGCCAACTGAACTCATAACAGATACATACTGACGGAGATGCACCCTCGGATCCCCGTTCCCATTGAACTTAGCCAAATCCGGCATCTTAAACTGCGCCGGCAACTGCTCCTCAAACGTCATTGTCTCATAATCTAGCAAATCTTCATTCTTACCCCTCATCTTGCGGGTAACGGATTCAACCTGATCCCTGAGTTTCTGTATCTCTGCCTGAGACCCCAATATTCTGCCCGCTGCATATTCTGCCATATCATCCTCAAAAGTGGGGACATCATCCCCCGATCTGACCGGAGGCACTTCCTGCCTTGTATTTTCTGAACTTCCCCCAGTACGAGACCCAGCTATACCAGCCACAGCAGTAGTCAATGCCTGTAACTGTTCAGTGATTTTTGCAAGATTGTTCTCTAACTGATCCATTCGGGACACCTCATTATCTGATTCACTCATGCTTTCAACTGTTCTTTTAGTGAGTCTGGTTCCTTCTCTAACCCAAACGGTATCTATGGTGTCTTTTTTAAGACACGGATGGTGTTAACAAGGTATATGTATGCATGATGTGCATAAGAAGTATATAACATATACTAAATCAAATAAAATTCTCAAACAAATCGGTCTATTATCATTTTAGAAGCTTTTGGGACAACTGTCATAAGAGTGAACCCGTCCCAGTTTAAATGGCCCAACGAGTTATGTCTTATGGCAAAGAGCCCAACTAAATCCAAATGATAATATTCCGAACACAATCATAAAATGGCCCATTGTTATTTAGAAGCCTTTTGGCCAATCGTCATAAGATATGTTCTTGTCCCAGTTTAAATGGCCCAACAAGCCCATATCTCATGACAAAAGACCCAGATGGATTCAAATAGCAATGTTCCCAAACATAAGCATACAAGGAAGATATTTTATAAACATAAAATAATAACTTCTACCGTGTGGCCCATCATCATTTCAGAAGCTTTGGGCCTAATTGTCATAAGGTACGAACCTGCCCCAGTTTAAATGGCCCAGCAAGTTCGCATTTTTGACAAGGAGTCCAATTCATCCAAATGATAATGGTCCTAAAGCACAAGGAAATATTTGTTATAGGCTATACAACCCGGTCTACGCATGGGTTCGTGGGAGTATGGACAAAGGCTCTCATCGGCGAAGGATGGCCCACAACTAGGTCTCCCCAATCAAGGGTTCGAGCAACCAAGTGAGCACACCCTTTTTTATACACTAAGGTACGTGCCAATGAGCTATGGTGTGTGACAGACTGTCAAATGGATTTCCCGTTGTAGATTCCCCAGAGGGAAGGTGGAGCGAGGCTCACTTAAATACCCAAGCCTCTTAGGCTCTTATCGCTTGGTGTCAGGAATAAACAACGAGTCCTCCAAATTAGTCCATCACAATAGGCTACGAGTAGATGGCTATCTAGGTGCCTTCACAGCTTTTCCTTCTAGAAAGGTAGTGAGTGAAGAAGACACCAAACCATTACCTAGCCTCAAAATGCCTTTGATTACAACCCCCATTTCACACATTTGTAGACACGGTTAATTAAAGCATAAATCTATACATTACAAGGCATTATTTCGGGGCCGATTCTCTATCCCCAGTGGAGTCGCCAGACTGTGGGAACACAGGGAACTGGGCGACGCAATGCTGTTCCAGGCCCGGGGGCCTAGTTGGGAGTACGGAATAGCCAACGGAGGACTAAACCGGAGAATAAGGGAGTCGCCACCCGGTGTGAACCGGGACAAAGATTTAAGGCCGCACTCACCCCTCGCAAGGGAAGACCTCAAACCATTGGGTTCGGAATGGTCCCTTACTTATGCAACTTGTAATGTAAAGATTTATGCAATAATCCAACCAAGTCTATGACATATATTTCCAAGTGCAACACAATCCTAGATTCACATGCTTAAAAGCATAATTTACATCTAACATACATGAAACCAAATCTTATTGCCAAATTCACATGCTCAAAAGTAGGCCTTTGCAACAACAAGCACATAACGTCATAAGAATTCAATCATTCATGTAAATATAAACACAAACAGTCATGGTAACATTTGCATGTAATGTAAAGGAAATCAAAATGACGACAAATAATATTGTAGGCACATAACGGAAACAGACAACTAGAGAGGTAATACAAATGCATAGCGTACAAAGGGGTAACCATATGCTAAGATGGACATGTCGTAATGTGATGCAAGAGGACCTGTTTACCGTGTGCATTCGTGCAGCGTTCGTAAACGCGTTCGAACGGTAAACAGAAGGTTCCCTTTCGAATAGCGTTCGTAAACGCGTTCGAACGGGAATGAAATGGAATGCACACGTTCGTATGGCGTTTGTGAACGCGTTCGAACAGAAATGAAACAGAATACTCACGTTCGTGTGGCGTTTGTGAACGCGTTCGAACAGAAATGAAACAGAATGCTCACGTTCGTATGGCGTTCGTGAACGCGTTCGAACGGAAATGAGACCTGATGCATGATAAGGCAAAATGCATGCGCGTTCGAGTTACGTTCGTAAATGCGTTCGAACGGGAACAGACCTGATGCATGAAATGGGACGCAATACATAAACAACAAAATAAAGGGGCGCGGTGAAGTACTGCCGTAAAGGTGGCCTTTTGGGGCTCTTGATCTCTCAAATAGAGGACCTTTAGACCACCATACTAAGCCCATGCGCGTCACATCAAATCATGCATAAAAATACAAAGACAATCATATCAAACTAAGTATGCCCGATTGAGCGTATCTTGCATTCAACCGGACACACATCAACCGGCGCGGCAAAGCATCGTGGTAAAGGGCTTTAAACCCCTCCCCATAGGGGATCTTTCATTCCACTTACTAAGCCCATGCGCTCGATTAAGTAATGCACAAATAAGCAACATGCAGAATTTAAGTGACGAAAAATAAATAAACCAAAGCAACACAAAACAAAAAAAGGGTGCCGTTTACTCAAGTGATACGTGGAGTTGTATCCCAAGTACAGACCGCACTACCGTCCATTCGGATTCGGCTACGGAATTTACGTCTGGGTTTCCATCCTATATACCACAAGAGACGACACTTCCATTCATCCAACATCCACAACAAACATCATATACACAACAAATGCAACAAATACAGAAAATATAATCAAAATAAATGACCAGAAATTAAATAGAAATAAGAGTGAAAAATACCCTCAGGTCTAACCTTTTTAGTTGTCCTCGGACTTGCGTTTCGCGGAGATCGGAAGGGATAAAAGCTCCTTACTCTTCCGGTTCACTAGCTTAGCGTTTTGGCTCGCTGTTCCACTGTTTCTTCCGCTGTTTTGGCTTGTTTTATTGTTGTTTTCGCTGTATTTCTGCTCACTGTTTCAGCTCACTGTTTTGGCGTTTTAGGCTATTGTTTTTGATGTTTTTTTAAGGCTTTAAGTGCAGATTTTTTTTGTGTTTTTTTAAGAGTTAGATGTGCAGTTTTTTTGTGATGTGTGGGGGGGTTTAAGGGGCTGTGATTTTCGGTAATGGAGGGACTGTTTGCTGCTGTTTAGGGCCGTGTTTGCTGTTGTTTTTAAGGTTGGTTTGGGCGTGATTTGGGGCTGTGAAAATAGGTTAAAGATGCGGCAATGGAGGGGTGGAGGATGGTGGTGTTTTTCGGTTATGGAGGGATTAGAAGAAGAGAAATTTCCTTGCCTCTTTTCTACCTTCTTGCCGTGAACCTTGAAGCTTTTTCTTTTTATTTTTTTTGTGAATTTTCGTGAATTTTTTGGAGACCAGGGGAGGCTTGGTGAAGCTTTGTTTATATAGAAGAGAGCTAGGGTTTGCCCTTGTCTCACAAGGAAGAGATCTAGTTCCCAAATTAGGAGTCCTAAGAATGGTATACACAAGATTTAGGGGGGACAAAATATTTTAAATTAGGAAGTCAACTATTTTAAATTGGTAGATGTCTTATTAGATTAGGAAGTCAAATATTTGATTGGTTTTAATTGGTTAGGATTGATTTTAATTAGGCATATCTTCTTTTTAATTTTAGTATATGATATATTCAAATTATTTAAATTAGGCATGATTTTAGTTTAAGTTTGGTAAATGTTTTATTTAATTATTTAATTAATTATATTAATATCTTATTTAGTTAATGTTTTAATTAATATTTATTTATTTAATTTGGGATGTGTTTTATGGGCTTTGGGGGGCTAATTGGGCTGGGGTGCGAGGCTAGCAGCAAAACCAGGAATACCGACTCCGTTCGAACGCCAATTCGAACGTGGCACGAACGTCCGCAATCTGCCTGACGTTCGAACGCAGTAACGAACGCAGCACCAACGAAGACAGTGAACTTGTGGAATGAACTTGATGACGCACTTATTCTGAATTTCCCCTTCCGACCTCCGTTTCCCACAATATCCTTAGCTAAAAAAGTAGTGCCTCCAACTGAGACTCATCATCGGGTTTCACATGCGAAAATGCAATGCCTACAATGATTAACCTTATCATGTCTAACAAAATTTGGTTTCTCTGTTCGGACACACCGTCAAATTGAGGTGTTCCGGGAGGAGTCCGCTATGAAAGAATATTATACTCTTTCAAATATTTTAGAAACTTATTGCTTAAGTAGTTTCACCATGGTCCAATCATGATGTTTTAATACTTTAGCCGATCTGTTTTTCTACTTTGTGTCGAAACTCTTTGAATCTATCAGAAGTTTCTGATTTATGTTTCACAAGAAAAACATAACCATAACGCGATGCCACATCCGTAATGGTTACGAAGTATTCATATCCACCTCTAGCCTAGCTAGACATGGGCCCACTTACGTCACTATGAACGAGGGCTAACAGATCGGTGGCACTTGCACTTTTAACAAATAAAAGGTGTTTTAGGCACTTTGCCTAATGAACTAGATTCGTAGACATCATTTGAATAGATCAAATATGTCCTAGTATCCACTCTTCGAAAGTGTGGATATACGAGTCTTGTTTAATGTGTCACAGACAACAATGCCACAAATAAGTCTCATCTTATCAAATCAGTTTGAGCTATTTGTTTGTCATGTAATACGTTTGAGATTCATTTATATTCAAAATATAAATAATGTTATTCACATATGTAGGCACTGCATTTTTGCATGTAAGTCCCTATGATGAGTCTCATTTAGAGGCACTACCTTTTAAGTCACGGAAGTCGCAGAAAACGGACGTCGAAAGGGAAATGTCAAGAATTGACATTTTTGTTGGATTTAGTTCGCTTGTTTAGCTTCGGGTTCGCTTGTTGGACCTCTGTTTTAAAACACATCCCAAGCCCATTTCTCCCAAGCCCAATCCAAAATAATTAAACCATTTAAAAAACATGTCACAAAATAAATTAAATCCAATTAAAATCCAATTAAATTAAATTCCTAAATTAAATAAATCACCTTCCTAATTACCAAAGATTTAGATTCAATTAAATAATTCACTCACCAAATTTAAAGATATTCCCACCTAAAATAAAAATATCCTTTCCTTTAATAAATTAATTAAAATACACACATATTTTAATTGATTTTTGTTTCCTTTTAAAATCTCATGCACAAAGAAAACCCTAATACCCTACTATAAAATATAACACAAACTAAACCCTAGGGAAGAGACTATACACGGCTAACACACAAACACAAAGAATGAAACCCTAAAACTCATCCCTCTCTCCTCTCTCTCCTAGATTCCCACTCGGCAAAAAAAAACCCTTCACAGCCACGCCAATATCCCTCACGTAGCCTTCTCATAGAATCAACAAAAGACACTCACACCGACCAGCACCTTGAATGACAAACAGCAGCCCATCACGAAAATAACCACACCATCAGCCCTACTTCTCTCTCTAATCTCACAAACCAAAGACCATGAATCATTCATCAAACCCTTCTCGTTCAGCACCCCCCTCACGCACCATACACACATCGCACCCTAATCTGCCCTTCAACTCCACTTAACACGCCATTAGCCTCGACCTCACGCCATACACCCAAGCTACAAGCGCCCCTCACTCAGCACACTGCCCTTCATCATCAACAAGTAACGTGAACAACATAGACTGCCACACTCCTCTCGGTCAACTCACAGCCCACTCACATAGCCTTCATCAGCCTCCACAAACTGCCTCAAACTCACACAAATAATAGCCCCACAAACTGCCTCAAACTCACGCAAATAACAACCCCACAACAGCCATATTTCATGCCTAAAACACTGCCTAAAGTCAACACAAAATAGTCTCGAAAACCACCTTAAAACCACACAGAAACAGCCCCTACACACAACCAAAACAGTGAATAAATAACTCTGAAGTCAGCCCAAAACAGTCTCGAACTGCGCGCCCCAAACTACCCAAAACAGTCCAGAATTACCTTGAAATAGTAACCATAAAATATAGCAAAAACAGCAGCAAAACGGAGTGAAAACAGCAGCCCGAACAGCGAAACAGCGAAGGAAAATGTTGAACCAGTGAACCGGAGGAGTTGCGGAGCATCAACCCTTCCGACGGCCGTGTAACGTACTTCCGAGAGACGATTTTAAAAGGTTAGACCTGAGAGAACTTTTCTTATTTATTTTCATTCGTCTTTTAATTGTTTTATTTATTTTCTTCGCAAGAAAGTCATTTTTGGATGCATGTTGTGGCCTTTGAATGGATGGGAAAATGTGTCGCCTCTTGTGGTGTATCGGATGGAAACCCAGATGTAAATTCCGTAGCCGAATCCGAATTGACGGTAGTGCGCTCTATACTTGGGAGACAACTCCACGTACCACTTGAGCAAACGGCACATGTTTCACTTTATTTTATCTTGTTTGTCTATTATTTGCATTTTTACATTCCGCCATTTACTTTATGTACGTTATTTGTTTGTGTATTGATGATGCGGTGCGCATGGGCTTAGTATGTTGGTCTAAAGGTTCTCTATTTGAGGGAAGAAAAGGCCAAAAGGCTACCTTTACGACAATACTTTACCGCGCCGGACAAAGTACGTTTGGTTGGATGTGAGATATGTTCAACCGAGCATACAAAGTCCTATATTGTTGTCTTTATTTTATATGTAATGCGCATGGGCTTATTATGTTGGTCTAAAGGTTCTCTATTTGAGAGAAGAAAATTCCAAAAGGCTACCTTTACGACAATACTTTGCCGCGCCTTTTAATATTCCGTTATTCGTTTTATGTATGACATCTCCTTGCGTAATCATGCATCATATTGCATTGCGCATTGGCAAATCAAGTTGGATTAAAGGTCCTCCATTTTGAGGGATTGAAAGCCTAAGGGCTACCTTTGCCACAACGTTTTGCCGCGCCGGACAAAGTACGCTCGATTGAACGTGAGATCGTTTAATCGGACACTTGAAGTCCTATATAGATGTGGGCATACGTCGCATCTCTTTTCTTTCATTCTCATTGTCTATCTTTTGCATCGCATCATTACACATTTATTTTAATGTTCAACTACCTCTTCAATTATCTCTTTACACCATGTGTTTAATCGCCTCTCTTTAATATGCATGCTTGTACAATCATTGTCCATTTGCGTTTCCATAATCATCAGTGTAATGCGTTTGTGAAATTATGTGTTCGTCGTTATTTCAAGTTGCCTTTATGCATGTGAACTTAGAAATAGAATACCATTGGAAATATATGTTGCTAGATTCGATTAAATTATTGCACAAATCATATCATTACAAGTGGCATAAGTAAGGGACCATTCTGAACCCAACGGTTTGAGGTCTTCCCTTGTGAGGGGTGAGTGCGGCCTTAAATCATATCTTCTCGATTCACACCGGGTGGCGACTCCATGTTATTTCTGCGGTTTAGTTCCCCTGCGGGCTATTCCGTACTCCCAACTAGGCCGCGAGCCTAGAACAGCGTCGTCCAACATCTGTGTCCTACAACATCTAATGTGCTTATCTCAATATCATCTTTATAAAATAAAACACTTTAGTGTTCTAGAATATAAAGGTATATCCGCAACGGATTAAACTATGATATAGAGATAATGTTTCTAGCCAACTAGTTACATTTTAACAGTTTCCTAATTTAAGTACACACCCGAATGGTAGTTCCTAAACTTAGGTTTCTATGGTTAAAATAGTGACTCTCGTCCCATTTCCGATTCACAGATAAATCTCAACTGAAGTCGGTCTCCTACTAATCAGCAGATTTCGCACATCAGTACATATATATGTATAACACTTAGTATCAAAAATCCAATTTTGAAACCAGTAGTGAACATGTTTATGACAAACAAACTTGAAGCCGGAGCCTTGCCCCTCTTCACTTCCTTCATGTCTACCTTGTCCATACGTCAGTCACGCATCTGGTGACCCCGTTTTCCACAGTTTAGGCAGACATCTTGGGATATGTCATTTGTCTTCCTAGAAGACTGTGATGATTTTGCCTTTGCCCCTTTTAGAAGCTCTGGTTGTGCCTCGTAGATCATAGCCATCAACTCTCCAAGAGTTTACTCTAGGTTCATAATGAACCTGCCCCAGCATTCGGGTAGAGACTATAAGATCAAATCTTTGGTAGTCTCGGCCACATAGGTAATGCCCAGCTAACCTAGCTGATCGATGTCAGCAATCATCTACGACACCTAGTGCTCGACAGATGTACCCTCTGACATACACGAGCTAAAGAGCTTCTTATGCAATTTTTACTTCTAAGATCTAATCTCTGAAGGTCTTTAATTTCATCATTATGGTTTAATGATCTAATCCTTAATTCTGACGACGGAATTAAAGAGTCATTGCGGTAAGCATAAAGGATTGAACACTAAAGTTATCATCACATGAATCTTCCAAAGATCATGTTCTACTATTTGCTCACTCCGGGCTTAGGCCCAAGAGGTTTTTCTATCAAATAGAATAACTTCTCAGTTCCCAGGACTATCCTGAGGTTCTATTCCCAATTTTGAAAATTAAAGCTGTTTAAAGATATTTTTACCCAGGTTTATGTTTTAAACGCTAATCTTTCAGTTATCTTGATTGCTATAGTCCAACTATCCAATCAACGATTTCAGGTACTATTGAATATAATGATTACTATAGTCTAACTATATAATCAACTATAATTTGATTGGTTAAAATTCAAATATATTGATTACTATAATCCAATTATATAATCAATTATAAATGAAATAGTTCGAATACAGTCAAACTGTTTAATTAAAATAACGATTTAAATATTAGTCCAACTAATATATTTATTAATTAATGACGAAAAATTAAATGAGCGCGTATTGGCAAGTATCTAAACGAAATTGTAAATTTAATACTTGCCTCCCACTATTTTTCAGCGAGCCTCTAACCCTCTGTTGAGTACTCGGGAAACCTTGTTTCCTAGTGGGCTAGGATCCCGTTAAATAACACAAACCTTGACTTTGGCCAACAAATTATATGATATTTAACTAGGTAGATCTCTAAGATCAATTGGATCTCATCCAATTCCTAGATCTAGTAGGTGGACATTCAAGTCTGAAACATATATCCAATATATGCCAATATATCCAATATATTCCCTAACTTTTTTCCTCTGAATCAACTAAGCCTTGGTTTTGGCAAAACAAACTTAATGATTCCAGTTAAGCGGGACCCATTGACCTTGGAAAGCTTCGTAATCGATGTCGTTGGACAAGAAGTGATCTTGACTTTGGCCAACAAATCACAACTTGGACAAGACACTGATATGGAACAAAGCTTTCATGATTCAAACACATTCGCGATGGACAAAGGTCTTGACTTTGGCCAATAAACCAGTGCCAATCTTGGATCTTGAGAATGAATCATTTAATAGAAGGAAAAATGCTTAATATATGTTGAGGGTTTTTCGCGTAATTGGCAACCAATTAATTATCTTTGATTAGGTCTCATCATACACCCTTAAACATGTATTCTAAAAGCATAATAAGGCGCGATAAATAAATTAATAATGATATGCAGATGGATATTTAAAACAACTTGTTCCTAGAACAAATCTCTCACTTTCATCTCTCCCGCTAGCACATATCTTACTTCTACCTGATATACATTATTCATACATCACATCCAAGTATTCACACAAAGCATGTTATCAATCAATCTAATCCAATTAATTAATCTGAAATTAATGACCATCCAATGTTCAAACAACGATTTGATTTGCGCGAGTCAAACTCGTTTTAAGAATAAGTACTCAAAGTACGAATTCTCGAATTATATCAAACTACAACATTAAATCCAATTTAATTTGTATTCAATACTAATTCTTTATTTAATTCTAAATTAAATAATTACACTTTATTAATGAGCCTTTGCGACTTAGATTCTAAATCTAATCTTTACGGGTCTCAAAGCCCAATTAACATCCAATGTCAATTTAATTAAAGTCCAATGGGCTTTTAATTAATTTATAAGGCATGGACTTTGGCAACCAAAGCCCAATAAGGAATCACCCTTTGCCAAAAATCAATTTAGGCCCAATTAAAATTTTAAAGGTCCATTTAATTATATTTGGACTTTATGGATATGATTTTGGGCCCAATTGGATCCAACCAATTAACCTAAACTAAACTTGGCCCAACCAAGCCCATTAAGCCCAAATACAACTTTACAAGCCAAATTCCAAATTAAGCCCAACTAATTAAATTCCAAAATTCCAAATTTCACAATTTAATTAACTCAAGTGTATTAGCTATAATTAATTACTTAAATCAACATTTCCAAAATACCAATTTACATAATTAATCATGCTTTCTAATTATCAATTCATGTCCAACACAATTGAAGCAAAATCAATCCCATTTCCATGCTTTCAGCTCACGACAATTTAGGGATTTTTATGTCCGAATTCGATTTCAATCCAATTAAATCCTAAATCAACATTTCCCAAGTCTTTCAATTCATCCAATGATCAAAAAACAAAAATCACCATGACATTAGGGCATGTCTAACTTTCGGCCAAGCCTAACTTTTGGGGAAAAATTGATCCAATTCAATTTTCATCAAATTGACCACAAATAACTCTAAGTTATCATCATTCAAGCATACTCAATCAAACAATTTCATCAAAACATGCTCAAATCATTTTTACCCAAATTTTACCCTAAATCCAATTTCATGCTTAATCAAGGCTCTTGATACCATTGTTGGGTTTTCTAGGTCTTCCCAAGATCAATTAAGCAATGAAAAAGTGCGAATACAACAAAGTAAAGTTACGGAAATACTCACTTTGATCGGATTTGCGATGCGATGAAACACAAAAATCCTCCTTGAAGCTCTCGGCCAAGATCATTCTTTGTGCTCCATGGAATTCGGCCAAGCCATTGGTTGTCCTCCTTGAGTTGTCTTCAAGCTCCAAGCTTTGATAATGGATTCCATGCTCAATAGTTGGTTTCCCTATCACCTTTGTAAGACCCATTGGATGTGCTAGCTGTTGGACAGTTATGACCCATAGCGTCACTGTTTGTAAAAAGACATTATGTTTTTGTACAAAATTAACTATGTTGTATTGAAATTGCCTTTTACCATTTTGTAATTTATTTACTTTGATATATAAATGGTAAAAGTCCTTATGATTAATTCCGGATTGAGATGATATGAGACAGTATCAATCCATAAAGGTTTAATCATTAAATATCCATAGTCGTAGTATTATCGAGATTGGACATCGATAATGCGGAATAGACTAGTATTGCACTCGTGCGCGTTGTGAGGGCATAACGGCATAGTTCTCATATATTTAAGTATTGGATACTTATGCAAGTGCGATGGGAGGTTGTGTTTTACCGATGGTACGGAAAATAGCTTCGCTCTGGATAGACCCTGCGGAATCCCATTGGTAGTATGTATATGTGTCTATGGGACTCCACTTCAAGGTAGGTGTATTTGGTCTTAACCTGAGACTTGCATCGCTAATACTTGCGACAATCGGTAAACTTTGGTTTTGGTCGTCCAGGGCTTTAACAGGTTCTGTGTACGCCTCTTCTTGGTTTATTTAGAATCGTAGTGTATTGGATGTGATGTCAAGACGGAAGTATCACTTCAGACATATGGAGATGATGATCACGCAGGGATTCAGAACTTGTTCTCTATTGTGTTGCAACCATCGGGATAATATGACAAGGTCATGATTATCCGATTCAAAGAGACTAGTTGCTTGATATCCGATATGTGCTTCGTACGGGGCAGACACTATTTCAGCCCCAGGCCTTGCACGTGACATCCGATACTGGATTGCAATACACAATACTACGGTATACTACGCCTGACATAGATCGTATATTCCAGTAAGAATATTTCTGGAGAATTGGGTAGACATGGCACTTTGCTAGAAGCCAACATTGTCTCGTAAATCGGTAAAAATGTAGTACGAGGTACGTACGTGTTCGGATAGTCCGACGACCGTATTTACTGCCAACATATCCAGGGATATCTTGGGTCGCTTCCCGAAGATTCACCGATGATGTATGATTCGAGCATAATTAATCTGGGATTAATTGCGGAGAAACTTTATCTTGGATAAAGTACTATTTGAAGAGAGAGAGAGATTAATTTGGAATTAATCGACAAAATAATATATTCGATATATTAAACGAAATTGGATTTCGACGCGGAATTAAAATTAGATTTTAATTCGGGCAAACGAGTTAATTTAGAATTAATTCGTTAGCGACATGAATAGTAATTTCGCTAGGCATAATTATTTAATTACCTTGCGACGGAAGTTCGTTAATTTGAAATTAGCGAAACCAAGCCCGTAAGTGTTTGCGGGGCCACTCGCATTTTGAATCAAGTGGGGCCCACAAGTCACATCGCGAATCACATCACTTGTCATTTAAAGGTGATAGATGTCAAAGTCACTTTTTGTGAGTGACATGTTGTCACTATTCATGATGCAAGTTGTTGAGATCATTTATTACAATTTTGGAGCCAAAATTGGCTTTGACTTTTTGTAAGCCATTTACCAAAATTTGTAATTGTTTTTTGATATACGTTTTTTTGAAAAACAAAGATTAAAAAAAAATATATAGAACTCTCTCTCTCTCCAATTTTTCTTGACCGAAACCAGTGAGCTTTTTCCCTCTCTGTTTTTCTTTCATCTTCACCGAATTTGGAAGGGAAAAACTTGAAGGATTTTGTTGCAAAATCTTTCATAGAGCTAGCACTCTTCAAGGATCATCAAGAGGTGATAGGGAAACCTAATCAAGAGCTTGGAAAGACATCAACAAAGCTTCTCTTGGCCGAATTCAAAGCTTGAAGGGAAGGAAAATTTTGTTGAGCATCACATCCAAACCGATCAATGTAAGTGTGTTTCCGCCACATTTCTTTATAGTATTCATTCTATTTCGTGGCTTAAAATGATATTGGGACATCAATAGAAACCAACAATGGTATCAATGAGCCTTGTTTAAGCATGAAATATTTTAGGGTAAAATATGGGTAAATTGATTTTGAGCATGTTTTGAATAAATTACTTGTTTGATCATGCTTATGGATGGATGACTTTGAGTTGTTTATGATCAATTTTGTGAAAAACTAATTGGATGAATTTTTCCCCAAAAATGAGGCATGGCCGAATCTTGTAGTTACCCTATAGTCATGGTAATTTTTGTTTTGATGATCATTGGATGACTCGAAACGAATTGGAAATGTCGATTTGTAATTCGATCGGATTGAAAAATGAAATCGGACTAAAATCCTTACCTTGGCCGAGAACTAATTAGCATGTATGGACTTGATTTTTGATTCAAGAATGGTGGACATTAGTTGAACAAATAGGATACATAATTAATTGGTTAAATTGTATTTTGGAAATATTGATTTAGTTAATTAATTGATGTATTACACTTTAATTAATTATGTTATAAAATTTGGAATTTTAAAATTTGGATAATTGGGCTTAATTTTGAATTGGGCTTGAAAATGTTATATTTGGGCATAATGGGCTTGGTTGGGCCAAGTTGGTTTAGGCCAATTGGATTGGATCCAAATTGGGCCTAAATCATTCCATTAAGTCCAACTGTAATAAATGGGCTTTAAAAGTTTAATTGGGCCTTATGGGCTAAAATTGGTTTTTTGGCATATGAGGGTGATTCCTCAATTGGGCTTGGTAATTGGGTTTGACCCATATTGACCAAAGCCCATGCCTTATAAAATCAATTGAAAGCCCATCGGACTTTAATTAAACGAACATTGGATGTTAGTTGGGCTTTGAGACCCGATTAGATTACATTTGGAATCTTAGTCGTTAAAGCGCATTAAAAGGTGTAGTTATTTAATTTGAAATTAAATTGAATTAGTATTGAATACGAATTAAATTAGATTTAACGAGTAGTTCGATATAATTCAAGAATTCGTACTTTAAGTACTTATTCTCAAACGAGTTGGCCTCGGGCAAATCAAATCATTGTTTGAACATTGGATGATCACTAATATTCAAAGATAATTAATTTGATTAGTTTGATTGAATAACATGCTTGAATTAATACATGGATGTGATGTATGAATAGCGTATATCGGATGGATATTAGAAGGGAAAAGGCAATTTTAGAAATTGTTGTAAATTCTGAATTTATAAATTAGACATGCGTGTCCAGCCTTCTCTCACATTATTTCTTTGTATTCTCTTCTCACCTAATTCCCCTCAAGGTTAATGAGGTTTCTATTATTGTATTATGTAATTGGGTAGAAGTAGAATAGTGCTAGCCGGGGAGAGGAAAGTGAGTGATTTGTTCTAGGAACAATCTGTTTAAATATCCATCTGCATATCGTTATTAGTTTACTTTTCGCGCCTTATTATGATTTTAGAATGCATGCTTAAGGGTGTATGATTATACCTTAACAAAGATAATAAATTGGTTGCCAATTTACGCAAAAACCCTCAAAACATATTAAGCGTTTTTCCTTCCGTTGAGTGATTCTTACTTAAGATCCAAAATTGGCATTGGTTTGTTGGCCAAAGTCAAGACCTTTGTCAATTGTGGATGTGTTTGAATCATGAGAGTTTTGTTCCATATCGGTGTCTTGTCCAAGTCGTGATTTGTTGGCCAAAGTCAAGATCACTTCTTGTCCATCAACATTGATTATGAAGCTTTCCATGTCAATGGGTCCCGCTTAACTGGAATCATTAAGCTTGTTGTGCCAAAGCCAAGGCTTAGTTGATTCAGAGGAAAAAGGTTAGGCAAATATATTAGATATATTGGCATATTTATTGTACATATATTTCGGACTTGGATGTCCACCCACCGGATCTAGGAATTGGATTAGATCCAATTGATCTTCGAGATCTACCTAGTTAAATATCATACAGCTTGTTGGCCAAAGTCAAGGTTGTGTGTTATTTAACGGGATCCTAGCCCACTAGGAAACTGGGTTTCCCGAGTACTCGACAGAGGGTTAGAGGCTCGCCAAAAAATAGTGGGAGGCTAGTATTGAATTTGCAATTTCATTCAGATACTTAGCTTTACGCGCGTTCATATTATTTCGTCAAAATTATTTTATTAGTTGGACTAATATAATGTTATTTTTCTTGTAACAGTTAGACTGTACCCATATATCATTGATTAGATGGTTAGACTATCGTAATCAAGATGACAGAAAAGGGAAATGTCCGAGACATTATCATGGGCGAAAATGTCTTCAAGGGCACGAACTTTGCCGATTGGGAAATGAATCTGAGGATAGTCCTTGGAGCCGAGAGGCTGCTATATACTATACAGAGACCTCTTGGGCCTAAGCCCAAACCTGATGAGCTACTTGAGCTGGAGCTTTGGAAGACTCACAACGATGATTGTGAAACTGCACAGTCAATTATGCTTGCTGCTATGACTCAGCATTTTCGTCGACAGAACAGGGACTTGGATCCCTATAACATGTTGGCGAGGTTGCACGATCTTCACCGATCTAACCGAAGGTCGCAGAGATATGAGTTAGTAAAGAAGCTCTTCCATTCACGTATGTCAGAAGGCATGTCTGTTGAGTCCCATGTGACACAGATGATTGCTGACATAGATGAGCTAGCTAAGATGGGGATAGTCTTAGAGGCTGAGATTACCATAGATATCATCTTGCAATCTCTCCCTGACACTTGGAAACAGTTCATCATAAGCTATAACCTGATGAACACTGATGATACTCTTGGAGAGTTGTTGTCAATTTTCAAGGAAGCTGAAAAGGAGCTGCTTAATGGCAACAAGCGCAAGGCGCACTTTGCTTCGACATCTCAGACACCGAGGGCTGGGCCCAAGGTGACTGGAGGTGTGAAAAAGAAGAAGCATAAAAGAAAGGGCAAGGCCAAATCGTCAAAGGCTTCTGGGAAGCCTAAGGATAAATCTCAGGATGTTTGCCTCCAGTGCGGCAAGCGGGGTCACTGGAAGCGTGACTGCCGCGAGTACAAGGTGCTCCAGAAGGAGATTAAAGCGGGCAAGGCACCGGCTTCAGGTATGTTTGTTATTGAAATAAACATGACTATTTCTAGTTTTAAAAATTGGATTTTTGATTCTGGTTGTGGTACTCACATATGTACTGATGTGCAGGATCTACGGAGTAGCAGAAGACTGGCCTCAGGGGAGATTGATCTATGCGTCGGAAATGGGGCACCAGTCGCCGTTGGCACTTTTGTTTTAGAACTGCCCTTGAGGCATGTACTTGAACTTAATGACTGTTATTATGTACCTAGTTTGACTAGGAATATTATTTATGTATCTATGTTAACCCAATGTGGGTATACTTTTGTATTCAGGAACACCGGGTGTTTTGTGTATAAAAATGATGTAGAAATTTACACTGCTGTTGCAAATAATGGTATTTATATTTTGAATATAAATCAATCTCAAACATATAATATAACAAATAAAAGGCTTAAAATGAGTAATAAAGATGAAACTTACATGTGGCACTGTCGTCTGGGACACATAAACAAGACTCGCATATCCACGCTTTCGAAGAGTGGGTACTTGGACGGATTTGATCCAAATTCATATGACGTCTGCGAATCTTGCTTATTAGGCAAAATGCCTAAATCACCTTTTAGCGGTAAGGGTGAACGCGCCACCAAACTGTTAGCCCTCATTCATAGTGACCTATGTGGGCCCATGTCTAGCCAGGCTAGCGGTGGATATGAATACTTCGTAACCTTTACGGATAATGCATCACGTTATGGTTATGTGTATCTTATGAGACATAAGTCGGAAACTTTTGAGAAATTCAAAGAGTTTCGACACGAAGTTGAAAAATAGACCGGCAAGAGTATAAAGAAATTACGGTCGGACCGTGGTGGCGAATACTTGAGCAATGAGTTTCTAGATTACTTGAAAGAATATGGTATTATTTCACAGTGGACTCCTCCTGGAACACCGCAATTAAACGGTGTGTCCGAACGGAGAAATCGAACTTTGTTAGACATGGTTAGGTCTATGATGAGTCGCACTGAGCTACCTATTTTCTTCTGGGGATATGCATTAAACAGTGCAATTCTTATTTTGAATAAGGTTTCGTCAAAGTCTGTACAACAGACACCATATGAGATATGGACAGGAAAGAAACCGGGTTTCTCATTCCTGAAGATTTGGGGATGCTGGGCATACGTCAAATGTTTGGAAGGTACCAAACTTGAACCCAAATCGGATAAATGCCTATTCGTAGGATATCCTAGGGAAACCAAAGGATATTACTTCTATCTCTCACGAGAGAACAAAGTATTTGTTGCTCCACATGCAATTTTCCTTGAGAAGGAATTCCTAAATGCAGTGATTAGTGGGAGGAAAGTAGAACTCGATGAAAATCTGAGTGATACTATTCCTGGCATAGAATCCTCAACGGAACAAGAACAGTCCATCCGGGATGAGACTATACCACAATCTTCTATTACACAAGGACCGCATAGATCGGAGAGAGTCGGGAAACAACCTGAGAGGTATGGGTTTCTGATCTCACCTCATGTAGATATTAATCTCATTGAGGATAACGAACCGGCTACGTATGAGGAAGCGATACAAGATATCGATTCCGTTTTATGGCAAGAAGCCATGAAGTCCGAAATGGATTCCATGTACACCAACCAAGTTTGGACACTGGTTGATGCACCAGAAGGCATAAAGCCTATTGGACGCAAATGGGTCTTCAAGAAGAAGACTGACATGGATGGCAACGTACAAACGTACAAAGCTAGGCTTGTAGCGAAGGGGTATCATCAACGACATGGTGTCGATTACGATGAAACTTTCTCACATGTTTCCATGATTAAATCCATTCGGATAATGCTTGCAATTGCTACATATTTCGATTACGAGATATGACAGATGGACGTTAAAACCGCTTTCCTTAACGGAAACCTTTTGGAGGATGTTTATATGCAACAGCTTGACGGTTTTATCGGGCCTAGACTTGCAAACAAGGTTTGTAAGTTAAATCGGTCCATTTATGGACTGAAGCAAGCATCATGGTCATGGAACCAACGTTTTGATGAGATCATAAAAGAATATGATTTCATTCAAAACGAAGATGATCCTTGTGTATATAAGAAGGTTAGTGGGAGAGCACTGACTTTTATTGTCCTTTATGTTGACGATGTATTGCTTATAGGCAATGACATTCCCATGCTAACGTCGGTGAAAGCTTGGCTTTCATTGAAATTCTCCATGAAAGATCTGGGAGAAGCAGCCATTATTCTGGGAATAAAGATCTACCGGGATAGATCTAGAAAGCTGCTTGGACTCTCCCAGAGTACATATATTGACAAAGTGTTGAAGAGATTCAACATGGATCAGTCCAAAATGGGACTGTTGCCAGTGTCACATGGTGTCTATCTATCTAAGGACATGTGTCCTAAAACTCAAGATGAGAGAGACAACATGAGTCGGATACCGTTCGCCTCGGCAGTCGGATCGATCATGTATGCCATGATATGTACGCGACCTGATATCTCCTATGCTTTGAGCATGTGTAGTCGATATCAGGTCGATCCAGGTGAAGGTCACTGGATGGCGGTTAAGAATATCCTTAAGTATCTTAGACGAACTAAGGATGCTTTCTTAATCTATGGAGATGGAGAACTTGAGGTAACTGGGTATACCGATGCAAGTTTCCAAACCGACAAAGACGACTGCAAGTCACAATCCGGGTACATATTTTGTTTGAATAACGGAGCAGTGAGCTGGAAATCTTCCAAGCAAGAGACTGTTGTCGATTCAACAACAGAAGCGGAGTATATTGCTGCAGCTGAAACAACAAAGAAAGCAGTTTGGATCCGAAAATTCCTAATTGGATTAGGAGTAGTTCCGTTAGCAGCTGAGCCTGTTCCATTGTATTGTGACGATAAGGGGGCTATAGCACAGGCTAAGGAACCGCGGTCTCATCAACGATCCAAGCATGTTCTTCGATGTTTCCATCTGATTCGAGAGATCATACATCGTGGCGATGTGAAGGTCGAGAAGGTCGCATCAGATGACAACATGGCAGATCCGCTGACGAAAGCTATTCCTCAGCAAAAGTTTGAGCGACATGTACATAGTTCAGGTATTAGATGCTTAAGTGACTGGCTATAGGCCAAGTGGGAGATTGTTGGACAGTTATAACCCATAGCGTCACTGTTTGTAAAAAGACATTATGTTTTTGTACAAAATTAACTATGTTGTAATGAAATTGCCTTTTACCGTTTTGTAATTTATTTACTTTGATATATAAATGGTAAAAGTCCTTATGATTAATTCCGGATTGAGATGATATGAGACAGTATCAATCCATAAAGGTTTAATCATTAAATATCCATAGTCATAGTATTATCGAGATTGGACATCGATAATGCGGAATAGACTAGTATTGCACTTGTGCGCGTTGTGAGGACATAACGGCATAGTTCTCATATATTTAAGTATCGGATACTTATGCAAGTGCGATAGGAGGTTGTGTTTTACCGATGGTACGGAAAACAGCTTCGCTCTGGATAGACCCCGCGGAATCCCATTGGTAGTATGTATATGTGTCTATGGGACTCCGCTTCAGCGTAGGTGTATTTGGTCTTAACCTGAGACTTGCATCGCTAGTACTTGCGACAATCGGTAAACTTTGGTTTTGGTCGTCCAGGGCTTTAACAGGTTTTGTGTACGCCTCTTCTGGGTTTATTGAGAATCGTAGTGTATTGGATGTGATGTCAAGACGGAAGTATCACTTCAGACATATGGAGATGATGATCACGCAGGGATTCAGAACTTGTTCTCTTTGTGTTGCAACCATCGGGATAATATGACAATGTCATGATTATCCGATTCAAAGAGACTAGTTGCTTGATATCCGATATGTGCTTCGTACGGGGCAGACACTATTCCAGCCTCAGGCCTTGCACGTGACATCTGATACTGGATCGCAATGCACAATACTATGGTATACAACGCCTGACATAGATCGTATATTCCAGTAAGAATATTTCTGGAGAATTAGGTAGGCATGACGCTTTGCTAGAAGCCAACCTTGTCTCGTAAATCGGTAAAAACGTAGTACGAGGTACGTACGTGTTCAGATAGTCCGACGACCGTATTTACTGCCAACATATCCAGGGATATCTTGGGTCGCTTCCCAAAGATTCACCGATGACGTATGATTCGAGCATAATTAATCTGGGATTAATTACGGAGAAACTTTATCTTGGATAAAGTACTATTTGAAGAGAGAGAAAGATTAATTTGGAATTAATCGACAAAATAATATATTCGATATATTAAACGAAATTGGATTTCGACGCGGAATTAAAATTAGATTTTAATTCGGGCAAACGAGTTAATTTAGAATTAATTCGTTAGCGACGTGAATAGTAATTTCGCTAGGCATAATTATTTAATTACCTTGCGACGGAAGTTCGTTAATTTGGAATTAGCGAAACCGATCCCGGAAGTGTTTGCGGGGCCACTTGCATTTTGAATCAACTGGGGCCCACAAGTCACATCGCGAATCACATCACTTGTCATTTAAAGGTGATAGATGTCAAAGTCACTTTTTGTGAGTGACATGTTGTCACTATTCATGATGCAAGTTGTTGAGATCATTTATTACAATTTTGGAGCCAAAATTGGCTTTGACTTTTTGTAAGCCATTTACCAAAATTTGTAATTGTTTTTTGATATACGTTTTTTTGAAAAACAAAGATTAAAAAAAAATATATAGAACTCTCTCTCTCTCCAATTTTTCTTGACCGAAACCAGTGAGCTTTTTCCCTCTCTGTTTTTCTTTCATCTTCACCGAATTTGGAAGGGAAAAACTTGAAGGATTTTGTTGCAAAATCTTTCATAAAGCTAGCACTCTTCAAGGATCATCAAGAGGTGATAGGGAAACCTAATCAAGAGCTTGGAAAGACCCCAACAAAGCTTTTCTTGGCCGAATTCATAGCTTGAAGGGAAGGAAAATTTTGTTGAGCATCACATCCAAACC
The DNA here is from genome assembly GCA_019454045.1 of Zanthoxylum bungeanum. NCBI lineage: Eukaryota > Viridiplantae > Streptophyta > Magnoliopsida > Sapindales > Rutaceae > Zanthoxylum > Zanthoxylum bungeanum. Next base: position 119,192 of record SKCR01042814.1, read on the forward strand.
GATCAATGTAAGTGTGTTTCCGCCACATTTCTTTATAGTATTCATTCTATTTCGTGGCTTAAAATGATCTTGGGACATGAATAGAAACCAACACTAGCATCTTGGAAAATTTGCCACAAATCTACCTTGTTCATCATTGTTGTTCTCGGAAAAGAGAACCGAAAGAGAGAAAAATGGCTCCTTGGCCGAATAAGGGAGAGAGAGAGAGAGATGAGTGTTGTGTGTGTTGTGTAATCTAATACACAAAATGAAAGTCAAATGCCAAAATAATAAAAAAAATGGTAAATGTCTTTCAAGCCATCACTTTAGTGTGTTCCACACTCAACCACCAATCAACAACTTCCATCACATTAAAGTGATAAAGTTGACTAGTGATGTGACGCGTGATGTGACTTGTGGGCCCCACTTGATTCGAAATTCGAGTGGGACCGTAAACATTCCTGGGCTCGGGTTCGCTAATTCCGAATTAACGAATTTTCCGTTGCGACGTAATTAAATCAAATTTAATTAAATAATTATGCCTAGCAAAATTACTATTCACGTCGCTAACGAATTAATTCATAATTAACTCGTTCGCCCGAATTAAAATCTAATTTTAATTCCGCGTCGAAATCTAATTTCGTATAATATATCGAATATATTATTTTATCGATTAATTCCAAATTAATCGTTCTCTCTTTAAATAAAATTTTATCCCAGATAAAATATCTCCGTAATTAATCATAGATTAATTTTCTCTCTTATAATTAATCCCAGATTAATTATGTCCGAGTCATACGTCATCAGTGAATCTTCAGGAAGCGACCCATGAGATCCCCGGATATGTTGGCAGTAAATCCGGTCTTCGGACTATCCGAACATGTATGTACCTAGTACTACATTTTTACCGATTTACAAGACATGGTTGGCTTCTAGCAAAGTACCGTGCCTACCCAATTCTCCAGAAATATTCTTAAAGGAATATGTAATCTATATCAGGCGTAGTATACGTAGTATTGCGTATTGCGATCCAGTATCGGATGTCACATGCTAGGCCTGGGGCTGGAATTGTGTCTGCCCCATACGAAGCACATGTCGGATCTCTGGTAACTAGTCTCTATAAACGGATAATCATGACCTAGTCATATTATCCCGATGACTGCAGTACATAAGAGTACTAGTTCCGTATCCTACGTGACCATCATCTCCATATGATTGGAGTGATACTTCCATCTCGACATCACACCCAATACACTACGATTCTCAATATACCCAGAAGATGCGTACACAGAACCTGTTAAAGCCCTGGACGACCAAAACCAAAGTATATTGATTGTCGCAAGTATTAGCGATGCAAGTCTCAGGTTAAGACCAAATACACCAACCCTGATTCGGACTTCCATAGACACATAGTCATACTACCAATGGAATTCCGAGGGGTCTATCCAGGGCGAAGCTGTTTCCGTACCATCGGTAAACACAACCTCCTATTACACTTGCATAAGTATCCAATACTTAAATATATGAGAACTATGTCGTTATGCTCCCACAACGCGCACAAGTGCAATACTAGTCTATTCCGCATTATCGATGTCCAATCTCTATAATACTCCGACTATGGATGTTTTAATGATTAAACCTCCATGGATTGATACTGTCTCATATCTTATCAATCCGGAACTAATCATATGGACTTTTATCATTTATATATCCCAGTAATCTAATTACAAATGATAAAAGAGCAATTTCCTTTGTCACATAGTTAATTTGTACAACAACACCATGTTATGTACAAATAGTGATGATATGGCTCATAATTATCCAACAGTATTAGAAATACTCAATTCCTCATTATCTGGGCTTAGGTTCCCTTCGAACTGATGCGTACATGAATTACTGCTTTATGTCTGATACTTATGACTATATGCTATTTAAATTTATACTTAACTTGTGAAGTCCTTCCTGAATTTAATGCATTCACGTTAAAAGGGTATATCCACGACCATTCCAATTGAATCATTTCTTTTTAACCTTTATATTCATTGCCATGATAACACTAATTCTTAAAATAATCACTTAGGTCTTCTGTTTCAAATTCGGAAAAATATTCAACGTGGAATTGTAGGTCTCGGTCTTATCTTTTCGACAATATAGAGTTCATAAAAATCGGAGATCATATAAAAAGGTTATGGTCGAAATACCATTGGTTGTCCGTAGTGGAACATCGTACAATTTCGTATCGGAATTTCGAGGATTTTAGTGATTGTCCTCAAAGTCACTTCATGAGTGTATATGTATTCAAACATAATTTATATTATGTAACACTCGTCCCATAATGTAACAGTAGTCGAGATTATCGGTCGTTACAATTTCTCTCACTGAGCTATGTTGAGTGAATGAGCAAAACTGTTAGATCAATGTGTGAATGACTTCTATTTATATACTTTCGTGCACTGATTAGTAGGTATGGCAATAGGTCGGGTATGGTATGAGGATATCAATACTCGTACATGTCTCGTTCAATCAACGAGTACGAAAATTATCCCATTACCTGCCCGCCCCTAACGTATCGAGCCCTCATATGAGTCTCCATTCATATGGGGATTTTACTTCTATTTTAGTGGGGATACGAATACCCGTATCTGATCTGTCCAACCAACAAATATAAAAAAAAATTATCCTCTTACCCGCCCCTAAGGTATTAGGGCCCTATCCCCACGGGGATTTTTTCTATCCCTACTTATCAAGTCCTTGATTTTTGGACTGAACCTTAAATCCAATGGCCTATCTCTTTTTTATGTTATCTTTCAACACACAAGTTATGTTCTTTTCAAGAAAGTTGAAGTCTTGCCCCTTACTTTGACTTTACTCATTTTTAATGTAGTCTTGCGATGTTGATATCTAAAAATGTTTACAAGAATGTATTTCATTTAGATGGAATTCATGTTTTTCTGAATATCACTAATATTTCCTTCTCGTGGGTTCATGCCGAGACCACTTTTTTGTCCACATGGAATACCCATCATATACTGTTGAATAGATGATGATGATAAATTAATGAAATGATTGACGAAATTGATTTCAATTGTTATCGTATTTTGTATTTCTCTTCTGTACCTGTATTTATTTAAAGCTAATTGGTTTAGGGAAAAACATCTATCCTAAAAAATGAAGAGCTAAACAATTAGGTGTTTATTATAAATGTGCACACTGGACGTGCAACACTCGTTGTCGTTCTTTAGGAATAGTGTCTAACAATCGCGAATATAAAATTCAATTCATTAGAGATTGCTTGAGTAAGGAGTCTTTAGATGATATATCACTGGCTCTTGAGACGCATTCTAGTGGACATGTTCATCGAGTAATTCGCAATTTACATACACAATTTCAAAAAGAAAAACAACAATACAGTCTCGGGAATCTGATTTTAAAAGAACCTGTCTGCCAATTTATAAGCAAATTGGATAAGAAGCATATCCCCGACCCATAAAGGGCGTTCAAGCCGTTACTGGACGTAAAACCAGAGGAAGATGTGATCCACAATCACAACTATCAGTACTTTTTTTAAAAAATTTATTGTTTTGATTTCCTTTACTTTAAATTATTGTTCTGGTTTCCTTTACTTTTGCCGACAATATCTAAACTTTTTGACTTTCATGATCTATTTTACTGTTCATCTGACAATTGTCATTTTGCAGGTACTAGTTCTTTTATTACTCACTCTTTTTCAGGATCCATAAATACAACTCGTCATTTCTCTCTTCAACCCATCCATATAAGAGAAAAAAAAATGAAAACAACTTCAAAAAGATGAGTCATTAATATTTGTGTTTTGTGAAACTAGCTCTGGAACTAAACCATAATTTATTGAGGCTACAAAAAAATTGGGTAGAGTTATGGCGGAAAGAAACATGCACTTAGTATATGACGGTGGCAATCTTAGATTGATTGGATGTGTTTCAAAGGCCGTGCAAGAAGGTGACAGTCAAGTTTTGGGGATCATTCCAAAACCTTTGACAGAGGAAAACCTCATCGGAAAATCAAATGGAGAAGAATGCACTGTCTTAGGTATGTCTGAAAGACTTACTAAAATGATCAATTATGCTGATGTTTTTAATGCTTTACCAGGTGGGCTTGGCACGTTTGAAGAAATATTCACATTGCGTCATTAGCGATCGTGAACATTCATCAAAAACTCATTGGACTATTCAATGTTGTTGGATTTTTCGATTTTCTTTTTGTATTTCTTGAATATGCCAAAAGAAATGGGTTTATTTCAAAATCAGTAAAAAATATCTTCCTAACTGTAAGAAAAGCTGATGATTTAATTGACCAACTCTTAGCTTATGAACAAAAATTGACCATATTCTTTCCAAGTTGAACTGGTCTGGTAACGATCTTGGCAAAAAGCATAGAGTGTACTTGTATAACATCCCGCCTAAATCAGGATGCTACCGGCAGGAGACATGCTAATTCTGCCTCCATAAGCCTCTGACTCTGACGAAATTTTGACATGACCTCTGCTAAAAGTCATGCAACCTAGATCAAGTCCAGCACCTCAATACAACCTATAGGGCCCGACACTAAAAAAAAATATACACTAAATCAATAAACTCAAAACATAACATGATTGGGATCCATGCCCGAAAATACGTATAAATAAAAACTTTTACAATTAACTTATACAACTCAATTCCTTTATATAACTATACTCATAAACGTCTTGACTCTCATCCGCACAAGATCTAGTGACTGGCTGACTGCAATGCTGCTATTCGGCTTCTCAAGCTCTGGTATTTGTAGTCATTGTTTAAAAATGCGGTCGAGGCGGCCGTGTCGTGTCGCCTCGCCGGGCAACGGCGCGTCAAGCCGCCCGCCTTATTCGATTTTTTAGAAATGGCCGCCTTACAGCGTTTGAGCGGCCGCCTCACATGCGAAATATTTTTTTTTAATTTTTTAATTGAACGACGACGTTTTGGACCTTCCAAAACGTCGTCGTTTCGGTGTGAACTTATAAAAACAATCTTCGTCGCGACCACTGCTCTCTCTCTCTCGGTGACCACTGCTCTCTCTCTCGGCGACGTGGTTTCTGGTAACAATCTTCCCAATTTTTTCAATTTTCTGGATGTAAAATCAGATTTTTGATTTGTTAATTTGTTTATTAGGTTTCTAAATGAAATTGAATGTAAAATCAGTGATTAGGTTGAATTGATTTAGGTAAAATCAGTGAATTGAATTGTTATTTTCTTGATGTATTAGGTTGAATTGATTTGGGTAAAATCAGTGAATTGATTTGTTAATTTGTGGATGTATTAGGTTGAATTGATTTGGGTAAAATCAGTGAATTAATTGTTAATTTTCTGGATGTATTAAGTTGAATTAATTTGGGTAAAATCAGTGATTAAATAATTGAATTGGATGTGTACTTTGGATTTAACATGTTTTTATTATTATGATATACTATTTTGATTATTATTCCGATTTTTGGATCGAGGCGCCCGCCTCGCCACCTCGCGCCTCAATGGCCGGCCGCCTCGAGACGCCGCAACGTATTTTTAAACATTGTCTGTAGTCGACCAATCAGGTCATCAATCTGCAAAACTCAAACACTGTTGTGGTGTGAGTCATAAGACTCAGTAAGTAACTATGCTCATTCATTTAGCTGCAAATACTCACAGACCTAAGTTCTGTTGCTACATTAACTTGAGCTAGTATCTGCTCCTAACCATTTTAACAAACATGCAGCCTTACTATAGATTCCTTTTAAACTGGTCTTATATGCTTTAAATCCTGTTTTCTATTAATATGTTTCTTACATCCATAATATACATGTTAAGTTCATATATCTCTAGTTATCACATCAAACTCCATTATGCTTCTGCTGCGTTATTTTGATATCTTATTACTTACCTTTTCCTATTCTAGTTCAGGCATTTATCATAATCATATTTCTTTTATGTCATTGAAATATCATCAAATCAAATTTATCAATTATTCTTTCTATTAAAGAATCATCAACCGCACATACACGTATATGTAATCATATTATCATACATTACCATTCACAAAAGGTTTCTCATATGAAAACATACAATTCATACTAAGATCATTTATATACCAATATCAATCTTATATGCATATGAATGTAGTAATGCTATCATGCAATAACATAGGTTGTATATAAGTAATATCTAAGTGTATGATTTATATGCACAATCTGTAAACTAAGCTCTACTTTAACATGCAATGCTTCCATAATCCTTAAAAACCTTTACTGAAAAGTTGTCTTCTGAAAAACTCTTAATAAATTGTCTTTCTGAAAGCATGCTTTCTGGTTTCTGGAAACTGTCTAAAATTCGTTTCCTGAAAACTATTTACTAAAATCTGACTTGATGAAAACTTCATTTTCTAAAAGATCTTTCTGAAAACTGCAACTGAAAACTGAAAAACCATCTCTAAATTCTGTTTCTGAAATCTTGTACTGAAAAGCTGAAATCTCAAAACTGCTTTACGTCCAGGAAACCGACTCAACTGGACGTGTCCGGGAATAATCACCGGGTCTCGATGTCCAGGACAACGACTCAACTGGACATCTCTCTACACCCAGGACAACGACTCAACTGGGTGTGCTCTATGCCCAGGAAACCGACTCAACTGGGCATCTCTGAAGCTGGTGGTGCCCTACGTCCAGGACAACGACTCAACTGCAACGTAGAGCTCTACACCCAGGACAACGACTCAACTGGGTGTAGCCACGCCCAGGATAACGACTCAACTGGGCGTAACCACCACTAGAACTGGGGGTGCGGATCAATGCTACCGCCCAAGTTCTAGACTAGGGACCAGGTACACGATCCTAAGCCGCCATCCTGGCCCTGCATGTGCACATGCCCTCTGTATCCGTCAATTCCAACTGTATGTGTATAGTAGTTACATACTGGGGTGAGTTTTTCCTTCATGCCCCGAAAAATCATAAAACTATGCTTTAAAAACCTCAAAACTGTATCAACCGTTTTCTGAAAACATTTTCTTTAAAAGCATTTGAGACTATTCTTTAAAACACATTGATTTTAAAAAAATAAAAAAATTTCTTGGCTTTAATTAACTTCTGAAAATCATAACATACAAACATGCATATGTATTTCTTATACTATCATACATGTTCATGCATACTTATGTCATATTGAAATCATATAATCATGGTAAAGTTACTAGCGAACAATCATAACGGTAATCAAAATAACCTAAAAGGTAAAAGAGATACTGTAACTAGTTAGTGTAAGAATACCAACATCAATAATTAGACGAGTATGCTGTGGACACTTCCACAATAGCCAACTTAGTATGTAAATTTTACATTTTAGATTATATAATCAAAATTGCACAATATCCAATAAAAGTCAGCAATTGAGAAAGAAAATAAGTATTCTGTTTCCAGAATCAATAATTCCTTTAGGCAAATCACCTTAGGCACATCCTCCTAATTTTTTTTTTTTTTTATTCGGCCAATAAGCAAACATAAAACCCAATAATTTATTTCCTTCATTTTCAAAGAAATCAAACAGATAAGAACATGAAACACGCACCCAAAACTTTCGAAAGTTGCAGCTTAAACAAACATATTAGATAAAATCAAAGTCTATAGTCACAACTCATAAGCTTCATCTAAAAGAACAATCAAAACACACACAACACCAGTGAAGCTCTTGATCATCTACAACAAAACAAGTAAACTAGCTGACCTAAGATACAATCAACAATTCGAAACAAATATAACCAGCGCTTCTGAGAATCATTCAAGCAAAACAAATACCATATAGCTGAAAATCTCACATTAGCTTAGGACTCAATTTTCCCCAAATCATCAATTCCATTTTCATTCTTCCAACTTCAATAACTCAAAATTCTATTAGCTAATATAACATGTCCATTCAAGGGATCATACTAAAGCAAGATCATAATCTTAACAATAAAAATAAGCTGAATGAAATAACATAAGTAATAGAGAAAGCATAGTTTAAAAACTCCATTTGAGGCGCGCCTCGAGGCGCCGCCTCGGCCGCCTCGCAGCCATGGCGCGTTGAGGCTGTCGCCTCAAACTGAGTTTTCAATAGGACCGCCTCAAAAACCTGAGGTGGGCCGCCTCATGACGCCTTGAGTCGAGGCGATCTGAGGCGGTTTAAGGCGGACGTCTCGACTCGAAAGTCGCAAAGTTATTATTTTTAAAAGAAAATAAAATATATATATATATATAAGAGAATTGAAAATAGGGACAAAGAATTTCAACTTGAGCTTTTTTATAGAATAAAAAGGTTCAAATTTATTTTCCCGATAGTGTTATTAACCATGTTGAGAGGCTTAGTCGAAAATGTCAAAATAATTATCTTTAAAATAATCAATATTTACTATTAAATTTATTTATTAATTATAATTTATTATTAATAAATTTATTAATGATAGAAATTATATATGATATCGTCTTTTTAAAGGATGACACATCATACCCACATTTTATGGTATTAAACACAAATGATAGTCTATTGAGAGATTAACGGTCATTTTATTTCATGAATCTATTTTGCTATATTTCATTTTGTTTAATTTTGATATATGCTTTTATGTATTAGCCGTGGATTATTTATTTTGATGCTTTTAGTTTTTTTCTGTGTTCGAATTGAGGCCATCGCCTCGACCGCCTCGAGGCTGTCCGCGTCGCCGGACCACCTCACACCGCATACCGAGTTTTCGAACATTGAGAGAAAGAAGAAACACTGACTGGGACCATGAAGATGATTCGAACGATGTACCTCTGACAAGTACGCTCCGTGTAATTCAAAAGGTGTCTGTAGATGTGAAAAATGGCCAAAGCAGTGGCTTCAATAGTGCACAAAAACGCTAGGAAGATATAGAAAAAAAAAAGGGCACTGATTCACCCATAATTGAATTAACTAATCAAACCCTAAAATTAATTGCACCAGGTTAATGGAACGAGAACATTTGGTTTTAAAAAAAATGAAGAAACTTTTGCCCTAACCCTAGAAGCAGGATTTAAGGAAACTGAGAAATTGAACTATTTGCTATATTCTTAACGAAGACGAAGGAGAAACGACGGGCAGATCTGTAACCAAAGTCTCACCGGCAACTACTAATGGCGACTCCTCGGTCTGCTCTGTTTTTCCCTTCTGATTCTCGGTTTTTCTCTCCTTTCCCCATTCTCTCGGCTTCACTTGCCCTCTCTCTTTCTCTTTACTCTCTTAGCCTGTTTCTTTTCTGATTCCGGTCTGCACCTTCTTTCTCCCTGGATTTTATTTCTTTTGTCTTCTTTTTTTTTCTTCTTTCTGGTTTCTTCCTCGTGCCTTCTCTTTCTCTCCCTGTTTCTGCTCTAATCTTCTTTCATTTTCTTTCCGTGCGCCTCATCTGTGTGTGCTGTGTATTGTAATTAAGTGTGTGGGTGTGTGATAAACAATTCATACACGTGTGTGTAGGACATGTGTAAGTCTTATAAAAATATCTAATTCATGTTTGTTAATTTAATAATTCACAATTTAATCCCTCAAATTTAACCCAATAATAAAATTACAATTAATTTCATGAAAATGCTCCCATTTGACGATTAAATTTATCTCGCGTTCAGACGCGGCCTCAGGCGCGAAAATAAATTCACACAAAAATGCTAAAATAAGTCGGGATGTTACAATTTGAATATTAATCTATAACTTTTTTCTTTTCTTTTAAAATAGTCGTAAATTCAATTGTCAATTTCACACTAATCAGTGAAGTCTTCTAAACTCTATTTCTTTTTTTTTCAGACATTGGGGACAATGTCTCAAATTGGTTGGGGGAGGGGATAGTTGACTAAATAGTTTTTATTTTTATGTTTCGTTGCTGTATTTTTCGTTTAAAAAAATTATGTTGTTTTTGATTTGTTGTTATTTTGTGTGTAAAAAAAAAGTATTTTGTGTTGATTTTCTTTTGTGTTTTTCAAAAAAAAAAAACTACACACAAACTAACAATAAATTTTTTACTAACCAAGTGGAATTGTTGTTCAGATGTGGCTGTGAAAAAAGTTTTTGCTTCTTAGACTTATCTCAAAATAATTTGTAATAAGTTATTTTGTTCATTTCTTTTTGAGTCATTTAAATTTGTGAATTCTTCATAATGTTGATTAAATTTGATCTTCATATGCTCATCTGACTGGTATTATTAACATATATGGTAACATATAAACATGGGTTGTAAGTGAAAATTTTATCATATTCAGTTCTCTAGTTTATTGGAGGTAGCACCTAAAGGCAGTGGAATTCGTGTTTTAAAAAAAAAATCTAATCATACTCTTACTTAGTAACCTGACATCTTACCTCAATAAACAATGATTGTTCGCGTAAAACGATAGAGCTTGAGTTTGTAAAAAAAAAGTGTGAATAAGTTTGATTTTGTAGCCTCTCTAACTTGAGCAATTAAGTCTATAGGGGTATTTTAACACTTAATGCCCTAAGGCCAACTGATCTGGGAGTCACTGGCTCAAAGCTCGTTACATGGGTTAAAGAGAAAGCTTAAGGAAGTCATACACTTTTTATTTTTAATATCTGAGATCCAAGCAATTAAATACGTAGTAGTATCTTAACACCTAGTGTCCTAAAGCTAACCGGTTTGGGAGTCACTGGCTCAAATCTTGTTATAAGGATTGAAGATGTACTATTTTTAAAAAAAAAACTTTTTTTGTATTTATAAATAGACTTTTATTGCCAAAAAGTGTGAAATCTAATATAATTTTAACACAAAAATATTAATCTCTTTTCAACGAGACATATGGATATTGTGGGCACAATGAATTGATTAATATCTTGTTTTATGTTTGTATGGAAGAAGAGTAAAAAATACATGAGAAATTATTTGTTTGATCATTTAAAAAGAAAGAAAATAATTATTAATTTGGATAAAAAATTTTCTTTTAAATGTTTTTCGCTTAAATTATTATGGACTAGTAATAAGTTGGTTGAGGGTGTGATGAACACTAAAAATTGTATATTTATTAAAAGAAAAATCAATTATTTTATACTTGTAGTTTCATTTATCCCCTTAATTTAGCGTAATATTTAAATTTATGTTTTATATATTTTTATTGTGATTTTTATCTTTTATGTAGGTAAATAATATTTTGGATGCATATCTAGAAAAATGGACTTGACATTTGGATTTTGGAGGCCAGAAATTTAATAAAGTGTTCTAAAAGTGTACAACTTCAGGAATTCCAACCCTATGCAATGTTCGTATTTTGGCCATAACTTTTTACTCCAATATCGGATTAAGGTGATTCAAGTTCTGTATGAAAGAAGACTCAAATATCTATAACTCTGATGTATAAGATTTTCGAATTCTGAAGTTTTCAAACCGAAATTGATGAAGAATCCAAAGTATTCCATCTGTAATTATTATTTTCAAAAAAAAAAGGTGGAGGGTCGCATCCATTTTTGGTGGATGCCCCTCCACCTTTACAATTGCTTTGCAATTGTCTTTCAGAATTGTACTTTTATAATTGTGAAGGCTAAGCTTCCTCTATAAATTAGAAGATGCTAAGGCTTCAATTTTTACACTTTCTCTGAATTCTCTATAGAATTGGGGAGAGTGTCTTGTGTGTTATATTCTTAAAAAGTTTTCTAGTAATTTTTTCTTTAAGTAATAAAAATTATGTGCATTTTTATTCAAATTATGAGTAACTAAATTCTTTTTAGTAGGGAAAATTGTGAATCTTTTAACATGAAATTTTAGATTAATCTCACTTATATTATAATATATAAATTGTAATCTAATGATTAATATTTAATTTAATTCTGGATTAATTATTGACAAATTTTATTACCGTCTATATGGCTGATTTTATTTATTTGGCATAATTGAGTACCTAACTGGACTTGTTATAAACAAAAATTATCACCTCATATATGGCTGGTTTTATTTGTTTGGTATAATTAATTCTTGAAATAAATTAATTGAGTAATAATGACAATTTATATATTATAAAAAGTAAGATTTCTAAATTTAAAATATTAAAAGTGGATCATTTATCCCCAGTATTTTATTTTATTGCAGTTTAATTTAAAATTTTCAATCACTCAAACAATTCAATCTTAATTTATGATCACTCGAATTGTTATTTTATTTTACTAAATCTATTCTATGTGGATCGACCCCGGTCTTACCGGGTTATTTTATTACTTCGACACTATTATACTTGGGAGTAAAGAACCATTTTTTGAGCGTGTCAGAGATCCCGAGGTATCCTTCTTATGAAGGTCATATTGACTAATCATCACATGCATAAGGCAACTTGGGAAGTGGAACAAGACATGAGGGAGAAATATCCAAAACTATTCGAGGATTGACAAATTTCGAGGATGAAATTTTTGTAAAATGGGTAAATTGTGATATCATGATTTTAATTTTTATTTATTTATTTAAATAAATTTGAATTTTCTTATCTCTCACACTCCCTTTCACCCACGTCCCCCCCCCCCCCCCCAAAATAGAAAAAATTCAGCAACCACCATTTTTAATACAACTAAAACACCACACCTTTCACTTTAAAAATAAAACCAACCCTAATTTTATATTTAGGTATTTAACATGGAAACAAGAGTAGTGTATGAGCAGTGTGTTTTGATGTGTAAACAGATTGATTGAAGGCAATTTCATGTGAGCAGCTAGAAAAAGAGTGCCCCCAAGGGGTGTGGCTTGGTGGTGAAGGGTCCAGAATCTCACCTTGAGGTTCTGGGTTCAAATCCAGGGGGTACAACTTCTTGTAAGAGCCTGGGACAGCCGGGGGTTTTACCTGCGCCGCGGCCCAGAATGGGTGGTTTGGTGGCGAGGTTTCCAACGATTTCAAAAAAAAAAAAAAAAAAAGCTAGAGAAAGAGTCGAAACCAGTATATGAGAGAAAGAGTGGACATGAGGGAGAAAGAGGCTCGTTCGACGTCATCCTCTTTCCGAGAAGAGACCACACTAAGCAAATCCTCTTGATGAGATGAAGCGAACACCGCCGGTCTAATGCCCAGATTTCATAGCATGCACCGCCACATCACCGCCCCCACCATTTGCCATGCGTGAACCTCACCTCCCAAAGTAAAATCGTACCCTCGTCAAGATAGGTATGGTGGGTTCTTCGGTTGTCCATATCTGACCTTCGATTGTTGTGAAACGAGCCAAAAAAGAGAGTTATCATCGTTTGATCATTCGTCAATAACCACCGCGCATCAGTCGTCACCACCACCACCATTTTAATCCTTGTGGCATACATTATTCATTGATCATATCATTGTGTCATTTTGAAGTCGTTGGAGTTTGGTATATTATTGTTACAGTTTTGGGATGTAAACTTAAAATTTTAAAAGTTTTGGGCTTAATTATAAATTTACATGATTATGGATGCAAATCTATAAGTTCTTATTTTTAGGGAATAATAAGTAATATTTGAGAGTTGTATGATTAAGTTGACAACATAGAAAAAATTTAAGGTTAAATTAAAAATTTAGAAAGTTTAGAGGTAAGAACATAAATTTAGCAGAATTGATGGATCTGATCATAATTTTTTATTTCTCAGATCTTGACGAGGATATAGATGATTTTGCGTGGATTGAGGTAAGTACAGTGCACGATGATTACCTTAACATAATTGTTTGTTAGTTGAAGTTTGGTGCAAAAGTTTATAAATTATTGTATAATTTATTTATTTATTTATTATTATAACACCTCAGTCTTTCCAACGTGGATGAAATTTTATAAGGAATAGAGACTCTTACAGCCTGATCTTTCCGGTATGACTCCAGAAATTACCTTCGACATATGAGATGTATTAAGTATCATAAAATCATGTATGAGTGCATTGGTGTCCATGGAATTATTTCCCGAAAACATAACGAATTATTTACATTTCTGGTGTGCAATTATTTTTCTGCACGTATCAAACAGCCTATAGTTTTCTAGCATAACTTGGGCTAACTATGTCCAATTGGTGATCATATATCATCGAAAAGCTTAGACAATAATCTAAAACTTTCATGTTGAATATTTTCTCAAATTCCGACTAGAATTAGGTCAAAAATACATATTGTTTTGCCGGTACTGTATAGTTTCAGGATTTATTTATAATTATGTCACATGATTAAATTTTATTATAAAAATCAGCCCATTTGTTATATAAACAATCACTATCCATCATCTCTCTCTCTTCAAATTCTTTCTTCTCTCTAACCTTATGAACAAAAAAAATATTCTCTTCTCATGCTATCAAAAGCAAGAATAAGTCTTCTCTCAAGCCAACTCCAAGCAAGTAAATCCTTCCAACTCATTTCATCATTTAATTTCGAAACTTCAAGCATAGATCTCCATTCACAGTTTTCGAATCGAATAGGGATTTGAGTTTTAAAATAATTAATTAGCTTGGTTAAGCATGGTGGGGTGATTAGAGATGCATTTGGATAGGTTATGATAATTTGATCTCTTGTTTGACAAAACACGCAATTTTGATAAAGGGCCTCATTGGCCGAATTTATGCATGATGGGGAAGAGGGATTATCTTTTGATTAGATTATTTGGGTGTGTAAATTATGTTTATGTGCATGCTATAAGGATTATTATGCTTGGTATTACTGGAAAAAAAATCTCAAGGATGAAAAAACTAGTCTTGGTCTAATTTGAGGGGTAAAATGAGACTTATTTGTTGAGTTTGGCAAGGTCATGAACATGTGAATAGAATATTAGTTAAATGGACTAGTTGAAATAATTAATGATGTAATTAAATGTTTGTGTGGATGTTGGATATGTTAGAATAATGATAATAACTTGTGTATGATAAGAAAATATGCAAATGCCTGAAGGCGTGTAGTGGGCGTGAGTGTCCCTTGTAGTGGCATAGTAATGTGTTATTTTGGATATTAAATATCCATGAATACAAAGAGAGGTTTATGTAATAATTATGACATATGTGTTGACATTACATGGACATAACAAAAATTAGGTTGAAACTTGACAAGTAAATTCAAGTTTCACATGAACTTTAGTTAAGATAATGGACAAAAAGATAAATCAGCTTTATGGTTCTTTGAGAAAGAAAAATCAAGAGATTAGTGTTTGTTCATGTATTATATGGCAATGTTGCATGGTGAGTGCCTTTGGAAGATTGAAATTTTCAAATTTGATAGTAAACATGTTTTGCCGAATTTTGAAATTTGAAAGAGAATATATGATATGTTTTGATAAAATAATGAACTTATGGTTTGTGTTTATGTTTTAAGTATATGTTTCAAGTTCATAACGTCAACTCATGCATTTATTTTATGTTTTCAGTTTATAATTCAAGTATGTTTTCATGTTAAAGTTCAGGTGTGTCTTTAGGTTATAGTTTTGGCATGTCTTTCAGTTTATCTTTACGCCATGATTTCTACCTTACGAATTATAGGTCAATAATCATGCTTAGATTGATGGTTGTTAACATTACCCATGTATGTATTTATATTATAGCCTAGCCACCAAGGGTTTGGGTAGACCATAGCCACGGATATGGGTGGTTTGGTACAACTATGCATAAATTTTAGGTTATGGATATATATATATATATATATATATATATATATAATATATATATATATATATGTATATGTATATATATGTATATGTATATGTACACACACACTAAGTTAGTGGTATGTTATTAGTGTGCATGATATGATAAATTGTATTTCGATATAAGAGTCATTTAACAATGCTTGATAACTTTGTAATATATTATGTGATGTACCTGACCGGTGGGCTTTTGGTTGAATGATGATGGATGAAGATGTGTGTAGGAGCAAAACGGGGTACTGCTATACCTATGACATCGGCAACCACTATATTATTGAGCTTGCGGCTCATAAAGAGTAAGGATTAGTCTGCGGAGGACTAACCGGAGAATACAGAAGTAGTCACTCAGTATGAGACACTGGGAATGATTTAAGGCCGCATTACACCTCTCGCAAGGTCCAACCTTAAACTTATTTAGATCTGGAATGGTTCCTTACTGATACTAGTATAATATCCACACTTAAAAGAGAATCCATTTATCTTATAGTATATAGATCACACATGAAAATTTTATATTGCATACAATCACACAAGGCAGTTTGTATTACAGGAAAGGGTAAACATCCATGAAAGCAATAATAAAATAGAATTAAAAATAAATAAAACAGACTCGGCCGGATATTTCTTGGATCCTACCAGATATACATTGTTCTTTTATGTCCGAATTGATAAACTTGGAGTCTGGCAGGATTTTCTACGTAAACTAGAAAGTGAGAAGCATGGGATTACGTTCATATAACTGTCATAACAACATTAGAAAATGGTATATCATAGTAAAGTAATAAAGCAGTAATTAAACAATCAAATGAAACATGAGCAAAATGGTAAATATAGACGAAAAGTCATGCATGTCCATTTTCATGTGGTACGTAAAGCTATATCCTAAGTGCAAACCATAATATCGTCCATTCAGAATTGGCTATGGAATCTACGTCTCGGGTTTCCATCCTATATATCAAAGAACGCGACGGTTGGATGTAACCAATTAGGTGGTCAGATTTACTGTGTGACAAATGCATGTCCGGCTGGACATAAGAGATGTTTGTACGGATATACGGCATCAAAAAATTGGAAAAAAAATGCAATGTTTAAGGTTTTAGGGCCCTCAAGTCATACCTTAAGCGTAAGTTGGCTCCGAAAATGTCTCTGAAAGGCTAAGTTAGTTGTTGGATCTCTTGCTGGAATGAAAAGTGATTACTGTGTTTGGTGTTTCTAGGTTCTGATTTTGATCCTCCCTCCCAAAGTCATTTTTTTTTGTGTTTTATCTCATTTTTATAGTTTTTATGGCTGTGTTTATTAGGGAATTGATCTTTTTGTTAAGGAAATATTTTAAGAATGAAAGTGAGGTTAAGATGGAAATTGGTAATGAAGGAAAGAGACAGATCCTTCTGTAAAATTGAAAATGCGATACATATCTAGTCGTACATTGATTATGTCCGGCTGATTTTGAGGCTTATCTCCGGCCATCTTGGGGCTTATGTCTGGCCAGATTTGGGAAAATATGATTTGGTCTGGAATAGGCTGTTCTTTTGGAATCCTTTGGAGTTTTCATTCTCTTACAGCATTGGAACTTTACAACCTTCCTAGACTTTTCAGGTGTGTTTCTATAAGGAGACTTGTCATCGGGCCATGCAAAAATGCAATGCCTATAGTCTCCCCCACTTTGGTAGGCTTGTGCATTGTGTGACAATGACATGCCTATCAAAATCATGCATGTATTGTTACTTACCTAGCTTGTTTGGCATTGCCGGACCTTACCTGGTTGTGTTTTGGTGTTATTGCTTGATGGACACTCAGATCCTTTGATATGTCCATAGGTATGAAGGTGAAGATGGGCGTGTGGGACACAGAAACTGGGCGACGCATGTTGTCCCGGGCTCGCGGCCCGGTTGGGAGTACGGAGTAGCCCGTGGGGGACTAAACCGGAGAATGATGGAGTCGCCACCCGGTGTGAACCGGGAAAATGAGATTTAAGGCCGCACTCACCCCTCGCAAGGGAAGACCTCAAACCGTTGGGTTCGGAATGGTCCCTTACTTATGCCACTTGTAATAAAATGATTTGCGAAATAATCTAACCAAGCCTAAAAAACTTTTTTGGACAAGTTTGCCTATATCATAACTCTTATTGACTGTACTTCGATCTCTACTGGAAGTATTATTTCCATCATGTACACCAAAGAGTAGGGTGTGGCTCATGTTGTGGTTCTGACCAAAGTTATATACTCTCATAATGAGAACAACAACTTATATGCCCAATCTTTTAAGTTTCATTCAAAATCTTCTTTAGAGTCTTGTTGGCGGCCTCTACTGTCACATTTTCCTATGGCCTATATGGCGAAGACTTGTAGTCTTGATGTCACCAATCATGTCAATACCATATTGTGGGACACAGAAAATGGACGACGCATGCTGTTCTAGGCTTGCGGCCTAGTCGGGAGTACGGAGTAGCCACGGGGGACTAAACCGGAGAATAATGGAGTCGCCACCCGGTGTGAACCGGGAAAATGAGATTTAAGGCCGCACTCACCCCTCGCAAGGGAAGACCTCAAACCGTTGGTTCGGAATGGTCCCTTACTTATATCACTTGTAATGAAAGGATTTGTGTAATAATTTAATCAAGCTTAAGTAACACTTATTTCCAAGAGTATCATGCTTCTAAATCCATATGCACAAAAATAAAACTTACACTTAAATTTGCATATATTTCACATCTAAGATTGCATGCTTGAAAGTACATCAAAGTAGCAACGAACAAACAACTTCATTGGCATATTGTATTCATGGAAACACAAGCACACACTAACCACACAAGCACACATAAAGGCGAATCAAATAATGGCGAACATGTGATTTCATGGACATATCATAAACAAATAGCCATTACATGTCTATGCAAAAATAAAAGAGTTAACTAAGTACATAATGCAAAAAGACACTCAAGGATGCAATTAGGCATTAAAGTAAGCATGTTATGACGTGGTGCAAAAGAAGATAACTAATATGGACACAAACACACATGTGAGCACTTTTCCAAGTGGTACGTGGAATTGTATCCCAAGTACAGACCGCATTACCGTCCATTCGGAATCGGCTACGGAATTTATGTCTGGGTTTCCATCCGATATACCGCAAGAAATAATACTCAAATGCTATCATAACATGGATATATGAATTATACTACGTTAGGCCAAGACTAAGGTAAATGATGCAACCAATGGAATAAATATGTTTTTCATTACGATGCGTACAAAGAAAATGATGACTATATGGGATTTCATAATACATGCATGAATGGTATGGCTGGCTTTACGCGCGGGTTGAGGCTGATAGGTGGCGTTAGGGCGTGGTCTTGTGAGTGAGGTGAATGGCTTGTGGGTGTTGAAGGTTCAAGTGTGCGCTGATCGTGCGTGATTCAGGCAGTGCATTGAGGGTGTTTGCGTGGGTTTAAGATAGCTCGTGAGTAGGGGACAGTGGCGTGAGTAGGGCTATTTGAATGAGAGGTCTTAGCGTGAGTGGATGGCTTATGGTGCGCAGCCTAAGTGAAGGGTTATGGTGGCTAGGGTGGCTGTGGACGTGTGGAAAGGTGGTCAGTATGTGTGAGGGTTCTGGTTTGTGTGAACAAAGGAAAGTGCAAGGGCTAATAATGTGGATGTACCAATGGTAATAGATCGAGCCGAGACATGGGTAGATGATGCAATCAATATATGAAAGACGCGGCAAATATCGTGGTAAATGTAGCCTTTTAGGCTTTTCTTCCCTCAATGGAGAACCTTTTTTAGTCCAACACAATAAGCCCATGCGTTTTCCATTACAATGCATACAAAGACAAAGATAACTATATGAAACTTCATATACCCGATTGAACACATCTTATATTCAACCGAATATACATCAACCGGCGCGGCAAAGCATCGTGGTAAAGGATTTTAACCCCTCCAAATAGGGGACCTTTAATCCGACTTACTAAGCCCATGCGCTCGATTGCATCATGCATACAAAGAATAAAGACAATAACATCAAACTTAGTATGCCCGATTGAACATATCTTACATTCAACCGAATACACATCAACCGGCGTGGTAAAGCATCGTGGTAAAGGATTTTAACCCCTTCAAATAGGGGACCTTTAATCCGACTTACTAAGCCCATGCGCTCGATTGCATCATGCATACAAAGAATAAAGACAATAACATCAAACTTAGTATGCCCGATTGAACATATCTTACATTCAACCGAACACACATCAACCGACGCGGCAAAGCATCGTGGTAAAGGGTTTTAACCCCTCCAAATAGGGGACCTTTAATCCGACTTACTAAGCCCATGCGCTCGATTTGATGGAGACAAGATTGGTTTAGATTAGGAAGTCAATATGTTTGATTTGGTTATGAGTGATTTAATTAGGCATAACATCTTTTTAATTTAGTATGTGATTTTGTTTAGTTAGGAAATTAATATATTTGATTTATCTAAATTAGGTATGATTATATTTTATGTTTTATTTAATTGGTAAATGGTTTAATTATTTTATTTAATTCAATTACATTATCTAATTAATATTTAATTTAATATTTTATTTAATTTGGGTGATGGGCGTGTGAGCCTAATGTGTGTGGGCTTAATGTGGCTTGGTTAGTGGGTTAGGCGTGTATAGGCTAGATTAAAAAGGGTTTTGGTTTTTTTCTGGGCCAAAGGTGATCTAAACAGAGGTCCAACAAGTGAGGTTGACGCTAAATAAGTGAACAAGGATCTAACGAAATACCGATTCCCTTCCGACGACCGTTTCCCGCAATATCCTTAACTAAAAAGGTAGTGCCTCCAACTGAGACTCATCATCGGGTTTCACATGCAAAAATACAATGCCTACACATATGTTGAGAATGGCCAAGGCTCTGACAGCCCGTGTAACTTTGTTGGTGGAAAGTGGTTCAAGAACCCCGTGAGTTTGGCATTCATGACAACTCTTCACCAATTCTGCACAATCGGCCTCCATGGTTAACCATTATAAACCTTGTCTTATGATCTTCCTTGATAAGTTGAGCTCACACATGTGTAGTCCACACACCTCTGAATGGACCTCTTCCATTACCCTTTTAGCTTCTTCCTCATTCAGGCACTTCAATTGTACTCCATTGGACTACTATTTATACAAATCTCCTTTTAGATTAAAAAATTGAGAAGCTAGTTTCTAGATAGCAAACTTGACTTTCATGACAGCTCTTTTCGGTAATATCCCTCAATCCAAGTAGTGTTGGATATCATAGTATCATGGCTTCCCATCTCTTCTTTCGACCTACATGACCTTCCTGTTTCATAGCTAGCCTCATTAACTATAGTCTAGATTAAGGTTCATATGGTTAGTTTCTTCGGATTCTCCCATGTTGAGGCTAGAGTGGCCAAGGCATCTGTCATTTGATTCTCTTCCATGGGAAGAAGTTGGAATGTACACCCTGGGATGCTCTATATCAAAGTCTTGAGGTGAAACAAGTATAGTCTTAGTCGTTATTCCTTAAGCTCCCACTATCTTCGTATCTGATGAATTATCAACAATGAGTCTCTGAAAATTTCTATGTCTTCTGCTCATAAGGTCATCAATGTTTCTAATCCAAATGTACATGTTGTTGGGGGCGGATGTGGAATCCTTAGGGTCGGATTGGTGTCCCACACAATGGAAGTGGGTCTAACTCATGGATATCTAATATAGGTGTATTTTAAAATATTTTATGTAAAACTACATTCCGTTTCGAGTTCGTCGGACAAATCGAGGACTAAAACGGAGTCTGGAAAGTATGAAACAGAGAAAATGAATTTTCAATGTTCTTCATCTCTAGACGTCGCGACGTGGATGCTTGGGCGTCGACACGTCCTAAAGTGAGATAGCAACTGCGAGAGCAACTGTGAAAGAAACTGCAAGAGTTGAATGTCTTGGCGTCGCAACATGGAAAGGTGAGCATCACGACGCTCCTAGGTATGATGTTCGGTGTCGCAACGCTGGAAGGTCATAGTCACGACGCTGCCCTTGGTATAGCATTTTTCAACCTCAAACCAATACTAAACACTTCCAATTTTCTCCTAATACTTCAATACACCTAAAATTCAATTTTAGAATCATAACTGTAGGCATTGCATTTTCGCATGTGAAACCCGATGAGGAGTCTTATTTGGAGACAACTACCTTTTAAGTCACGGATGCCGCGGGAAACGGATATCGGAAGGGGAAATTCAGAATAAGCAAGCTCACTGTCTTCGTTGGTGCTGCGTTCGTTACTTCGTTCGAACGGGAAACAGATTGCGGGCGTTCGTGTAGCGTTCGAGGGAGCGTTCGAACGGTGTCGGTAATTCTGGTTTTGCTGCTAGCCTGCACCCAGCCCATTTAGCTCCCCAAAGCCCATAAAACACATCCCAAATAAATAATTAATATTAAACATTAAAAATTAAACATTTAAATCATTTACCAATTAAAATAAACAATTACCAACTTAAACTAAAATCATGCCTAAATTAAACAAATCACATACTAAACTAAAAGAAGATATGCCTAATTAAAATCAATCCTAACCAATTAAAGCCAATCATATATTTGACTTCCTAATCTAATAAGATATTTACCAATATAAAATATTTGTATTCCTAAACCAACACAAATTAAATATTACAACTTCCTAATTTAAAATATTTTGTCCCCCCCTCAATCCTTTGATTTCCTTGTTTAAAACTAAATCATATCCTAATTTAATGCACAAATCCCTTCCCTTGTAAACCCTAGCCATTCTCTATATAAACAACCCCCTAACCAAGGCCATTCGGCTCCTTCAGACAACACAATTCACACCCAAGCTCTCTCGAAATCTCTCTAGACTCTCTCTACACACCCAAAAACACATCCAAGAGAAAACACTTCATACACACACAAAAAGAAAACAAAGAAACCACCACAAGCCACCACCCTCCATAGCGAACCCAAACTCCACCCATAGCCGAATTCTAAACCACGCCAAAACAACCTCCTAGATACCTTAAAACAGTAGCCCAAAATCCTTAAAAAACAGTAACTTAGAAAACTACATAGATAATCTTAAAAATAATCACTTTTAATTGCACTAAGAACCCACACAACTTGGAATAGTTCTTTGAAAACATTGAAACAGGTAGCCCGTGCAGTGAGCAGCAAAACAGGAGCCGAATAGGAGCAGAACGGAGTTCGAATCGTAAGCAAAGCAGCGAACAGTGAGCTAGGACTTGAACCAGCAGACCAGAAAAAGTTGCGGAGCCTTACCCCCCTTTCGATCTTCGTGGAACGTGAGTCCGAGAGACGGCTTAAAAGGTTAGACCTGAGGGTATCTTTCACACTTATTCTCATTTTACTTTCTGGTCATTTATTTTGATTATATTTTCTGTATTCGTGAAATCTGTTGTGTGTATGATGTATGTTGTGGGTATTGGATGAATGAGAGATGTGTCAACTCTCGCGGTATATCGGATGGAAACCCGGACATAAATTTCATAGCCGATTCCGAATGGACGGTAATATGATCTGTACTCGGGCCACAATTCCACGTACCGCTTGGGTAAACGGCACCATCTTTCTTTTGGTTATGTTGCTCTTGTTTATTTAGTTTTCTCTTGAATTCAATATATTGTTTATTTTTGTATGATTCAACCAAGCGCATGGGCTTAGTGAGTTAGTCCAAAGGTCCTCCATTTGTGAGATAAAGAGCCGAAAAGGCCACCTTCGTGACACTACTTCGCCGCGCCGGTTGATGTATGTTCGGTTGGACGCAAGATACGTTCAATCGAGCATACTTAGTTTGATATTATTATCTTTATTTTCGTATGTATAAGTCAATCGAGCGCATGGGCTTAGTAAGTGTGATGTGAGATCCCCTATGGGGAGGGGCTAAAAGCCCCCTTTTCCACGATGCTTTGCCGCGCCGGTTGACGTGTGTTCAGATTGGATGTGAGATGTGTTCAATCGGGCATACTTGGTTGATATGATTGGTTCTAGTCTTGTATGTGTGACGTGATGCGCATGGGCTTAGCATGTTGGTCTAAAGGTCCTCTCTTTGAGAGATCAAGAGCCCCAAAAGGTCACCTTTACGGCAGTGCTTCGCCGCGCCCCTTTTTTTTCTGTTTATTGCATCCTATTACATGCATCAGGTCCGTGTCCGTTCGAACGCGTTCTCGAACGCAACTCGAACGCGCATAAATTTGTGCCTTATCATGCATCAGGTCTCATTCCGTTCGAACGCGTTTACGAACGCTACTCGAACGTGAGCATTCTGTTTCATTTCCGTTCGAACGCGTTTACGAACGCTACTCGAACGTGAGCATTCTGTTTCATTTCCGTTCGAACGCGTTTACGAACGCTACTCGAACGTGAGCATTCTGTTTCATTTCCGTTCGAACGCGTTTACGAACGCTACTCGAACGTGAGCATTCTGTTTCATTTCCGTTCGAACGCGTTTACGAACGCTACACGAACGCGAATACACTGAACTGAGTCTTTTTCATTAGATTTCATGCATAGTTTTCCTAGTAGCTATCTCCACATGTATAATGTAAATATGTTGATGTATTACAATTCATATGCTTGTGTCATGATAACATTTGAGTATTATTTCTTGCGGTATATCGGATGGAAACCCAGACGTAAATTCCGTAGCCGATTCCGAATGGACGGTAGTGCGGTCTGTACTTGGGCCACAATTCCACGTACCACTTGAAAAGTGCCCATATGTGTGCTTGTATGGTTAATATGTGTGCTTGTGTTTTTTTCCTGAATGTGATATGCAAGTAAAGTTGTATGTTAGTTGCTATCTTGATATATGTTAAGCATGCAAATTTAAATGTAAGATATATGTGAAATGCGTACATGAGTTTTTTTATTTTACACAAAAGAATTTAGAGGCATGATACTATTGGAAATAAGTGTTACTTAAGCTTAGTTAAATTATTACATGAATCCTTTCATTACAAGTGACATAAGTAAGGGACCATTCCGAACCCAACGGTTTGAGGTCTTCCCTTGCGAGGGGTGAGTGCGGCCTTAAATCTTTGTCCCGGTTCACACCGGGTGGCGACTCCACGTTATGTAATCCTTCCCAACTAGGCCGCGAGCCTAGGAACGGCGTCGCCCAGTTTCTGTGTCCCACAGTCTGGCGACTCCACTGGGGATGTAAAGTTGGCCCCGAAATATTGTCTTGTAATGTTTGGATTCATGTTTTAATTGACCATGTCTATAGTGGATAAAGTGAGGGTTTAATCAAGGGCACTTTGAGGCTAGGTAATGGTTTGGTGTCTTCCTTCACTTACTACCTTTCTAGAAGGAAAAGCTGTGGAGGCACCTAGATAGCCATCTACTTGTAGCCTATTGTGATGGACTAATTTGGAGGACTCGTTGTTTATTCCTGACAACAAGCGATAAGAGCCTAAGAGGCTTGGGTATTTAAGTGAGCCTCGCTCCACCTTCCCTCTGGGGATCTACAACGGGAAATCCATTTGACAGTCCGTCACACACCATAGCTCATTGGCACGTACCTTAGTGTATAAAAAAGGGTGCGCTCACTTGGTTGCTCGAACCCTTGAGTGGGGAGACCTAGTTGTGGGCCATCCTTCGCGGTGAGAGCCTTTGTCTATACTCTTACTAACCCACCTATAGACCGGGTTGGCTAAAGTAGCAATTTCCCTTGAGTATGTGCTTGGGACCATCCTCATTTGGATGCAGTTGGACTATTGTCAGAAATGCGGGCTTGCTGGGCCATTTAAACTGGGGCAAGTTCGCACCTTATGACTATTAGGCCAAAAGCTTCTGAAATGTTGATAGGCCACTTTTTAAAAAATATTATGTCATGTTTGCATCATCTTCCTTGTATGCTTGTGTTTGGGAACATCGTCGTTTGGATCCATTTGGACCATTTGTCATGAGATATGGGCTTGTTGGGCCATTTAAACTGGGACAAGAACGTACCTCATGACGATTGGGCCAAAAGGCTTCTAAATAACAATGGGCCATTTTATGACTGTGTTCGGAATTTTATCATTTGGATTTAGTTGGCTCTTAATTTGCCATAAGACATGAACTCGTTAGGCCACTTAAACTAGGACGGGTTCACACTTATGACAATTGTCCCAAAAGCTTCTAAAATGATAATAGGCCGATTTGTTTGAGAATTTTGTTTGATTTAATATATGTTATATACTTCTTATGCGCATCATGCATACATATATCATGTTAACCCTTGTGTTCTGAAAGCCATCATAGATTCCCGTTGGGTTAGGAAAAAAGGAAGACTCACCAAAATACCGAGAACAGACATGAGTGAATCAGATACTGAGGTATCCCGGATAGATCAGTTGGAAAATGGCCTCGCCAAGATTACTGAACAGTTGCAAGCCTTGACTGCTGCCATGACAAATATGGCTGTGCCCCGTGCTGGGGAGAATTCTGAGAATGTAAGGCGCGAGAAGCCTCCGAATGGGTTTGGGGATGATATCCCCGCTTTTGATGATGATAATGCAGAGTATGCAACAGACAGAGTGATTGGGTCTCAGGCCGAGATACAGAAGCTTCGGGATCAGGTTGAAGTAGTTACCCGTAAATGAGGGGTAAGAATGAAGATTTGCTAGACTATGAGACAATGAAGTTCGAGGAGCAGTTGCCAGCGCAGTTTAAGATGCCGGATTTGGCTAAGTTCAATGGGAATGGAGATCCGAGGGTGCATCTCCGTCAGTATGTGTCTGTTATGAGTTCAGTGGGCCTATCACAGCGCCAAGTCCAAAAGATGTTTGGGATGTCACTCGAGGGGGCATATGTGGTTTGGTATCATAGCCTTGAAAAGAAGGTTAGGGAGATTGGAATGAACTAGCTGACGCTTTTCTGAAGCAGTATGTTACAGACTTGGAGATTGACTTATCACTCCGTGATTTGGAGAACACTAAGCAGAAGCCGGAAGAAAGCTTCAAGGAGTATGTAGACCGCTGGAGAAGCCAGCTTCTGAAAATGCAGACTCGGCCCTCTGAGAAGGACCAAATCAAAATGATCATCAAGGGCACCAAGCCCTCTATTTATAGTAAGCTGAGGAGGATGACTTCGATGATTTCCGATTTTCGACAGTTGAGGGAAACTGTCATGGATATTGAGGAAGAGGAGGCTGAAAACAGAAAGTCCTATGGCCAGAATAGGCGGACTTTTGGGGGGTATTCTGAGACCAAGCCCGCTACTGCCGAGGTCGCTACCGTCAAGAACCGGCATTTCTCTAACCTGGGGGGAAGCCGTTATCTAAGGTACTTGAGAAGTTGAAGGGACAAGGACTCCTAAAACCCTTAGAGCCTAAAGCACTTCCAGATCCTATCCCACCCAACCTTAACCTAAGCTTGTATTGTCACTTCCATCAAAAGAGGAGAGGCCACGAAACTGACAGCTGCACCCGCCTTAGGCATGAAATCCAAAACCTCATTGATGCTCACAAAATACCTGACCCAGAAAGAGAACAACCCAACGCATACAGAAATCCCCTACCCAACTACATGATCAACTCCGGCCTACCCGAAACCCTTGTCCTTCAAACTCTCAACCACTCAGCTTCATCCATAGGAGTATGGGATGACAACGGTGGAGAACCATAGGCCAAGAAAGAAGGCAATGTTGCGAATGATGAAATCATCCCTCCTAGTTTATTTGATCATGCATTTTAATATAGACATTGACTTGGTCTACATGTTCGAATCATTTTCTTTAAATAATAATAAAGACACTATTTCGCTGAATCTCTTCTACAATATGAGTATATTTGAGAAAAACATTCAACATTGGCACTATGAAATCCAGTGATGTTTAGAACACGGGGAATCTTCGGAACAACAACAGTACAGTCAGTTTCAGAAATGAATCAGTATCAGTTTGGGATGAGTCCCAGGGCCGAGGCCCGCATCAGTATCAGCTTGGGGGCGAGGCCCACATCAGTTCAGTATCAGTATCAGTCTGGGGGCGAGGCCCATATCGGTCTCGGTCTGGGGGCGAAGCCCATGTCAGCATCAGCTCTGCCGGGTATGGCATTGGGGGGGCGAGGCCCACATTGGTTCAGTATTAGTTCTACGGGTATAGTACTCTTGGGGCGGGGCCCACATCATTATCAGCAACGGTTCGAAATGGACCATCATCTCATCTCGCCGAAAATGGCACTCTGAAAATGGAGCACGGTTCGAAATGGACCATCATCTCATCCCTTGCCAAAAATGGCACTCCGAAATTGAAGCACTGTTCAGAAATGGACCAAGGAAGGCCTAACCCATCGGAATTAATACATATACATGCATACATGTATACATCCCACATACATGCAATGTTTGTTTCGTGTTCGCAGGTTTATAACAGCAAAGACCATCTCATCAAGTAACGGTTCAAAAATGAGCCACAATCTCGTACAGCACAGTTCAGGAAATGGAGCACTTACAACAGACGCCGGAAATGGCACTCCAAAATGGAGCACTTACAACAGACGCCGGAAATGGCACTCCAAAATGGAGCACTTACAACAGACGCCGGAAATGGCACTCCAAAATGGAGCACTTACAACAGACGCCGGAAATGGCACTCCAAAATGGAGCACTTACAACAGACGCCGGAAATGGCACTCCAAAATGGAGCACTTACAACAGACGCCGGAAATGGCACTCCAAAATGGAGCACTTACAACAGACGCCGGAAATGGCACTCCAAAATGGAGCACTTACAACAGACGCCGGAAATGGCACTCCAAAATGGAGCACTCACAACAGAGGCCGAAAATGGCGTTCCAAAATGGAACACACACAGCAGATGCCGAAAATGGCGTTCCCAAATGGAACACACACAACAAATGCCGGAAATGGCGCTCCAAAATGGAGCACATACATGAAAGATGCCGAAGATGGCGCTCTAAAAATAGAGCACGGTTCGGGAATGAACCAGGGGTCGCAGCACCTCACCACCAAATCAACGCAACTCAACACATGGTAAGTCAAGTGGCAGCTGGCGAGCCAGGTAAGTGAAAATGCATTGCATAAACTTTGATAGGATTGTCACTGTTGCACATTACACAAGTCCCATCAAAGTGGGGGCGACTGTAGGCATTGCATTTTCGCATGTGAAACCCGATGAGGAGTCTTATTTGGAGACAACTACCTTTTAAGTCACGGATGCCGCGGGAAACGGATATCGGAAGGGGAAATTCAGAATAAGCAAGCTCACTGTCTTCGTTGGTGCTGCGTTCGTTACTTCGTTCGAACGGGAAACAGATTGCGGGCGTTCGTGTAGCGTTCGAGGGAGCGTTCGAACGGTGTCGGTAATTCTGGTTTTGCTGCTAGCCTCACACCCAGCCCATTTAGCTCCCCAAAGCCGATAAAACACATCCCAAATTAAATAATTAAATATTAAACATTAAAATAAAACATTTAAATCATTTACCAATTAAAATAAACAATTACCAACTTAAACTAAAATCATGCCTAAATTAAACAAATCACATACTAAACTAAAAAGAAGATATGCCTAATTAAAATCAATCCTAACCAATTAAAGCCAATCATATATTTGACTTCCTAATCTAATAAGATATTTACCAATATAAAATATTTGTATTCCTAAACCAACACAAATTAAATATTACAACTTCCTAATTAAAATATTTTGTCCCCCCCTCAATCCTTTGATTTCCTTGTTTAAAACTAAATCATATCCTAATTTAATGCACAAATCCTTCCCTTGTAAACCCTAGCCATTCTCTATATAAACACCCCCTAACCAAGGCCATCGGCTCCTTCAGACAACACAATTCACACCCAAGCTCTCTCGAAATCTCTCTAGACTCTCTCTACACACCAAAAAACACATCCAAGAGAAAACACTTCATACACACACAAAAAGAAAACAAAGAAACCACCACAAGCCACCACCCTCCATAGCCGAACCCAAACTCACCCATAGCCGAATTCTAAAACACGCCAAAACAACCTCCTAGATTACCTTAAAACAGTAGCCCAAAATCCTTAAAAAACAGTAACTTAGAAAACTACATAGATAATCTTAAAAATAATCACTTTTAATTGCACTAAGAACCCACACAACTTGGAATAGTTCTTTGAAAACATTGAAACAGGTAGCCCGTGCAGTGAGCAGCAAAACAGGAGCCGAATAGGAGCAGAACGGAGTTCGAATCGTAAGCAAAGCAGCGGAACAGTGAGCTAGGACTTCGAACCAGCAGACCAGAAAAAGTTGCGGAGCCTTACCCCCCTTTCGATCTTCGTGGAACGTGAGTCCGAGAGACGGCTTAAAAGGTTAGACCTGAGGGTATCTTTCACACTTATTCTCATTTTACTTTCTGGTCATTTATTTTGATTATATTTTCTGTATTCGTGAAATCTGTTGTGTATGATGTATGTTGTGGGTATTGGATGAATGAGAGATGTGTCAACTCTCGCGGTATATCGGATGGAAACCCGGACATAAATTTCATAGCCGATTCCGAATGGACGGTAATATGATCTGTACTCGGGCCACAATTCCACGTACCGCTTGGGTAAACGGCACCATCTTTCTTTTGGTTATGTTGCTCTTGTTTATTTAGTTTTCTCTTGAATTCAATATATTGTTTATTTTTGTATGATTCAACCAAGCGCATGGGCTTAGTGAGTTAGTCCAAAGTCCTCCATTTGTGAGATAAAGAGCCGAAAAGGCCACCTTCGTGACACTACTTCGCCGCGCCGGTTGATGTATGTTCGGTTGGACGCAAGATACGTTCAATCGAGCATACTTAGTTTGATATTATTATCTTTATTTTCGTATGTATAAGTCAATCGAGCGCATGGGCTTAGTAAGTGTGATGTGAGATCCCCTATGGGGAGGGGCTAAAAGCCCCCTTTTCCACGATGCTTTGCCGCGCCGGTTGACGTGTGTTCAGATTGGATGTGAGATGTGTTCAATCGGGCATACTTGGTTGATATGATTGGTTCTAGTCTTGTATGTGTGACGTGATGCGCATGGGCTTAGCATGTTGGTCTAAAGGTCCTCTCTTTGAGAGATCAAGAGCCCCAAAAGGTCACCTTTACGGCAGTGCTTCGCCGCGCCCCTTTATTTCTGTTTATTGCATCCTATTACATGCATCAGGTCCGTGTCCGTTCGAACGCGTTCTCGAACGCAACTCGAACGCGCATAAATTTTGCCTTATCATGCATCAGGTCTCATTTCCGTTCGAACGCGTTTACGAACGCTACTCGAACGTGAGCATTCTGTTTCATTTCCGTTCGAACGCGTTTACGAACGCTACTCGAACGTGAGCATTCTGTTTCATTTCCGTTCGAACGCGTTTACGAACG
Organism: Zanthoxylum bungeanum; assembly: GCA_019454045.1. NCBI lineage: Eukaryota > Viridiplantae > Streptophyta > Magnoliopsida > Sapindales > Rutaceae > Zanthoxylum > Zanthoxylum bungeanum. The sequence continues at coordinate 150,139 of SKCR01042814.1, forward strand.
CTACTCGAACGTGAGCATTCTGTTTCATTCCGTTCGAACGCGTTTACGAACGCTACTCGAACGTGAGCATTCTGTTTCATTTCCGTTCGAACGCGTTTACGAACGCTACACGAACGCGAATACACGGAACTGAGTCTTTTCATTAGATTTCATGCATAGTTTTCCTAGTAGCTATCTCCACATGTATAAATGCAAATATGTTGATGTATTACAATTCATATGCTTGTGTCATGATAACATTTGAGTATTATTTCTTGCGGTATATCGGATGGAAACCCAGACGTAAATTCCGTAGCCGATTCCGAATGGACGGTAATGCGGTCTGTACTTGGGCCACAATTCCACGTACCACTTGAAAAGTGCCCATATGTGTGCTTGTATGGTTAATATGTGTGCTTGTGTTTTTTTTCCTGAATGTGATATGCAAGTAAAGTTGTATGTTAGTTGCTATCTTGATATATGTTAAGCATGCAAATTTAAATGTAAGATATATGTGAAATGCGTACATGAGTTTTTTTATTTTACACATAAGAATTTAGAGGCATGATACTATTGGAAATAAGTGTTACTTAAGCTTAGTTAAATTATTACATGAATCCTTTCATTACAAGTGACATAAGTAAGGGACCATTCCGAACCCAACGGTTTGAGGTCTTCCCTTGCGAGGGGTGAGTGCGGCCTTAAATCTTTGTCCCGGTTCACACCGGGTGGCGACTCCACGTTATGTAATCCTTCCCAACTAGGCCGCGAGCCTAGGAACGGCGTCGCCCAGTTTTTGTGTCCCACAGTAACCATCATCAACACATGATATACAACTAACATACATGTATTCTAAATTCATATATGCATTTGTTTGACTCAAAACACAAACTACTTTAGAATCTCACTATGAAATGTCTCTTGAACAATTCTAGTTCACCGAAAGGTGGTCAAGTGATTCTAGAATAGTAGCCATAGCTCTAAGCTTTAATCTAGAGTTTCAAACTCTTATTAATTGTTTCATGTCCAACATGAACATATTTGACCTAATTACAAGCATATTGTGTTTATACTTCCAAAAGCATCCCGGGATAATTTATTAGCCTTATTTCAACTTTAAGCTATGTAATCATGCATCTAATACATAATTCATTACTATATGTCTCACTAATGAAAACTCACTAATGAATAACATAGCTTAAGAGAAGTTCAAACTTACCTAGCAAGCTTGATGCAAATATCCAATCTCTTTTTCTTTGTTGAAATGGTTGGAGAACTTCCAAGTTTGCAAGCTTGACTCCAAGATCCAATCTTGTTTTCTCCTAGATGACATTTTGTAGAGATCTTCTAAAACTTCTCTAAACACTTCTTTAACTCAGGCTAATTTTTCTAAGAAATGCTTATATTTAGCTTTCACAAGCTTAATTAAAATATTGCTCAAGCTTGTTATTTATAGAAAAACTTAGGTAATTTTTAATTAATAAAAGTTCTAATCAATTTTTATGTGGGCTTAATCTAATTTTTTTAAATATGAATAATTAGGTGTGACTAATCACCTTTGTCAACCACTTTGATTTAATCCAATTAAATCAAGACAGAGTTTAATTAATGGATTAGTTACATATCTACCACTTTGATTTAATCCAATTAAATCAAGCCAAAAACACATATAATTACATATTTACAATTACCAAAATATCCTCAAATGGTAAAGATATTTATGAAATTACGACAAAGCCTTGTGTAAATTTTGGATTAATCCAACTAGGTCAAAGTAAATAATCAATGTTATCCAATAACACTTAATTATCATAGTTGATAATTATAATATCGTCTTTTATAAAAATTAATCGGCTACTTAAGTGATCAACGAGTACACTTCATATTGGGACTTTCTAAGTTCAGACATGTTCGTCATATAAGCCTAGCTAATATGTACGCAATTCGGCCACCTCCGAATTCGCGAAGAATATGAACGAACTTTATGAACTATAGAAGTCGAGGTCATCACATATGTTTATCAACCCTCTGCCATAGGTTATCCGAGTTGTACTTAAGAAATATAGATTACACCGTCAATTTTTCAAGGCTTACATCTCAGTGAGGAAAGTTTTCATGAAATATTTCTGACATGCATTGCATCAAAGTGTGGAGGATCTCACACAAAGTCAATGTTATCCTATAGTCAAAGGATCACCTATGCTACTCGACTCGAGGAGATTTCTATTGACGGTGGTGTGTACTTTCAACTATTAGGAATCACTTGTGATTCATTCAATATTCGATCCAACCAATACCTACACGTCTATACGAGCTTCCAATGCCTTTAGCGATAATTTTAGAACCATTATCAAGGGTAACCATAGGAAGAGAATGAGAACTACTTAAAAAAGACAAAAATTTTGGATTACCAAAAATGTGATCAGAGGTGCCAGAGTCCAGGACCCATGGGCCCAATGGTGAGGGATGCAAGCAACAGAATTACCAGTATGAGCAATGGAAGCAGAGGACGATGATTGAGAGGCCTGATATTGGAGGAAAGCTGTATATTCAGCTTTAGACAAAGTAACAGTCTTGCTCGAGTCGGCCATGGCTGTGAAAATAGAATGGATGGCGGCCCGGAAGACGGGGAGATCGGCACCATCTGAGTTCAATGATGTCTTCGGAACAGTGAACAGTGTTGAGTGAACAGTGACATGTGAACAGTGCGAGTGAACAGTGATGCCGGAAAAAAAAAAGTAAAAATAAACCCTCTGATCAACCTACTGATACCATGAAGAAATTGAGGAAACCCTCTTTTTATTTTCTTGTTTTAAACTATACAAGAATAGGCTTTATATAGCCTTCAGTCTTCTCTATAAAAGGAAAATAAATCTACCTATAATTACATACAATCAATTACCATATCCCTAACAATCATAAAGATACTTTCTTATTTCTAACAATAAATATACGCATCAGTTCTGTAAGGCATGTGCATCTCAACTCGCGCCTCTCTTGTGCATCTCGACTCGCCACCTCAGTGTGCCTCTCGCCCTTTAACAACATTGCTGATCGGTCAATGATTTCTGAGCATGATGGACCAGCGCGTGTGGTGAATGGCCACCAAGGGCGGTGGCGCATGGGCCACACGTACAGTGGTCAGAGTCAGAAACATTGCTGATGGCGGTCCATCAAGCTCATCTATGTTTCATTCAGTATTCGGTACAACCGATACCTACACGTCTATATGAGCTTTCAAAGCTCATGGTACATCAGGCTAAACCATTGGAACTCCAATTCCAATATACGACTTGTGCTAGTCTTCTAGATTATAGGAAGTTGACCGTATTCTAAAACCAACGACTATGAATATTTACTTTAAGAATAGTTTATAATAGTAATACTTATTCCAATATTGGACCATCTAGTGTCCAGTATTACTACAAGACCATTCTAAGGTCGATATCTTTTTCAGCATATTTATACATTAATCTAATATGCATAATGACATTACCATTAATAAGTTATAAAATGAAAATGTAGTTATTTTATTAATAAATAATAAAATGTGCAATACACTATTCGGATTGGTGCTCCAAGCACCAAATCCATTACACGCCTCATACTCAGCCATGTTGTTGGTGACCGCGAAAGTTAACCTTCTAGCCATGGATAAAGTTTCACCATCTGAGGTTACTAGTATGACTCTGATGTCTGCTCCCTTGCAATTTATAAGTCCGTCAAAATACATATTGCTCCCTTGAATAGTTATGCCTTTATCTCCTCATCCGGAAACTTAAATTCAGATTTCTCTCTTTCAATAAGTTATTGTGCTAAGAATTCAGCCACGGCGCGCCCTTTGATTAAAATTTTAGTGATGTACTCTATATCAACTAGGTTAACAACACCAACCATCTTCATTACTTCCCAACCAGGGTAGGTGTTGTTTGGAGGTACTGTAGAGGGTTCTCCTAATGATGAGCAGAAAATATATCAATAAATACCGCCCCTTTTACCTAATATTTGTTTAGTTTCTCGGGTTTGATGAACGTTTTGATGTGTTTTTATGTGTTTTATAGATAAATAAAGTATCGAGACTTAATAGAATCAACTCGGGGCTAAAACGATGAAATTGTAAGTGTTCCTAGAACATGCCAAGATCGTCTAAGAGTGATTTGTGTGTGAATAAATCAAAGACAGTTGCGGAAATACTCACTTTGATAGGATGAAGTTCAAGACTTTTTCTTTGTTGTTGAAGCTTCCAAGCCTTCTTTTAGTGTCTCCAACACTTGGGTGAGTCTCCCTATCACCTTGATTCAACTCCAAAGTGCTAGCTTTGATCAATTTTATGAAGCAAATTTTTCCCTGGGAAGAACATGGTTCACGACAAAGAGAGAAGGAAGAGAGGAAGAGAGTTTTTGCAATTTTTTTGATTTCTAAAATCTATCTCACAAGTATTCTTCCAAAGTTGGTAAAAGGGTTTAATTTAAAAAATTAAAATAATGAAGTGTGTTGGTTTGGTTTGAGTGTAGAGAAAGCAATCCAAGCTTTCACTCAACTAATAACAAATTTCATCACTTGTGTAGACATTTGATGTAAGTTGGTGGGCCCCACTTTAAATTCAAAATTTAAGTCGGACAATCCAACATGCAACTTCGCTCGGGCCCAGATTCGTTTAATTCCGAATTAAACGAATTACCGTTGCGACTTAATTAAATCTAATTTAATTAAATAATAATGCCTCGTAATATTATTACGTAAGTCGCTTACGAATTAATTCTAAATTAATTCATTCGCTTGAATTAAAATCCAATTTTAATTCCGTAATGAAATCTAATTTCAATTAATATATCTAATATATTATTTTAGCCCAATTAAATAAATTAAAGAGAAAAATCCAATTTAACTATTAAATTTATTTTACCGATTAATTCCAAATTAATCGCGTTCTTTCTTCTCGATGAATTTAATCCCCGATAAATTATCGACGCAATTAATCCCAGATTAATTCTTTCTCTTGATAATTAATTCCCAGATTAATTATTACGGTGATTAATCTCATATTAATTTTCTCTCTCATAATTAATCCTAGATTAATTATGTTCGAGTCAAATTTCATCAGTGAATCTTTGGGAGGCGACCCAAGAGATCCCTGGATATATTGGTAGTAAATACGGTCATCGGACTATCCAAATATGTGTGTACCTAGTACCACATTTTTACCGATTAACAAGACATGGTTGGCTTCTAGCAAAGCACCGTGCCTACCCAATTCTCCATAAATATTTTTCTACGGAATACAAGATCTTTGTCAGGCGTAGTATACATAGTATTGCGTATTACGATCCAATATCGGATGTCACATGCTAGGCCTAGGGGTAGAATTGTGTTTGCCCCGTACGAAGCATATATCGGATCTCTGGTAACTAGTCTCTATAATCGGATAATCATGACCTAGTCATATTATCCCGATGACTGCAGTACTTAAGAGAACTAGTTCCGTATCCTACGTGATCATCATCTCTATATGACTGAAGTGATACTTCTATCTTGACATCACACCCAATGCACTACGATTCTCAGTATACCCAGAAGAGGCGTACACATAACATGTTAAAGCCCCGGACGACCAAAACCAAAGTATACTGATTGTCGCAAGTATTAGCGATGCAAGTCTCAGGTTAAGACCAAATACACCTACCCTGATTCTGATTCCCATAGACACATAGTCATACTACCAATGAGATTCCGAGGGGTCTATCCAGAGTGAAGTTGTTTCCGTACCATCGATAAACAGAACCTCCTATTACACTTGCATGAGTATCCAATACCTAAATATATGAGAACTATATTGTTACGCTTCCATAACACGCACAAGTGTAATACTAGCCTATTCCGCATAATCGATGTCCAATCTCGATAATACTACGAATATGGATCCTTAATGATTAAACCTTACGTGGATTAATACTATCTGATATCTTATTAATCTGGTGCTAATCATATGGACTTTTATCATTTATATATCCAAGTAATCTAATTACAAAATGATAGAAGTGTAATTTCCTTTGTCACATAGTTAATTTGTACAACAACACCATGTTCTGTACAAATAGTGATGCTATGGGTCATAATTGTCCAACAATCTCCCACTTGGCCTATAGCCAATCACTTAAGTGTCTAACACCCGAACTATGTACATGTTGCTCAAACTTCTGCTGAGAAACAGCTTTCGTCAGCAGATTTGCTAGGTTATCATCTTATGCGATTTATTCGATCATCACATCGCTACGATGTATGATCTGACGAATCAGATGAAATAGTTGAAGTTCATACTTGGATCATTGATGAGACCACGGTTCCTTAGCCTGTGATGTAGCCTAGCTCAGCTGCTAACAGAACTACTCCCAATCTAATTAGGAATTTTATAGATCCAAAAATACTTCTTTTGCTGCCTCAGTTGCAGTAATGTTTCGCTCTTGTTGTTTATTCGGAAACAGTATCTTGCTTGGAAGATTTCCAGCTCACTGTTCAGTTATTCAAACTATATATGTACCCTTATTGCGACTTATAGTCGTCTTTATCGGTTTGGAAACTTGAAGCGGTGAACCCAGTCACCTCAAGTTCTCCTTTCCGTATATTATTAAAAAGCATCCTTAGTTCGTCCAAGATACTCAAGGATGTCCTTAACATCAATCCAGTGACCATCACATGGATTGGCTTGATTGTGACTCCATATACTCAAAGCATATGAGACACCAGGTCACGTACATATATTTCAATGTACGAGTTCTCAGAGAGTGCAAACAACTTTTAGATTTATCCCAGTAGATCCTTATTCCTAGGATAAAGGTTGTCTCTCCCAAATAGTCTACAAAGAATTTTCATGAAAGCCAAGCTTTCACCGATTTTATTATGGGAATGTCATTTCCAAGAAATAATATATCATCATTATATAGGATAATAACTGTCAGTGCGCTCCCACTAACCTTCTTATATACACAAGAATCATTTTCGTTTTGAATTAAATCATATACCATTGTGATTACATCAAAACGATAGTTCCAAGAACACAATGCTTACTTTAATCCATCAATGGATCGGTTTAACTTACAAATCTTATTTGCATATTTTGGTACAACAAAACCGTCATGATGTTTATAAACATCCTCCAAAAGGTTTCCGTTTAAGGAAAGTGGTTTTGACGTTCAGCTGCCATATTTCATAAATGAAACATGCAGCATTAGCAAGCATTATCCGGATGGATTTAATCATGGCAACGGATAAAAGGATTCGTCATAATCGACATCATGTTGATGACGATACCCTTTCGCTACAAGCCTAGCTTTGTACGTTTGTATGTTGCCATCCATGTTTGTCTTCCTTGAAGACTTATTTAGTACCAATAGGCACAATACCTTATGGTATATCAACCAGTGTCCAAACTTGGTTGGTATACAGGGAATCCATTTCGGACTTCATGGTACTTTGCCATAAAAAAGGAGTCGATACCTTGTATCACTTCCTCATACGTAGCTGGTTTGTCTTCCTCAATAAGATTGACATCTTTATGAGGTGAGATCAAAAACCCATACCTCCCAGGTTGTTTTCTGACTCTCTCCTACTTACGCGGTTCTTGTGTATTCGAAGATTGTGGTACAGTTTCATCCCTGATGAACTGTTTGTTTTCCGTTAAGGAATCGGTTCCTGTAACAGTATTACTCCGATTTTCATCAAATTTTGCTTTCCTCCCACGTACCACTGCGTATAGGAATTCCTCTTAGGAAAACCGCATAGAGAGTAACAATTACATTATTCTCTTGTGAGTTGTATAAGTATTATACTTTGGTTTCCCTAGGACAACCTACAAATTAGGCACTTATCCGATTTGGGTTCTAGTTTGGTACCATCCAAACGTTTTACATGCCTAGCATCCCCAAATCCTCAGGAATGAGAAAACCCGATTTCTTTCCTATTCATATCTAATATGAAGTCTGTCTAACAGATTTTCATGGAACCTTATTCAAAATAAGTATTGCACTGTTTAATGCGTATCCCTAGAAGGAAATTGGTAGCTCAGAGCAACTCACCATTAACCTTACTATGTCCAACAAAGTTCAATTTCTCTGTTCGGACACACCGTCAAATTGAGGTGTTCCGGGAGGAGTCCACTGTGAAGGAATACTATACTCTTTCAAGTAATCAAGAAACTCATATGTTTAAGTATTTTACACTATGGTCCGACCGTAATGTTTTTAATACTTTTACCGGTCTGTTTTTCTTACTTCGTGTCGAAACTCTTTGAATTACTCAAAAGTTTCTGACTGGTGTTTTATAAGATACACATAACCATAACGTGATGCCACATTCGTAAAGGTTACGAAGTATTCATATCCACATCTAGCCTAGCTAGACATGGGCCCACTTACGTCACTATGAACGAGGGCTAACATATCAGTGGCACTTGCAATTTTACCAAGTAAAATGTGTTTTAGGCATTTTGCCTAATAAACTAGATTCGTAGACATCATTTGAAGTAGAATCAAATATTTCCTAGTATTCATTCTTCGAAAGTGTGGATATACGAGTCTTGTTAATATGTCCCAGATAACAATGCCACTTTTAAGTCTCAACAGATTTATTCAGTTTGAGCTTTTGTTTGTCATATTATATGTTTGAGATTCATTTATATTCTAAATATAAATATTGTTATTCACATCTAATGTGCTTATCTCAATATCATCTTTATAAACAAAACACTTAGTGTTCTAGCATATAAAGGTATACCCGCAACGGGTTATACTAGATATAGAGATAATATTTCTAGTCAAACTAGGTATATTATAACAGTTTCCTAATTCAAGTATATGCCCCAATGGCAGTTCCAAAACTTAGATTTCTACGATTAAAACAACGACTCTCATCCTGTTTCTGACTCGTAGGTCGATCTCATCTGAAGTCAGTGTCCTACTAATTAGCAGATCCCGCACATCAGTACATATGTATGTATTTTTCACATCCAGTATTAAAATCCAATTTTAAAAATGATAGTGGACATGTTTATAACAAACATCCCTGAAGCTGGAGCCTTGCCCCGCCTTCACTTCCTTCATGTATGTCTTGTCTAGGGGTGTTCGCGGTGCGGTTCGGGGCGGTTTTTTCATTTTTTACTTCAAACCGCGCAGGTTGGCGGTTTGGGAAATTAGAAAATGAAACCGAAAATTTGATAAGGAAAACCGCGACAGTTCGGGTTGGCGGTTTAGCGGTTTGGGTGGTTCGGGTCGGCGGTTTCTATTATAAATTTTTTAAGAAAATTTTGTGTGTTTTCACATTATAATTGACGAAAAAATTACATAATTTTCATTTATTCATTACATATTGTTATATGATCATTAAATATCTTAATTTTCATAGTTAAATAAGAAGAAAAATATAAAATAATATTTAATTTGAACGCGGGTCGGCGGTTTAGGCGGTTCGGGTCGCGGTTCGAGTCAAAATTTGCGGTTTGGGCGGTTCACGGTTTGACATGGGTCAAAACCGCACACCGACCCTAAATTGCGGTTCGATTCGGTGCGGTTCAAAATCATTTTTAATATTTTTTCAAACCGCACGGTTCGATTTGGTTCGGTGCGGTTCGCGATTTGACCCGAAATTGTGTTCACCCATAGCCTTGTCCATACGGCAGTCACGCTTCCAGTGACCCCGTTTGCCACAGTTTAGGAAGACATCTTGGGATATGTCCTTTGTCTTCCCAGAAGACTGTGACGATTTTGCCTTTGCCCCTTTTAGAAGCTCTGGCTCTGACTCCTTGAGCATAGCCATCAACTCTCCAAGAGTTTTCTCTTGGTTCATAATGTCCTGCCCGGCTTTCGGGCAGAGACTGTAAGATCAAATATTTAAAAGTCTCGTCCTCGTAGGTATTGCCCAGCTAACCTAGTTGTTCGATGTCAGCAATCATCTGCGATACCTAGTGCTCGACAGACGTACCTTCTGACATACGCGAGCGAAAGAGCTTCTCTTGCAATTCGTACTTCTAAGATCTAAGGTTAGATCTATGAAGATCCTTTAATTTCAACATCATGGTATAAGGATCTAATCCTTAGTTTTGATGACAAAATTAAAGTGTCATTGCTGCAAGCATAAAGGATTGAGCACTAAAGTTATCATCACCATGAGTCTTCCAAAGCTCATGCTCTACTATTTGCTCAACGCCGGGCTCAGGCTTGAAAGTTTTCTCTATCAAATAGAATAACTTCTCAGCTAACAGGACTATCCTAAGGTTCTATTCCCAATCTGAAAATTGGAGCCGTTTAAAGACATTTTCACCCATGATTATGTTTTAAACGCTAATCTTACAGTTATCTTGATTCCAATAGTCCAACTATCCAATCAACGATTTCGGGTACAATCGAATATAATGATTACTATAGTCTAACTATATAATCAACTACAATTGATCGGTTACATTCAAATGTATTGATTACTATAATCCAATTATATAACCAACCACAAATGAAGTAGTTTGAATACAGTCCAACTGTTAAATTAAAACAACAATTGAATATTAGTCCAACTAATATATTTATAAATAATTAATGACGAAAAATGAAATGAGCGCGTATTGGCAAGTATTTAAACGAAATTGCAAATTTAATACTTGCCTCCCACTATTTTCCGACGAGCCTCTAACCCTCTGTGGAGTACTCGGGAAACCTAGTTTCCTAGTGGGCTAGGATCCCGTTAAATAACACACAACCTTGACTTTGGCCAACAAGTTGTATGAAACTTAACTAGGTAGATCTCTAAGATCAATTGGATCTCATCCAATTCCTAGATCCAGTAGGTGGACCTCCAAGTCTGAAACATATATCCAATATATGTCAATATATCAAATATATTGCCTAACCTTTTTCCTCTGAATCAACTAAGCTTTGGCTTTAGCTCAACAAGCTTAATGAAAACAGTTAAGCGTGACCCATTGACAGTGGGAAAGCTTCGTAATTGAGGCCGATGAACAAGAAGTGACCTTGACTTTGGCTAACAAATCACAACTTGCCCAAGGCATACGATATGGAACAAAGACTTCATGATTCAAACACATCCGCAATGGACAAAGGTCTTGACTTTGGCCAACAAACCAATGTCAATCTTGGATCTTGAGAGAGAATCACTCAATGGAAGGAAAAACGCTTAATATGAAATGAGGGTTTTTGTCGCGAATTGGCAACCAATTTATTATCTTTAATTAGGTCTCATCATACACCCTTAAGCATGCATTCTAAAAGCATAATAAGGCGCGATAAAATTAATAATGATATGCGGATGGATATACAACAAATTATTCCTAGAACAAATCTCTCCATTTCCTCTCTCCCGCTAGCACTATTCATACTTCTACCCAATTACATAATACTTCTAAAGAAACCTCATTTACATTGAGGGGAATTGGTGAGAAGAGAAATACAATGAGAAAAGAAGTAATAAGCTGGACACGCAGGTCCAATTTAGTAAATTCTAAATTAATTACAATAATTTCCAAAATTGCCCTCACCCTTCTAATATCCATCTGATATACATTATTCATTCATACATCCAAGTATTCACATAAAGCATGTTATTCAATCAATCTAATCCAATTAATTAATCTTTGAATTAATGACCATCCAATGTTCAAACAACGATTTGATTTGCGTGAGTCCAACTCGTTTAAGAATAAATACTCAAAGTATGTATTCTTGAATTATATCAAACTACAATTTCAAATCCAATTTAAATTATATTCAATACTAATTCATATTTAATTCCAAATTAAATAATTACACTTTTAATAGTGCCTTTTAGACTTGGATTCCAAATCCAATCTTTATGGGTCTCAAAGGCCCAATTAGTATACAATATTATTCAAATAAAGTCCAATGGGCTTTTAATTAATTCTTTAGGCATGGGCTTTGGCAATTATGGGTCAAACCCAAGATGCCAAGGCCCAATTAGGAATCACCCTATGCCAAAAATCAATTTAGGCTCATTAGGCCCAATTAAAATTTTAAAGGCCCAATTATTATATTTGGACTTTATGGAAATGGTTTTAGGCCCAAATAGATCCAACAAATTATCCTAAACCAAACTTGGCCCAACCAAGCCCATTAAGCCCAAATATAATAAATTAAATTAACTCATTATTCCAAATTACAAATTAGTTCAATTTAAGTGTAATTACCATAATTAATTAATTAATCTAATGCTTCCAAAACACTAATTAATTCAATTAATCATGCTCAACATTTCCAATTCATGTCCAACGCAAATTGAAGCAAAATCAATTCTACAACATGCTTCAAAGCTCACGGCAAAGGCATACAAAAATCATTCAATTTGATTTCAATCTAATTAAATCAACATTCAATATTTCTATCATGCCAACAACACATCCAATTGTCGAATTTTCAAAAAATTATCATGAGCTTATTCTATGGTGCATTCGGCCAAGGCTAAGGAAATTTGGGATTTTTGATCTAATCAATTTTTCTCAATTCCTAAGATGTACAAATCCAATTCAACATCATCCAAGCTCAACCAAACCATCAATTTAAGAAAATACATACTCCAAGCATAAATTCCCAAATTAAAGTCCATGAACCCTAGAATTCCAAATCAAACTTAGGAGGCTCTGATACCATTGTAAGTGTTCCTAGAACATGCCAAGATCGTCTAAGAGTGATTTGTGTGTGAATAAATCAAAGACAGTTGCAAAAATACTCACTTTGATTGGATGAAGTTCAAGACTTTTTCTTTGTTTTTGAAGCTTTCAAGCCTTCTTTTAGTGTTTCCAACACTTGGGTGAGTCTCCCTATCACCTTGATTCAACTCCAAAGTGCTAGCTTTGATCAATTTTGTGAAGCGAATTTTTCACTAGGAAGAACATGGTTCACGGCAAAGAGAGAAGGAAGAGAGGAAGAGAGTTTTTGCAATTTTTTTGATTTCTAAGATCTATCTCACAAGTCTACTTCCAAAGTTGGTAAAAGGGTTTAATTTCAAAAATTAAAATAATGAGGTGTGTTGGTTTGGTTTGAGTGTAGAGAAAGCAATCCAAGTTTTCACTCAACCAATAACAACTTCCATCACTTGTATAGACATTTGATATAAGTCGGTGGGCCCCACTTTAAATTCCAAATTTAAGTCGGAAAATCCAACAAGCAACTTCGCTCGAGCCCGGGTTCGTTTAATTCCGAATTAAACGAATTAATTAAATCAAATTTAATTAAATAATAATGCCTCGCAATATTATTATGTAAGTCGCTTACGAATCAATTCTAAATTAATTCATTCGCTTGAATTAAATCTAATTTTAATTCCGTATTGAAATCTAATTTCAATTAATATATCTAATATATTATTTTAGCCCAATTAAATAAATTAAATAGAAAAATCCAATTTAACTATTAAATTTATTTTACCGATTAAATTCTCAATGCAATTAATCCTAGATAAATTCTTTCTCTTGATAATTAATTCCCAGATTAATTATTGCGGTGATTAATCCCAGATTAATTATTGCGGTGATTAATCCCAGATTAATTTTCTCTCTCATAATCAATCCTAGATTAATTCTGTTCGAGTCAAATTTCATCGGTGAATCTTTGGGAGGTGACCCAAGAGATCCCTGGATATGTTGGTCATCGGACTATCCAAATACATGCGTACATAGTACCATGTTCTTACCGATTCACAAGACATGGTTGGCTTCTAGCAAAACACCGTGCCTACACAATTCTCCAGAAATATTCTTCTACGGAATACAAGATCTTTGTCAGGCGTAGTATACGTAGTATTGCGTATTACGATCCAGTATCGGATGTCACATGCTAGGCCAAGGGCTGGAATTGTGTCTGCCCCGTACGAAGCATATATCGGATCTCTGGTAACTAGTCTCTAGAATCTGATAATCATGACCTAGTCATATTATCCCGATGACTGCAGTACTTAAGAGTACTAGTTCCTTATCCTATGTGATCATCATCTCTATATGACTGAAGTGATACTTCCATCTTGACATCACACCCAATACACTATGATTCTCAGTATACCCAGAAGAGGCGTACACAGAACCTGTTAAAGCCCCGGACGACCAAAACCAAAGTATACTGATTATCGCAAGTATTAGCGATGCAAGTCTCAGTTAAGACCAAATACACTTACCCTGATTCCGATTCCCATAGACACATAGTCATACTACCAATGGGATTCCAAAGGGTCTATCCAGAGTGAAGCTGTTTTCGTACCATCAGTAAACAGAACCTCCTATTACATTTGCATGAGTATCCAATACCTAAATATATGAGAACTATGATGTTACGCTTCCATAACATGCACAAGTGTAATACTAGCCTATTCCGCATTATCGATGTCAAGTCTCGATAATAGTATGACTAGGGATATTTAATGATTAAACCTTACGTGGATTAATACTGTCTCATTTCTTATTAATCCGGAAATAATCATATGATCTTTTATCATTTATATATCCAAGTAATCTAATTACAAAATGATAAAAGTACAATTTCCTTTGTCACATAGTTAATTTGTACAACAACACCATGTTCTGTAAAAATAGTGATGTTATGGGTCATAATTGTCCAACAGAAATCCAGAGCAAAAAATGGCGAAAATGCAAATTTACTATACGCGTCACGAAGTGCAGTCCTAAATTCATATTTTGCGCAAGTTTGATATTTTATCAATAACTTTTTCATCTGATATCAGATTGAGCTGATTCAAGTTACAGATTAAAGAGGTCACAAAGATCTACAACTTTGTAGTTTTAAATATTTTTGAATTCTGAAGTTTGCAAGATCGAAATTGAAGAATAATTCAGTGTATTTTGTGTAATTACTATAGTCATTTTCAAAATACAAAATAAAATTAAAAAAAAAAAAAATTTATCAATCTTCCACCAAACATGTCATGTTTGGTGGAGGATTTGGTGCCATGTTTGGTGTCATGTTTGATGTCATGTTTGGTGCCATGTTTGGTGGAGCAATTGGTGGGGAAATTGGTGAAAGCCTTTAGATTTTCCTATAAATACCAAGTCATTTCATTTGTAATTCTCATGTTTTCCTTAGGTTTTTGTAAGGAATTTAAGGATTGCATCTTGTGTGTTTATTTTTAGTAATTTAATTTATGCATTTTTATTTTCAGTAATAGTAGTAGTTTCTTTTCTTTTCTTTTATGTTTTGTAGTTAGATTTTCGCTGGGGGAAGGGTGAAGCTTTTATTAATTTAGTTTAGATCAATCTCCCTTAATTATAATATGGAAATTATAATTTAAATTAAAGGATTACCATCTTAATGGTTGGTTTTATTTATTTGACATAATGTGACACCGCCTATATGGTCGGTCTTTAGGTGACAGATAATTACCGCCTATATGGCTGGTTTATGGACAAATGATAACACCACATTTATGGTCGGTTGGACTTAATTGAAAATCTGACTTAATCAGGATACCGCTTATATGGTCGGTTGGTAATATCACTGATAATTTCTATATTATAATAAATGAGATTTTTAAATTAGAATTAATAAAGGTGGATCCCCTAACCCCCAGTATTATATTTTTATTCTAGGGAAGTGATGAAACACAATATTCACATGTTTAATAATTGATTTAATTATATATGGGAAATTCTTTAGTTTGTTTATTGAATCTTAAGCCTAATGCTTCTTGTTGCCTGATCACCAATAAGGTTGATTTGGTAAGCTTAAAATGAACTTGACGAATAGATTTTAGGTTTCAGCCATAGATTCAATTGCCCACGATCTTCCTTGAGGATTAGATATGTTGGATAATTATGACCCATAACATCACTATTTGTAAAAGAAATGGTGCCTTTTATCATTTTGTAATTGGATTAATTGGATATATAAATGATAAAAGTCCATATAATTATTATCGAATTAATAAGATATGAGACAATATTGATCCATGAAAGGTTTAATCATTAAATATCCCTAGTCGTAGTATTATCGAGACCGGAAATCGATAATGCGGAATAGACTAGTATTACACTTGTGCGCGTTATGGAAGCTTAACGATATAGTTCTCATATATTTAAGTATTGGATAGTTATGCAAGTGTGATAGGAGGATCTGTTAGCCATTGAACTGGGAACAGCTACGCTCTGGATAGACCCATCGAAGTCCCATTTGTATTATGACTATGTTTCTATGGGAATCCGAATCAGGGCAGGTGTATATGGTCTTAACTTGAGACTTGCATCGCTGATACTTGCGACAATCAGTATTGTGGGACACAGAAACTGGACGACGCATGTTGTCCCGGGCTCGCGGCCCAGTTGGGAGTACGGAGTAGCCACGGGGGACTAAACCGGAGAATAATAGAGTCGCCACCCGGTGTGAACAGGGAAAATGAGATTTAAGGCCGCACTCACCCCTCGCAAGGGAAGACCTCAAATCGTTGAGTTCGGAATGGTCCCTTACTTATGTCACTTGTAATGAAAGGATTTTTGTAATAATTTAATCGAGCTTAAGTAACACTTATTTCCAAGAGTATCGTGATTCTAAATCCATATACACAAAAATAAAACTTACACCTGAATTTACATATATTTCACATCTAAGATTGCATGCTTGAAAATACATCAAAGTAGCAACAAACATATGACTTCATTGGCATATTGTATTCAAAAAACACAAGCACACACATTAACCGCACAAGCACACATGTGAGCACTTTTCCAAGTGGTACGTGGAATTATATCCCAAGTACAGACCGTACTACCGTCCATTCGGAATCGGCTACGGAATTTATGTCTGGGTTTCCATCTGATATACCACGAGAAATAATACTCAAATGCTATCATGACATGGATATATGAATTGTAATACGTTAAACACATTGTACTCATACATGTGAGGAATACAGATGAATGATACCTACACAATCTTGCGTAACACAGAGAAGCAATCAGATTCATCATACGAAGGGATAGCTACTAGAAACAATTATGTATGAAATCTGATGAAAATGACTCAGTTCAGTGGGTGCGCGTTCGTGTAGCGTTCGAGAACGCGTTCGAATGGTAAACAGAAGGTTCGCGTTCGTATAGCGTTCGAGAACGCGTTCGAACGGAGACAGACCTGATGCATGAAACACTAAGAAATATGTGCACATTCGCGTAGCATTTGAGAACGCGTACGAACGGTAAACAGAAGGTTCACGTTCGTGTGGCGTTCGAGAACGCGTTCGAACGGAACCAGACCTGATGCATGATGAAACTAAGAAAATGCGTGCGCGTTCGCGTAGCGTTTGCGAACGCTTTCGAACGGTAAACAGAAGGTTCACGTTCGTGTGGCGTTCGAGAACGCGTTCGAACGGAACTAGACCTGATGCATGCAACACATTAATATACAAACAAATCCACAATGTGGGACCTCACGTATCTAATTGAACTCATCTCGCATCCAATCGAGTATACACCAATCGGCGCGGCAAAGCATCGTGATAAAGGGTTTTAACCCCTACAAATAGGGGACCTTTCATCGCACTTACTAAGCCCATGCGCTCAATTGAATCATCCATACAAAGAATTGAAAAACAATAATATCAAACTTAGTATGCCCGATTGAACTTATCTTGCATTCAACCGAACACACATCAACCGACGCGGCAAAACATCGTGGTAAAGGATTTAAACCCCTCCAAATAGGGGACCTTTCATCGCACTTACTAAGCCCATGCTCTCGATTGAATCATGCATACAAAGAATTAAAAACAATAATATCAAACTTAGTATGCCCGATTGAACGTATCTTGCATTCAACCGAACACACATCAACCGGTGCGGCAAAGCATCGTGGTAAAGGATTTTAACCCCTCAAAATAGGGGACCTTTCATCGCACTTACTAAGCCCATGCGCTCGATTGAATCATGCATACAAAGAAAAAACAATAATATCAAACTTAGTATGCCCGATTGAACGTATCTTGTATTCAACCGAATACACATCAACCGGCGCGGCAAAGCATCGTGGTAAAGGATTTTAACCCCTCCAAGTAGGGGACCTTTCATCGCACTTACTAAGCCCATGCGCTCGATTGTATCACGCATATAAAAGTAACATGCAGAACTCCAATGACGAAAAATAAATAAATCAAAGCAATATAAGACAAAAGAAAGCGTCATTTACTCAAGCGGTACGTGGAGTTGTATCCCGAGTACAAATCATACTACCGTCCATTCAGAATCGGCTATGAAATTTATGTCCAGGTTTCCATCCGATATACCGCGAGAGTTGACACATCTTTCGTTTTATTCCAAAGCCACAACATACCATATCTCATAATCCATGCATATTTATCTACTCAAGGGCCACAACATGCATTTCAACACAACAATCATGCAAACAACATTCAATAAATAATACAAATAACAAAAAATGAATGTGGAAAATACCCTCAGGTCTAACCTTTTATGTCGACTTTCGAACTCGCGTTTCACGACTGTCGGAAGGGCTATCACACCGCTACTTCTCCGGTTCACTGGTTTAGCGTCTCGGCTCACTGTTTTGCCGTTTTGCTTGCTGTTTGGCCTTTGTTTTGTTGTTGTTTGTCCTCCGCTTTGCTACTGTTTCCTCTGTATTTCTGCTTTCTGTTCAGGTCACTGCTTTGGTGTTTTAATGGACTTGGGCTAGGCTAGGGTGCATGTGGGCTAAATGGGCTCGGGTCATGAGCCTAACAGCAAAACCAGAAATATCGATACCGTTCGAACGCCAATTCGAACGCGACACGAACGCCCGCAATCTGCCTGACGTTCGAACGCATTTAAGAACGCAGCACGAACGGAAACAGTGAACACGTGAAACGACTTTGATATCATACTCATCCTGAATTTCCCCTTCCGGCGTCCGTTTCCCGTGGCTTCCGTGACTTAAAAGGTAGTGCCTCCAACTGAGACTCATCATCGGGTTTCACATGCAAAATGCAATGCCTACAAGTATACTTTGTTTTTGGTCGTCCGGAGCTTTAACAGGTTTTGTGTTTGCCTCTTCTGGGTATAATGAGAATCGTAGTGTATTGGGTGTGATGTCAAGATGGAAGCATCGCTTCAGTTATATGGAGATAATGATCACGTATGATACAAAACTAGTACTCTTAAATGTTGCGGCTATCGGGATAGTATGACTAGGTCATGATTATCCGATTACAGAGACTAGTTGCTAGTGATATGATATATGCTTCGTACGGGGCATACACAATTCCAGCCCTAGGTCTAGCATGTGACATCCGATATTGGATCGTATTACGCAATACATTGTATACTACGCCTTATACAGATTATATATTCCTCATTGAATATTTCTGGAGAATTGGGTAGGCATGGTGCTTTGCTAGAAGCCAATCATGTCTTATAAATCAGTAAGAACGTGGTACGGGGTGCGCACGTGTTCAGATAGTTCAATGATCGTATTTACAGCCAACATATCCATGGATCTTTTGGGTCGTTTCCTAAAGATTCACTGATGACATTTGACTCGAACAGAATTAATTTGGGATTAATTATGAGAGAGAAAAATTAATCTGGGATTAATTACGAAAAGAATTAATATGGTATTAATTATGATAGAGAAAAATTAATATGGGATTAATTACGGCAAAAAAATAATATGGGATTAATTATGGTAAAAATTAATCTTGGATTAATTGCGGTAAGAATTTATCTAGGATTAAATTCGTTTAGAAGAGAGAACGTGATTAATTTGGAATTAATCGGAAAAATAAATTTAATAGTTAAATTGGATTTTTCTATTTAATTTATTTATTTTGGCTAAAATAATATATTGGATATATTAATTGAAATTGGATTTCAATGCGAAATTAAATTGGATTTTAATTCATGCGAATGAATTAATTTGGAATTAATTCGTAAGCGACTTTCGCAATAATTTTGCTAGGCATTATTATTTAAATTAAATTGGATTTAATTATTTCGCGACGGAAAATTTATTTAATCGGATTAAATGAACAAGGGCCCAAAGTGTGTTGTATAAGCCAACTTAGATTTGGAATTTAAATGGGTGGGACCCATCACTTACATCAACTTATCAAAAATTGATGGAGGTAGTTGGCAACATTTATTAACTTCTTTAATAACACACAACCATCAACTTTGGAAGTTAATTTTGTATTAGTTTTGGGAAAATAAAAATACAATATTCCCTCTCTTCTCCATTGCAAAAAATGTGACCCTCTCTTCTCTTTGAAAATTTCTATTGCAAAAATTTCAAGCAAGCTAGCACTTGGGAGTTAAATCAAGGTGATATAGAAACTCACCAATGAGTTTGGAATTCAATCAAAAGGCTTAGAGCTTCTACATCCATTGAAAGTTTTGAATTTTCTCATCCGTTCAATGTGAGTTTTTTCCGCAACTCTACTTGAATTATTCACACTAGAATCATGTTTAGGATCCTTGGGCATGTCTATGACACTAACAATGGTATCAGAGCCACCTAAACTTAATTTTAAATTCTAGGGTTCTAAACTTTAATTTGGAGATTTTATGCTTGGAGTGTGAAAATTCTAAATTGGTTGTTTGGTTGTGTTTATATGATGATGAATTGGATTTGTGCATCTTTGGATTTGAGATAAATTGATTGGATCAAAAATCTCCAATTCCTTTAAGCATGGCCGAATGGTACCCTAGAAATGATCATGGTGATTTTTTGAATTTGACAATTGGATATGTTAATTGGCATGAAATTGAATGTTAATTATTGATTTAATTGGATTGAAATCAAAATTGGATGTTAATTTCATGTATTGCCGTGAGCTTGAGCATGTTGTAATGAGTTGATTTTGCTTCAATTTGTGTTGGACGTGAATTGGATAATTGAGCATGATTAATTGATTAATTGTGCCTATTACACTTTAATTGGATTAATATGTAATTTGGAAAAATATGTTAATTTAATTTGTTGTATTCGGGCTAATGGGCTTGGTTGGGCCAAGTTTGGTTTTGGACAATTGGGTTGGATCCAATTGGGCCCAAAACCATTTCCATAAAGTCCAAATATGACTTTTCGGCCTTTAAAAATTTAATTGGGCCTAAATTGATTTATGGCATATGGTGATTCCTAATTGGGCTTTGGCATCTTGGGTTGGGTCCATAATTGCCAAAGCCCATGCCTAAAGAATTAATTGAAAGCTCATTGGACTTTAATTAAATTGGCATTGGATGCTATTTGGGCCTTTGAGACCCAAATGGATTGGATTTGGAATCCAAGTCTAAAAGACACTATTAAAAGTGTAATTATTTAATTTGGAATTGAATACGAATTAGTATTGGATACAATTTAAATTGGATTTAAAATTGTAGTTCGATATAATTCAAGAATACTTACTTTGAGTATTTATTCTTAAACGAGTTGGACTCACGCAAATCAAATAGTTGTTTGAACATTGGATGGTCATTAATCAAAGATTAATTAATTGGATTAGATTGATTAACAACATACTTTGTGTGAATATTTGGATGTATTTGCATAAATAATGTATATCGGATGGATATTAGATGGGTGGGGGCAATTTTGGAAATTGTTGTAAATTTGGAATTTATTTAAATTGGACATGCGTGTCCATCCTTTCACCTTCTATTCTCTTTGTATTTCTCTTCTCACCAATTCCCCTCAATGTAAATGATGTTTCTTTTAGTGTTATGAATTGGGTAGAAGTATGTACAGTGCTAGCGGGAGAGAAGAAATGGAGAGATTTGTTCAAGTATTAAAACATTATGGTTTGACCGTGGTGGAAAATACTTGAGCAATAAGTTTCTTGATTACTTGAAAGAGTATGGTATTCTTTCACAGTAGACTCCTCCCGGAACGCCTCAATTGAGTGGTATGTTCGAACGGAAAAACCGAACTTTGTTGGACATGATAAGGTTAATGATGAGTCGCACTGAGCTACCAATTTCCTTCTAGGGATACGCATTGAATAGTGCAATATTTATTTTGAATAAGGTTCTGTCAAAGTCTGTTGGACGGACTCCATATGAAATATGGACAGAAAATAAACTGGGTTTCTCATTCCTGAAGATTTGGGGATGCTGGGCATATGTTAAATATTTGGATGGTACCAAACTAGAACCCAAATCGGATAAGTGCCTATTTGTAATTGGTTATCCTAAGGAAACCAGTTCCACAATCCACATGAGAACACAAATATTTGTAGTTTTTCCTTGAAAAATGAATTCATAGATGCAGTGATAAATGAGAGGAATGTAGAACTCGATGAAAATCAGAGTGATACTGTTCCTGGAACCGACTCCTCAATGGAACACGAACAGTTCATCAGGGATGAGATTGTTCCATAATCTTTTAATACACAAGAACTGCGTAGGTCGGAGAGAGTCAGAAAATAACCTTAGAGGTATGGGTTTCTAATCTCACCTCATGTAGATATTAATCTTATTAAGGAATACAAACTGGATACGTATGAGTAAGCGATACAAGGTGTCGACTCCGCTTTATGGCAAGATGCCATAAAGTCTGAAATGGATTTCATGTATACCAACCAAGTTTGGACACTGGTTGATGTACCAGAAGGCATTGTGCCTATTGGTAGCAAATGAGTCTTCATGGTGAAGATAGACATGGATGACAACAAATAAATGTACATAGCTAGGGTTGTAGCGAAAGGGTATTTTCATCAACCCGGTGTCGATTACGACGAAACTTTTTACCCGTTGTCATGATTAAATCTATTCGGATAATGCTTGCTATTGCTGAATATTTCGATTACTAATTGACAGATGGACGTCAAAACTGATTTCCTTAACGGAAACTTTTTGGAGGATGTTTATATATAACAGTCTGACGGTTGTGTAGTGCCAAAACATGCAAACAAGGTTTGCAAGTTAAATCGGTCCATTTATGGATTGTAGAAAGCATTGCGTTCTTAGAACCAATGTTTTGATGAGATCGTAATGGTATATGGTTTCATTTAAAACAGATATGATTCTTGTGTATATAAGAAAGTTAGTGGGAGCGCACTGACAATGATTGTCATATACGTTGATGATGTATTGCTTCTTAGCAATGACATTCCCATGCCAGAATCGGTGAAAGCTTGGCTTTCATTAAAATTCTCCATGAAATTCTTGGGAGAGGCAACCTTTATTCTAGGAATAATGATCTATTGGGATAGATCTAAAAATTATTGGCACTCTCCGAGAACTCGTACATTAATAAACATGTACGCGACCAGGTGTCTCATGTGCTTTGAGCATTTGAAGTCACTATCAGGACAATCCAGGTGATGGTCACTGGATTGATGTTGAGAACATCCTTGAATGTCTTAGACGAACTAAGGATGCTCTCTTAGTATATGGAAAATGAGAACTTGAGGTAACTGGGTTCACCGTTGCAAGTTTCAAACCGATAAAGATGACTGTAAGTCACAATCAGGGGATATTTTTTGTTTGAAAAACGAAACAGTGAGTTGGAATCTTCCTAACAAGATATTGTTGACGATTCAACAATAAAAGCGGAATAAATTGCTGCAGCTAAGGCAGCAAAATAAGCATTTTGGATTTATAATATTCCTAATTGGATTAGGAGTAGTTCTGCTAGCAGCTGAGTTGGGCTACAGCACAAGCTAAGGAACCACGGTCTAATCAATGATCCAAGTATGTACTTCGACGATTTCATTCGATTCGTGAGATCATACATCGTGGCGATGTCAAGATCGAAAAAATCGTTTCAGATGATAACCTTACATATTCGCTGACAAAAGCGATATCTCAGTATAAGTATGAGCGACCCGTACATAGTTCAGGTGTCGGACACTTAAGTGATTGGCTATAGGCCAAGTGGGAGATTGTTGGACAATTATGACCCATAGCATCACTATTTGTAAAAGATATGGTGTCTTTGTACAAATTAACTACGTGACAAAGGAAATTGCTCTTTTATCATTTTGTAATTGGATTACTTGGATATATAAATGATAAAAGTCCATATGATTAGTATCGGATTAATAAGATATGAGACAGTATTAATCAATGAAAGGTTTAATCAATAAATATCTCTAGTCGTAGTATTATCGAGACTGGACATCAATAATGCGGACTAGTATTACACTTGTGCGTGTTATGGAAGCTTAACAGCATAGTTCTCATATATTTAAGTATTGCTCTGGATAGACCCCTCGAAGTCTCATTGGTATTATGACTATGTGTCTATGGGAATCCAAATCAGGGTAGGTGTATATGGTCTTAACCTAAGACTTGCATCGCTAATACTTACGACAATCAGTATACTTTGGTTTTGGTCGTCTGGAGCTTTAACAGGTTCTGTGTACGCCTCTTCTGGGTATACTGAGAATTATAGGTGTGATGTCAAGATTGAAGTATCACTTCAGTCATATGGAGATGATGATCACGTAGGATACAAAACTAGTACTCTTAAATGCTGCAGCTATCGGGATAGTATGACTAGGTCATGATTATTCGATTACAGAGACTAGTTGATAGTGATCTGATATATGCTTCGTACTGGGCAGACACAATTCCAGCCCTAGGCCTAGCATGTGACATATGATATTGGATCGTATACGCAATACATTGTATACTACGCCTGATACAGATTATATATTCCTTGTTGAATATTTCTGGATAATTAGGTAAGCACGGTGTTTTGCTAGAAGCCAGCCATGTCTTGTAAATCGGTAAGAACGTGGTACGGGGTACGCACATGTTCGGATAGTCCGATGACTGTATTTACTACCAACATATCCAGGGATCTCTTGGGTCGTTTCCCAAAGATTCACCGATGACATTTGACTCGAACAGAATTATTGTGGGATTAATTATGAGAGAGAAAAATTAATCTGGGATTAATTACAGTAAGAATTAATCTGGGATTAATTATAAGAGAGAAAAATTAATTTGGGATTAATTACGGCAAAAATTAATATGGGATTAATTACAGCAAAAATTAATCTGGGATTAATTGCGGCAAGAATTTATATGGGATTAAATTCGTCTAGAAGAGAGAACGCGATTAATTTGGAATTAATCGGAAAAATAAATTAAATAGTTAAATTGAATTTTTTGTATTTAATTTATTTATTTGGGCTAAAATAATATATTGGATATATTAATTGAAATTGGATTTCAATGCGGAATTAAAATTGGATTTTAATTCATGCGAAAAATTAATTTGGAATTAATTCGTAAGCGACTTTCGCAATAATTTTGCTAGGCATTATTATTTAAATTAAATTGGATTTAATTACGTCGCGATTGAAAATTCGTTTAATCGGATTAAACGAACACGAGCCTAAAGTGTGTTGTACAAGCCAACTTAGATTTGGAATTTAAATGGGTGGGACCCATGACTTACATCAACTTGTCAAAGATTGATGGAGGTAGTTGACAACATTTATTAACTCTTTTAATAACACACTACCACCAACTTTGGAAGTTAATTTTGTATTAGTTTTTGGAAAACAAAAATACATTATTCCTTCTCTTCTCCATTGCAAAAAATGTGACCCTTTCTTCTCTTTGAAAATTTTTGTTGCAAAAATTTCAAGCAAGCTAGCACTTGGGAGTTAAATCAAGGTGATATGGAAATTCACCATTGAGTTTGGAATTCAATCAAAAGACTTGGAGCTTCTACATCTATTGAAAGTTTTGAATTTTCTCATCTGTTCAATGTGAGTTTTTTCCGCAACTCTACTTGAATTAATCACACTAGAATCATGTTTAGGATCTTTGGGCATGTCTAGGACACTAACAAGATAACCCTTTAATAGATTTCCTTACAGGATAGAGATATACCTGTCGGGCGGGGGTAGCCACAATTAGAACTTTCACTTAATGAATTCAGGTAACTTGGTTAACATAGACATATGATTAATTGGGTTATTTGGGTATTTGCATCTGACCATCGACAGAGGCTTTTGCAGATGTCTGTGTTCCAAGTTAGCAAACTAATTTATTATACATATATAAGAGAATCAATTCATCATTAGAATAATAATGTGTGGAATCACGACCCTAGATTTTTGCATCTTTTGTTTATTTTCCTTAGTATTTTCTTTTGGGTATTTTATTTATTTATTCAAGCAAATCCACTTTCAACCAACCAAAAGCAATCATTCGCTTCTCCCTATAATTAGATATCTGTAAATAAATAGCATCAACAATTAATAACAACAATAGAAATTAAGTCCTCGTGGGATCGATATTTTTATACTACTTGAATGATACGTGCGCTTGCGTTATATGTGTGTGATTACGCCGGTCAAGTTTGTGGCGCCGTTGTCGGGGACTTATTTTTCTTGAATTATTAATTTTGAAGCTATCTAATTTACTTGTATCTAATTTTCTTTATTTTTATCTGTAATTTGTATTTCCTTCTTTTATTTTTCAGGTGGTTGACATGGACCTCAGTTGGGTGATAAAGGAATTACGAATGTTAAAAGGTGAAGATACACCCCAAATCATGGAGCAACAGTCCGGTTTTCTGAGGCCTGTTGTCCAGCCCAAAAACTATCATTGGATGTCAGAACCATTCAACACAATATATGCTCAACCATATCAGAATGCAATAAGGAGATGTGAGATATATGATGGTAACCACCCGAGTATTAATTATTATTACAATTCAGGGTGGCAGAATTATCAGAATTCTTCAAGGTACGAAGAACCAGCATATTTCACTAAACCTTATTTTCCATCTTATCCATCATCCACCTACGATCTTCATCAATAACCAGAACCATCCGAGGAAGATCAATTGATTGACATGCTCAAAGATTGGATCAAGAAACAAGACGAAAAGTTGGATGCAGTAGCTCAATTTTTTCAGAGTCAAATAGAAGACCAAGAAACAACCTTACAAAGAATAACAGATCAAGCAAGACAATTAATAGACAACCTGAATTACATATCTCACGGAGCAAATGACACTGATGAAGCCTTCGAGTACCCAAAGTTTTACAATGACACCTTAACAGAGGAAGAGGCTGAGCAGTATCAAGAACTAGAAGTGTCAGATCAGGAACCCAAACTAGCGAAGTCTCTGTTTGATTTTTATTATTCTGACTCTGACGATGATGATGAAGCTGAGCTGTTTGTACCAACTGCACCAACAAGGGAGGATCAAACTTTCCATCTTCAAAATGAAGATATTGGAGCTTCCATTGCACTAATGTTTGAAGAAGATCTTCATGAGCCAGTCACATCAACCTCGGAGGATGAAAAACTAAAATCTGACATCTCTTTACGTCCTCAAGTTGATACTTATGGAGCATGCATTTCAGATATGACTGATGAAGAATTGAATGCGGAAATCCTAAAATACATCTGTGAAGAAAATGTGGAGCAAGAAGTAGAGAAAATGGAGGAGCAATTGTCTGACCAAATTAACGATCTCAGGCATTCAGGAGAAACATCACTATTTTGGGGAGTACTGATCAAAGATATCGCCCAGAAGCTTAACAGAATGGAACTTCCATTCAAAGTCAAGCACCATACAAGTCATTCTGATTTTATTTCTTTCTTTTCAGGAATCACTGGAGCAACAAAGATCAAAAAGGTGGCACGAGCACTGAATGAGACAAAATTCTTTTTGCCACTTTACCGTTGGATGAGACCCTTCAAAAGCAACGCACATGGGATTGTCTTTAATCGAACATCCAAAACCACGCTGAAACCTCCTTGATAGATGGATTTCAGTCACGTCTGGCTGAAGACGAAAAATTTAGCGCTAGTAGGGAGACAACCTATGTAATTTTTATTATTTCAATTTATGTTTTATTTTGTGTATACATGTTATAGAGTTTTTAATTTTGTGTGATATTTTCAGGGAAAAGCATAAACGGAGCATTTAAGGCAAAGCCAGATAGGAGGAATGGTGTTTGAGAATCACAAAAATGAGAGCTCATTCATTAGTGATGGCTGAGTAAGGAATGAATTCTTGAGACGCATCATAATGGATTTATACCAATCGAGTGGCGTATTGCGTAAACAATTATGTTTCCTTAATAATTGCTTTGATTTGCTTTTATGTTGTAATGATCTTTATTTTAAATAGGATCCAGACTTTTTGACCTTTCACAATTCCTTTTATTGTTTAGCTAATATTGTCTTTTGGAAGATACTAGTGCTATTATTACTCACCCTTTTCAGGTGTAATAAATTCAACTCATCATTGTACTTTTGAAGGCATCCAGATTTAAGAAAAAAAATACATAAATAAATGGAAGCTACTTCAAGAAGAATAGTTGAGAACATATGTGTGTTTTGCGGTACTAGTGTTGATACTAAGCCACAATACGTAGCAGCAGCACAAGATTTGGGTCGAGTCATAGCTGAAAGAAATATGCACCTAGTATATGGCTGTAACATCCCGCCTAAGCCAGGATGTTATCGGCAGGAGACAGGCTAATCCTGCCTCCATAAGCCTCTGATTCTGACGAAATTTTGGCATGATATATGCAGAACATCATGCAACATGGCTTATAGCCAGCACCCAGAGACAACCTGTTATGCAACTCAAAACATATGCAAACATCAACTAGGCCTCAGGCCTGAACTCAATGAACAAAATGTAAATCACTTGGCCTCCGTCCAGAACTCAAGATAAAACTATGCTATTAGAAATGCATTACAAGTAAAAATACAAAAATAATGAGTCGTGAGGACCCATAACTCGACCCAGGACTCAATAACTTTCTTGACTGCAATTGGGGTGATCCACTGTCTTCAAAGTCTTCACTGAAATCCAAATGGCTCAGAATGGCTGCTACTGACCTGCAAAACTAACAAACTGTTGTGGTGTGAGTCATAAGACTCGGTAAGTAACCATGCTCATATCTACAGCATAAACACACAATAACTTATATTTTTGTTCCATTAATTTTCTTAACTTATCTTTTCATGTAATCATGCAATCACATTTGCATTATTAAATCTCAAACTGTCTACAACTCTCATATACATCACGTTACTAGGCATATACTTTTAGCATTACACTTGTACATGTTCATCAGTCAATCATGTGAGGTTATATAGTTTAACATGTTAATCAAAACATACTATTTAAATTCTGCTTAACTTCTCTATATCTCAAACAGTGTTATTAAAGGCACAAGGCGCACTAAGGCGCAAATAGCCATGGAGCCTAGGCGCATGCCTGAAGGCGCAAGGCGTAAAATATTACAAAATGTGTAAAAATACATAGAAAAACAATGTATAAGTGTGTTTCACACTATCAATTAGCCATAAATGATATTTAACTATTATTTTTTTATTGTTCTTATCCTAAATTTCATTTATAAATCACAAGTTCATATCCAAAACCAAAAGCAAGAGTCCAATCTTCATTCATATAATCACATCTAAATCAAAAGTTCATATCAATGTCAACATTCAACAATCCAAATCAATATTTTGATAATTCCATGTAGGATTTTTTCTTAATTTACAGGAACTAGAACCAATACTTACATCCATAATGATAATATCCTAAATTTCATAATAAAAATGCATATCAATGTCAATATTCAACAATCCATATCAATATAACAGCAGCAACAGGCTGCTGCTGCTGTAAGCTATTACAACAGCAGCACTGCTCTAGCCCAAAAAAAAATTTAAAAAAGAAAATAGAGGTGGGGTGATTTAGACTGTTAAAAAAAAGAATTAAAAAAAACATACCTCTAAGGAGAGATTCGAGAGAAAGATGTAGAGAATCTGGAGATCGTCAAAGTCTCAAAGATGTGGAGAACTAGAGAGAGAGATGTGGAGAATCTTTGTGAGAGGGCTTTAGGTTTTGAAGGAAAAAATAGAGGTGGTTGTGAATGATACAAGTTTCGGCAGTTAGGGTTTTTTTTGGTCTAAAATAATCTAATTTGGGTTGGGTTTTGGTGATTTGGGTCGGGTTTGGGTGGGTTATTAAAATGAACTTTTTTTGTGCTTGAGGCGCGCCTTTTTTGCCACGATCAAGCGCGCGCCTCAACACGTAGGCGCACGCCTGAGCAACATCGCCTCACCTGAGGTACCTCTAGGCGCATGAACCATCGCCTCTATGTAGGCGCGCCTCAGGCGCGCCTTTAATAATACTGATCTCAAATGTTTGAAATATCATCGAATCGGCTTTCACAATACTATTTCTCATCTCATTCTTTTATTACTCACGTACAGGCTATATTCAGATTTCTTAACTTACAAATACTCACCACATTTGTTGTTAATCAAATATACATGTCTGGGTTCATATTGTTCAAAAACACATATACGAAAATATAATCTCATACGTACCTCATAGGTTGCTTATCCGATTTCTGAACTCATACGTCATAATTCTATAACACATACTCATGTTGCTGAACATATATATATATATATATATATATATATATATATGCTCAATCTCGTATGAACTTGAACACTTGCATTCATACTATTCTTATACACACATAAATACTTAATCACTCAATTTACATACTTACTAGTTTATACTTACTCATGCATACTAACGTTCCTATGCTAATTCAAAAATTACATATATTTCCATTATTTCATATACATATATACACACACACACACACACACATTCATTCATTCATATCACTAGTCCCAATCCCTAGGGTGTATTCTCTACAACCCCCCCCCCCCCAAGTATACTGATATCATACTCATAAGTATTTGCTCACGTTTCATGTATACACCTATACTTTATCATTCTTATACTTTTCAATCTTAGGCTTACTACTACTAGTACCTTATTTGCATATATATTCTTATATAAATATATATACTTCATGTTTATGATTATACATATACTTATTAAAATTACTTTATTATCTATTTTCAAAAGATAACACGTCACAAGTAATCATCATATGGATTACTTACCTGGCTAGGCGGACACTCATGATCCTGGCCCAATCTGTCAAAACAAATAACAAACATGGTCAGAACCGCTATTTGCGGAACTTCCTACTCATCTATAATAAACTTCGGACCTTCCTGGAATAATCAAATCAAATACGAAACTTGTCGAATTTTTTCCCAATTCATCTAAAATCACTCTAATACTCATTCTAAGTCATTACACACTATTCTAAACTGACTCGATTGCTTAAATTCTCAATTTACACGTTTGCGAAAAATCTTGCGGAAAAGTTTCTGCAAACGCTACGGAAGGGTCTCGAACCCTCCGAACTTATCCGGAACTATTTAATTATCTTTGTACTATCATAATTAGGTCATATTCATGATCACGGTCGTTAGACCATAGTCGCGCGAGAAACTCCGTTTTACCGGAAACTCGCTAATTCTAACGGATCGATCTAATTTATTCTGTTTCCGCCTTGATTCTACCACATACATCGTTTTAACATATTATATCACATCCAATTCATTCATGTCAATTCGCTACACTACAGAACTACTGGAAGCATCCGAATATATAACGATAAACTTTAAAATAACACATTTTTAACGGAGAGTCGTACCAAAATTCCGAGGGCATATTGAATCTTAAGCCCGATGCTTCTTGTTGCCTGATCACCAATAAGATTGATATGGTAAACTTAAAATGAACTTGACGAAGGGATTTTAGGTTTCAGCCTTAGATTCAATAGCCCACGATCTTCCTTGAGGATAGATAACCCTTTAATAGATTTCCTTACAAGATAGACATATACCTGTCGGGAGGGGATAGCCACAATTGGAACTTGCACTTAATGAATTCAGATAACTTGTTTAACATAGACATTTGATTAATTGGGTTATTTGGGTATTTGCATCTGACCTGTTGGTTTCTAAGGCATTCACAAGATCATATTTAAGCATAAAACATGTGAATACATAAAGAAGTATGGCAGAATCATACTTACAATGAAAGGATTTAGGATGCGTCAAATTGAAAAAAATTCCTCCAAGAATTCGGCCAATGTGGTCTTTGAATGTTGATCTATAAGCTTCAAGCCTTTAATCTTGATTCCAAGCTTTTGGGATGGTTTCCCTATCACCATTGAATGATCCTTTTGAGTGCTAGCTCTAATAAAATTTTGCAACAAAATCTTCTTCTTCCTCCTTAAGCTCACGGCAATGGAAGAAAATGGGGAGAGAGTATTTTCTTCAAAAGTGGCGTGAATGAGAGATTATAGGAAGTGAGTGTGTTGACTTGTTAAAATGATTTCTAAAATCAAATCCAAGATATACCAAATATTTGGTATATGTCTTTCATGCCATCAACCTTTTCAACTTATGTGAAATACAAGCAAGCTTCACCAACTCACCAAAACCCATCACTTAAAGTGACAAGTGATGTGACTTGTGATGTGACATGTGTGCCCCACTTGATTCAAAATCTGAGTGGACCCGCAAACACTCTCGGGCTCGGGTTCGGTAATTCCAAATTAATGAATTTTCCGTTGCGACGTAATTAAATCAAATTTAATTAAATAATAATGCCAAGCAAAATTACTATTCATGTAGCTAGCGAATTAATTCTTAATTAAATCGTTTGCCCGAATTAAAATCTAATTTAATTCTGCATCAAAATCTAATTTCGTTTAATATATCGAATATATTATTTTATTGATTAATTCCAAATTAATCTTTCTCTCTCTTCAAATAGTATTTTATCCTAGATAAAATCTCTCCATAATTAATCCCAGATTAATTATGTTCGAATCATACGTCATCGGTGAATCTTAGGGAAGCGACCCAAGAGATCCCTGGATATGTTGGCAGTAAATCCGGTCGTCGGACTATCCGAACACGTACGTACCTCGTACTACGTTTTTACCGATTTACGAGACATGGTTGGCTTCTAGCAAAGCAACGTGTCTACCCAATTCTCCATAAATATTCTTAATGGAGTATATAATCTATATCAGACGTAGTATACGTAGTATTGCGTATTGCGATCTAGTATCGGATGTCACATGCAAGGCCTGTGGCTGGAATAGTGTCTGCCCCGTACGAAGCATATATCGGATTACAAGCAACTAGTCTCTTTAATCGGATAATCATGACCATGTTATATTATCCCGATGGTTGCAACCAATTTAGAGTACCAGTTTTGTATCCCTGCGTGATCATCATCTCCATATGACTGAAGTGATACTTCCATCTTGACATCACATCCAATACACTACGATTCTCAATAAACCCAGAAGAGGCGTACATAGAACCTGTTAAAGTCTTGGACGACCAAAACCAAAGCGTATTGATTGTCGCAAGTACTAGCGATGCAATTCTCAGGTTAAGACCAAATACACCTACCCTGATGCGGATTCCCATATGTTGGACAATTATGACCCATAGCGTCACTATTTGTACAGATCACGGTATTGTTGTACAAATTAACTATGTGACAAAGGAGATTGCACTCTTATCATTTGTGATTAGATCACCTAGATATATAAATGATAGGAGGTCCTTATGATTTGTTCCTGGATTGAAAATGATATGAGACGGTATCAATCCACGAAGGATAAATCATTAAATATCCCTAGTCAGAGTATTATCAAGATTGGACATCGATAAATACGTAAAAGACTAGTATTACACTTGTGCGCGTTGTGAGGGCACGATGGCATAGTTCTCATATATTTGGGTATTGGATACTCATGCAAGTGTAATAGGAGGTTGTGTTTCACCGATGGTACGGGAACCAGCTTCACTCTGGATAGACCCCGTGGAATCTCATTGCTAGTATGACTATGTTTCTATGGGAGTCCGCAATCAGGGTAGGTGTATTTGGTCTTAACTTGAGACTTGCACCGCTAATGCTTACGACAATCAATATACTTTGGTTGAGGTCGTCCAGGGCTTTAACCAGTTCTGTGTACGCCAATTCTGGGTATATTGAGAATCGTAGTGTGTTGGGTGTGATGTCGAGATGGATGTGTCACTCCAGTCATATGGAGTTGATGATCGCGCAGGGATACAGAACTGGTTCTCTAAAAAGGTTGCAACCGTCGGGATAATATGACTTGGTCATGATTATCCGATATTAAAGAGACTAGTTGCTCGTAATCCGATATATGCTTTGTACGGGGCAGACACTGTACCAGCCTCAGGCCTTGCATGTGATCATCCGATACTGGACAGAAATACGCAATACTACGTATATTACGCCTGATATAGATCCTTTATTCCTGTAAGGATATTTCCGGAGAATTGGGTAGGCATGGCGCTTTGCTAGAAGCCAACCTTGTCTTGTAAATCATTATAAACGTAGTACTAGGTACTTACGTGTTCGGATAGTCCGACGACCGAATTTACTGTCAACATATCCGGGGATCTCATGGGTCGCTTCCCAAAGATTCACCGATGACGTATGACTCGCACTTTTAATTAATATGGGATTAATTAGATGAGAGAGAAAATTAATCTGGGATTAATTGCGGAGATATTTTATCTGGGATAAAATATCATTTAAAGAGAGATAACGATTAATTTGGAATTAATCGATAAATTAATATATTCGATATATTAAACGAAATTAACATAAATATATGACTAAGGATATTTAAATATATGAGAACTATGTCGTTACGCTTCCATAACACGCACAAGTGCAATACTAGTCTATTCCGTATTATCGATGTCCAGTCTCGATAATACTATGACTAAGGATATTTAATGAAAAAACCTTTATGGATTGATACTATCTCATATCTTATAATCCGGAACTAATCATAAGGACTTTTATCATTTATATATTTAAGTAATCAAATTAAAAAATGATAAAATGCAATTTCATTGCCACATAGTTAATTTGTACAAAAACCACAATGTCTTTTACAAATAGTGACGCTATGGGTCAGAATTGTCTAACAATCTCCCACTTGGCCTATAGCCAGTCACTCAAGCATCTAATACTTGAACTATGTACATGTCGCTCAAACTTTTGCTGAGGAATAGCTTTCATCAGTAGATCTGCAATGTTGTCCTCTGATGCGACCTTCTCGATCTTCACATCGCCACGATGTATGATCTCACGAATCAGATGGAAACGTCGAAGAACATGCTTGGATCGTTGATGAGACCGCGGTTCCTTATATCGTTTCCTCAAATGTAGCCGGCTCTTCTTCCTCAATAAGATTAATATCCACATGAGGTGATAATATGACCCATAGCGTCACTATTTGCATAGATCATTGTGTTGTTGTAGCAAATTAACTATGTAATAAGGAAATTGCACTCTCATCATTTGTGATTAGATCACCATAGATATATAAATGGAGAGAGGTCCCTATGATTAGTTCCTGGATTGAGATGATATGAGATAGTATCAGTCCACGAAGGATTAATCATTAAATATCCCTAGCCGTAGTATTATCGAGACTGGACATCGATAATGCGGAATAGGCTAGTATTGCACTTGTGTGCGTTGTAAGGGCACAACGACATAGTTCTCATATATATAAGTATTGGATACTTATGCAAGTGCGATAGGAGGTCGTGTTTCACCGATGGTACGGGAAACAGCTTCGCTCTGGATAGACCCCGCGGAATCCCATTGGTAGTATGTCTGCGTGTCTATGGGAGGCCGCATCAGGGTAGGTGTAAATGGTCTTAACCTGAGACTTGCATCGCTAGTACTTGCGACAATCGGTAAACTTTGGTTTTGGTGGTTGGGGGACCTAAACTGGTTCTGTGTTCACCTCTTCTGGGTTTATCAGGAATCGTAGTGCACTGGGTGTGATGTCAAGATGGAAGTGTCACTTCAGACATATGGAGTTGATGATCACGCAGGATACAGAACTAGTGCTCTATAAAAGGTTGCAACCGTCGGGACAATATGACTAGGTCAGTATTGCCCGATTTAAAGAGACTAGTTGCTTGATGTCCGATATATGTTTCGTACGGGGCAGACACATTTCCAGCCCCAGGCCTAACATGTGATCGTCCGATACTGGATCGATATACGCAATACAATACAATTGTATACTACGCTTGATATAGATCTTAATATTCTTTAAAGGATATGTCCGGAGAATTTGGTAGACATCGTGCTTTGCTAGGAGCCGACCATGTCTCGTAAATCGGTAGAACGTAGTACTTGGTACGTACGTGATTCGGGCACACCGACGACCGTATTTACTGCCTAATTATCCGGAGATCTCATGGGTCGCTTCCCGATAATGCACCGATGACGCATAACTCGCACTCATTAATAATCTGGGATTATATAGAAGAAAGAGAAAATTAATCTAGGATTAATTACGGAGATATTTCATCTAGGATAAAATATCATCTTGAGAGAGAGATAACGATTAATTCGGAATTAATCGATTAAATTAATATATTCGATATATTAAACGAAATTGGATTTCGACGCGGAATTAAAATTAGATTTTAATTCGGGCGAACGAATTAATTTGTTAGCGACGTGAATAGTGAATTCGCTAGGCGTAATCATTTAATTACGGCGCGACGGAAAAATCGTTAATTTGGAATTAACGAACCCGAGCCCGAGTGTGATTGCGAGCGCATTCGTATTTCGAATTCGAGTGCGGCGACGCAAGTCACATCAAGCGTCAAATCAATCGTCACATCAAGCATCAAATCAAAAGTCACTTTGAGTGATTGATTGATTGATTTATTTATTTGATTTATGGATTGATTGAATGACACACATCAAATCACTTTAATAAAGTGACATGTGAATAGTGATGGGTGTTGGTGGAATAGTGACTTGTGAAGACTTTTACCATTTACTTTATTTTGAATAAAGGTTTTGGTAATTGTTTTAATATAATTTTCAAGGAAAATATATAAGGTGTTTATTTTTGTAAATGCTTACAAGTCATTTTACACAACTTTCCATCTCTCTCTCCCCAACCTTTTCTCTCTTCTTCTTCACGCCATTTTGGAGCATTCTTCACTGGTTTTTCAACCAGTTTGGCGTGAGCTTGGGGAAGCATTTGAGTGATTTTCATTTGATGAAATCAAGTGCTAGCACACTTGTGAACATTGCGAAGGTGTTAGGGAGGTTCACCCATGAGGCGGGACTCATCCGACGGAGTTTGGAGCTTCGTTTTGAGACTCGAAACTGCCAAACCAGTGAGCATGGACTGCTGCAGTGGCGTGAGCAAGGCAGTGAGGTTTTTGGCTTGAAACGTCTTCAAATCGACTCAACCGATCGATGTAAGTATTCCGCTATCTTCGTCGATGTATTTACACATTATTTTCATTGCTTGTTTGATCTTGGGACCTTAATAAAAACCAACAATGGCATCAAGAGCTATTGGTTCAAGCATGAAAATGTAGGGCTTAAAATTTGGGTAAATGTTTGTTGAGCATGATTTGAATAAATTGATTGTTTAAGTATGCTTATAACATGTTTAATTTCATTTTGGTTGGACCAATTTGTTGAAAAATGATTTGGAATTATTTTCCCCAAATATTTGTCCTTGGCCGAATGTAGATGTGTTTTTGGATTCTTGGGATTTTTGATTTTTTGATTCATTTGATGAGTTGGAATCAATTAGGTTGATGTTAATTTGAATTGAATTGGATTGGATTTCGAATTGGACGAAAACCCCAAAATCCTTGAGTTGGCCGAATTGGATAATGCCCCTAATGTCTTGGTAATTTTGATTTTTGAACATTGGATGTATTGGAAATCATTTAGGATGTTGATTTAATGTCGATTATGGGTTCGATTGGATTGAAACCGAATCGGACACAAAATCCCTCTTTTGGCTGAGACTAAAGAAGCATGTAAATGGGTTTGATTTTTCATTTTGTGTGTTGGACATATGATAATGAATTGAGTATGATTAATTGGACTAATTTAGTGTTTTGGAAATGTTGATTTAGTTAATTAATCATGATATACACTTTAGGTAATTAAATTACGAATTTGGAATTTGGTAATTTAATTAATTGGGCCTAATTTTGGAAATTGGACTTTAAAGTTGTATTTGGGCCTATTGGGCTTGATTTATCAAGTTTGGTTTAGGCCAAGTGGATTGGATCCAATTGGGCCCAAAACCTTAACCATAAAGCCCAAATGCAACTAATGAACCTTTAAAGTTTAATTGGGCCTAATGGGCCAAAATTGATTTATGGGCTTATGGGGTAAATCCCGGATTGGACTTTGGTTATCGGTTTGACCCGAGTTGACCAAAAGTCCACGCCTTAAGAAATCAATTAAAAGCCCATTGGACTTTAATTGAATTGACGTTGGACGTTAATCGGTCTTTGAGACGCGATACGATTAAATTTGGAATTTAAATCGTAAAAGGTTTATTAAATAAAGTGCAATATTTAATTTGGAATTGAATAGTGAATTAGTATTAAATGCATGTTAAATTTGATTTAATGATGTAGTTTAATTTAATTCATGAATTCGTACTTTAAGTACTTATTCGCAAAAACGAGTTTGACTCGAACAAAATCAAATCGTTGTTTGAACATTGGATGATCACTTAATTATCAGATTAATTAATTTGATTAT
>SKCR01042815.1:0-189626 GCA_019454045.1 Zanthoxylum bungeanum
CAAAGTCCAATCCAAGTTGCTATTTTAATTTGTTTATTTATTTTTTATTTAAAAAACTAATATATTATAAACAAGCAGTAGACAGCTTTACACTTCTTTATTGTAAAGTGTCATTGATTCAAATTGCTTTAATATTATTGGTGATTGCTTTCAATTAATATTAATTAAATGCTTTCATTGTATTTTGCAGGAATCCAATTTCTGCTACTGGGTGAGAGCCAAAGATCTCCTGAATTGTCAATATTCTAAAAAATGATAGGTAGTAGGCATACGGTTGGGGAGAGCCTAGTGCCTAAGCCTTCTAGGCACCACAGGTAAGGGAGGCTAGGCGATTTTATTTTTATTCAAAAAATTAAAAAAACAAAAAACAAAAATAAAGATAAAAATAAAAATAAAAAACAAAAATAAATTTAGGGAAAAAAACGTACAGCCTAAGCGGCGGCCTAGACCGGCCTAATCGCCTAACACCGCCTAGCAACCACTCTCCTGCATAATCGGAACAGTCAAGCACCATCTAGGCTGCCGCCTAGGCCGTATTTTAAAACAGTGTGTGAATTGTGATGATATTTTTACTCAAAAATCAAATTACATTATAAAACATGATAATAATTATTACTATTATATATATGCATGATTTCAGCTCCACACTATATCTTTATTCAATTTATAAATTATTAATTTACTATTATTTGATCAATTTTGGTCATGGACTAATAAATTAATTCATTATTCACTATAAAATAATAATGCTTTTATTTTTTATTTTTTTCCCTATCGTATTGAGCCTATTGCCTCGTCTCAAATGGTGGATTGTCTCGCACCGTATACCGAGTTTTCAAACCTTGATCTCCATAACTTGATCATTCTATGATCTATTTCTCTTACTCCCAAAATTCCAAATTAAAGGCGATGACTCGAAAAACACATATAGTACCTCTATTCTATTAAAATTCATAGAGTTGACACAAAAGAAAGAGAATTTTGTGTTGAATAATTGTAGAATATAAATTTGACAGGACAATGATCTTCCCCAAGGCACGATTTCTTTTTCTTTTAAGAGATATTTCCTCTCACATAAAATCTCTCTCAGGATACAATGGGGAGTGATAGCAGTGATTTTAAATACTACTAACCAAAGGACATTTAGCAAGATGAAACCTGCTGATGCAAAGTAAAAACAAATTTTAATGAAATTCTAATTGATTTTGCCATAAAATGTGAACTATATTAAATAGAGGCATTGTATTTGTTCCAAAATGACATGTCTTTTGCCAATAGATGTGTTTTTTATTCCAACGGACACAAAACACTTGTGTCTTAATAACTGTTACGTCAACAGTTGAATTTAATTCAACAGTTGCAATTTAAACAAAAATAATTGTTTAAACAGTTATGTTCAAATTACAAATAATAGCTCGACCCCCGATGCGCGGCAAATATTAAAAATCAATACTATTGAAAATTACCAACATTTTGTAGATAAACTGTTTACCTTG
This sequence comes from Zanthoxylum bungeanum, assembly GCA_019454045.1. Taxonomy (NCBI): domain Eukaryota; kingdom Viridiplantae; phylum Streptophyta; class Magnoliopsida; order Sapindales; family Rutaceae; genus Zanthoxylum; species Zanthoxylum bungeanum. The sequence goes on from SKCR01042815.1 coordinate 1,497, forward strand.
AGTAATCGAAAAGTGAGGAAGTTTCTTCAAGGAATTGCAAAAGCTTGTGAGGAGGAACATAAAATATTTGTGTTTTCGCTTCATTTGCAGAAACCATTAGTCTCTCTCTCCTTGATCCAGAATGTTTAGGGAGAAATCCAACTGCAGCAATACAAGTGATGTTAGATCTAATGTTGTTGAAACTCGATCACTTCAGACCACAATATGAGAAGCAATTCTAAAAAGTACCAAATGTAAACTCGTTGGTGGCCAAACCCGAGGCAGAAAGAGCAGCTACAAAAGCAGAAGCTCCAGGAATCGGAACAACAGGAATTTTTTCATCCACACATAATTTTGCCTGCATGAAGATTTTGAATACACAACGATTACATTCTTTCTGATGAATTAGAAGCAGAAATTTCCAGGGCATTTTCACTTTAATTAATAATTAAACAAACTGAGAGTGTGGTTTAAGAACATTAAAGGACTAGGGAATTGAAAGTAATAGAAGTTTGATTAAGCTTTTCTCCAGTTTGTTAGGATCTGAAAGTTCAACCATATTTAAGATTTCAAAAGTAAATTAGTTTTCACGCAGAGAGTGAATAGAAGTATAAAATTAAAATCAGATTCTTCCTAGTCAAAACAGATACAAATCCTTCCCAAACTATTAGTCTATTACTCTTTTTCGGTGATGAAAAAACATAGTTCCCCCAGCACTCATACAACATCTTAGCCTCTTAGGGTACAAAGCAAGACAGTATGACCGATCTCCAAGAGAAAGGTTTTGAGGTTCTCTTTTCTTGGTTTGACTAAACTGGCACTTGAACACTGGGTAAGAAGAAAGGGGCATTTATCTCTGATAGGGCCAACATCTTCTCTGACATCCATTTTCCCTCTATGGGTGAACCGTTCCTACAGCCCTTGTATAATTCCAGCTACCTTATTGCTTTGGCTTAGATATCCGGTCCTGATCAAATGGAGGCTAAAATTGGTGTTCTAACAGTTATATCAAGAGAACATTTAGATGGTATGATAAGTAAAAAGAGGGTATCATTTATCATACCCATCAATGATCTAATACCACACGATTAGTCAATTGCTACCTCTTTTAATACAAATGTCATAAGAGAAACCCTTTCTTTAGTAAAAACGTATTAGAAATGCAGAATGCATAACATACTCACCAATTCTGTACCAGGATCACTAATGCCAGGTGTCCCTGCATCACTGATCAGTGCCACAATCTCGCCTTGTTTCAACCTATTTAACACTGTATGCTCTCTCTGCGACTCATTGAACTTGTGATAACTCAGCTGAAATCTAAAGCATACAATTAGAATAGCTGGAAATGAAATTAAGCACCGACAACAAGGAATATCAATTTTAAAGTCAAGAAACTTACAAGGGGAGTTTTAATATTGTAATAGTGAAGTAACTTTCCTGAATGCCTAGTGTCTTCTGAAAGTATTACGTCAGCTGATTTCAAGACACGAAGAGCTCTGCACAGGCAAAACTAATCATACAATTATCTGCTAATGTTCAATTACAATAAAATAAAAAATAAAAAATAAAAAAAAAATAACCGGAGGGTGATATCTTCAAGATTTCCAATTGGTGTTGCAACTAGATACAATCCAGGTTCGAGAGGGCCCTATAAGATCAACTAAAGGATATCAAGCAATTAAATCTAACACGTGCTTTAAATGGAATCCTTTAACAAGCTAAATAGAGAATGAAGGAACTTATGGAAGTTGAAAGAAAGAGAGGCCTTACACGTTTTGAAGATTGCTCGGAGAATTCGGTGGAAGTTTGTGAATGCGAGCAGGAGCACAAGAAGAGGTAATTAAATTTAGGGTAAAGAGAGAGTGTTTTTAAGCGTGTATGTTCAGTTTGTGTGCGAAGAAAGCTTAGAGGTCTGTTCCGCCATGAAAGAGCTGTCGTTGTGAGTGAATTCGCCATGAATGGAAGTCTTTGTACCAGCCTCATTCGCACTGTGTATACTTTTAGTAGTGGTGAATGACGACCAGGCAGAGAATTAGATTCCAATGCCAAACGACGGCGTTTTCTAGCTGCTTGAAACTGAAGTTTTATCTCCGTTAATGCGACGTTGAGTAGTTGAAGGCCCTTTATTTCGTAATAAACTAATACTTTCTTTCTATCTATCTATCTATCTATCTATCTATCAATCAAATAATTTTAATCATTCTTATCGCGGCAAGTGAAGGCTTCATATTAAAATTATAAAATTAAATTAATAAATCTATTATAACAAGAAAATATATTAAACTATCCTATTAAAATAAGAAAAAAACACTTTTAAATTATCTATAATTAGCCTAATTTCTATTTAAATTTTTTTTATTATTAAATTTTAAAATTAAAATATCTCTATAATTATTTTTTATTATTAAATTATAAAATTAAAATAATAAATTATTAACATAATACAATATAAAAATATAATCTACTATTAAGGTAAGAAACATATTAATTTAATTAATTAATTATTTTAATTAATTATTATAAAATTATAAAATTAAAATAAAGAAAACATATTATAATAAGAACTTATTAAAATAAAAATAAAAATATACATGACATTTAATTTTTACAATTAACCTCTAAAAATAATTTTTTATCATTAAATTATAAAATTAAAATATCTTTACAATTATTTTTTAAAATAAAAAATCTATTACAATAAAAATATATATTATAATTTTATATGAAATGTATAATAATAAGAAAACACATTTGCTAACTATTAAAATTAAAAAAAAACTATATTAAATTATAAAATTAAATTAATAAATCTATTAAACACTAACCTTTTTATAACAAAAAAATATATTATATTATCCGATTAATTTTTGAATAATATCACAGATAATCCGGCAAATAATATATATATATATATATAAATTAAATATTTTTAAACTTTCTCACCGTGTTACATGACATTTAATCTCTACAATTAATTTTTTATTACCTATTATAATAAGAAGATAAAGTATATTCTTCTATTAAAATAAAAAAAAAATATGTGACACATAATCTCTATAATTAATATTTTTATTGTTAAATTATAAAATTAAAATAAAAAATTATTAAAATAAAAGACCTATTATAATATAAAAATATAATTTCCTATTAAAATAAGAAATCTAAATAGTTACCGCCCATAAAACCTAGTTAACTTTTTTGGATTTTGGGTCGATTATTATTTGTTATTTTATTTTAAATTATTTTTATAAATTTTTTATTTCATGAATTTTTATTATTTACTGTGCTTCGGGATGTAGAGTCTGATTATTAGCTCTTGCACAATGAATTAAAAATATTATTTGAGAATTGAAAGACAATAAATGAGACATAAATAATAAGTTTAAGTAAATTAATTATCTCATTTAAACTATAAAATCGATAAAATTTGAAGTATTTACAAGATCAATACCTAAAATATATGACATGTGCTAGTTCCTTTAAAATGACCTAAAAGAGACCCAAAAAAAAAAACACTAAGTAGGTTGTTGCTGTGTTAGGAATTGTAAATGGTAAAATTAGGGATGAGAATATGGTCGGTTATTTTAATTATTTTATATTATCCGTCTGAAAAAAATATATTTTATTTTGATTAACTAATTTCTAATCTGAAATCTAACCATTATCTAATAAAATAATTTTTTCGGACGGATAATATTAAATATCAGTCGATTATAATTTTTAATATTTCAGATATCAGATACACGATCTAACCAAAATAATTACAAAATTATAAAAATATAATAATACAAATAATCTATTATATATAAAAGTTAAACATTTTTAACATTTTCATCGCGTCACGTGGCGGTTTCATATTAAATTATAAAATTAAATTATAAATCTATTAAAATAAAAATACATATTATATTTTATAAGAATTCTATTATAACAATAAAACATATTTGATTATCCTACTAAAATAAAAAATACTATTAAATTATCTACAATTAACATAATCTCTGCAATTAATTTTTTATTATTAAATTATAAAATTAAAATATCTTTACAATTGTTTTTTATTATTAAATTATAAAATGAAAATATCTCTACAATTATTTTTTATTATTAAATTATAAAATTAAAATATCTCTACAATTATTTTATATTATTAAATTATAAAATTAAAATAATAAATAAAGAAACCTATTATAATTATAATCTCTCATTAAAATAAAAAAACTTATATGGCACTTAATCTATATAATTATTTTTTTATTATAAAATTATAAAATTAAAATATCTCTATAATTAATTTTATATTAAATAAAAACCTATTACAATTAAAATATATATTATAATTTTATAAGAACTGCATTATAATAAGAAAATATATTATACTATTCTATTATAATTAAAAAAAATGGTATTAAATTATAAAATTGAATTAATAAATTTATTAAATAAGAATCCTATTATAATAAGAAAATATATTATACTATCCGATTAATTTTTTAATAATGTTACAGATAATCCGATAAAGAATATATATATATAAAAGTTAAACATTTTAAGTTTTCTAATAGCGTCACATGACACATAATTTCTACAATTAATTTTTTTTTTATTATTACCTATTATAATAAGAAGATATAGTATAATCTTCTATTAAAATAAAAATATATATGGCACCTAATATTTACAATTAATGTTTTTTATTATTAAAATAAAAAATCTATAAAAAAATAAAAAAAAATAATAATCTTCTACTAAAATAAGAAACATAAATAGTAGTCTCCCACAAAATCTAGCAAAAGTTTTGGATTTCGGTTCTATTATTATTTGTTAGCTTATTTTGAATTATTTTTATAAATTTTTTATTTCATAATTTTTTTTTATTTACTGTGTTTCAGGATGCATACTCTAACTATTAGCTCTTGCACAATGAACACAAAACCTAGCCAAATTTTTGGATTTCGGGTTTATTGTTATTTTTTATTTTACTTTCAATTATTTTTATAATTATTTTTATTATTTATTGTATTTCAGGATGCAGACTCTGACTATTAGCTCTTGTACAATGAATTATATATACTATTTGAGAATTGAGAGACAAATGCGTAAATATTACGTGTAAGTAAATCAATTGTCTCATTTAAACTATAAAACTGATAAAATCCATAATATTTACAAGATCAATACTTAAAATATATGTTCAACCCGCACAAAATGAGAGTCAAAATGAAAATTAATTTTTATTAAAAAAATAGGTTATTTTGATTGGTATCGCATATTTAAATTTGGTCGTTTTTTGATACAAATACCCTATTTTTTTTTATTATTATGAATAGATAGAGTATTGGGTGTCCGTTTGGATAATGTCAAAAATGATAGCATATCCAACCATTACCATCTTTAGTGAAAAAAAAACATTAAAACAAAAACAAAAAAAAAAATAAAAAAAAAATAATAATCTTCTACTAAAATAAGAAACATAAATAGTAGTCTCCCACAAAATCTAGCAAAAGTTTTGGATTTCGGTTCTATTATTATTTGTTAGTTTATTTTGAATTATTTTTATAAATTTTTTATTTCATAAATTTTTTTATTATTTATTGTGTTTCAGGATGCATACTCTAACTATTAGCTCTTGCACAGTGAACACAAAACCTAGCCAAATTTTTGGATTTTGGATTTATTGTTATTTTTTATTTTACTTTGAATTATTTTTATAATTTTTTTTTATTTATTGTATTTCAGGATGCAGACTCTGACTATTAGCTCTTGTACAATGAATTATATATACTATTTGAGAACTGAGAGACAAATGCATAAATATTACGTGTAAGTAAATCAATTGTCTCATTTAAACTATAAAACCGATAAAATCCATAATATTTACAAAATCAATACTTAAAATATATGTTCAACCCGCACAAAGTGGGAGTCATGTACTAGTAATGATAATAATAAAAATGAAAATTAAATTTTCAATTAATTATTTAATTAAATTAATTTTTATTAAAAAATAGGTTATTTTGATTGGTATCGCATATTTAAATTTGGTCGTTTTTTTGATACAAATACCCTTTTTTTTTTATTATTATTATGAATAGATAGAGTATTGGGAGTCCGTTTAGATAATGTCAAAAATGATAGCATATCCAACCATTACCATCTTTAATGAAAAAAAAAACATTAAAACAAAACAAAAACAAAAACAAAAATAAAAACCAAAAAGTAAAGGTTTGGGCAAGCCTAATTTTGTTTAATTCCTTATCTCCCCACTACTCTACTCGTGAGAAAATTTATTAAGATGTTTAAAAAGTAACTCCACTACGCCCTAACCTAGAATGTTAAACTTGCCACTTTTATTTTCTTCCTCTCCTTAGCATAATTTATTACTACTATCAAGTCTTACTAAGAAGTCTTGAGCAAACCAACAATGGCTTATGACATGATCTTTGATCCTATATATAATCAGGATATCATTGAAATTGTGAAACCTGTTATGAGAGGGTAACACATCCAAATACAACAAGATCATCCAGAGTACAGAGCAAGTGAAAACGTACAAAAAACAGTGGACAGGCTTTTATAGGCGTAGAAACAGCAGCCCCCTTGCCCGATGCCTCCCATAAATCTTCCTAAAACCCTCCTTTTTCTACACAGGTTACAGGTAATTGATACTTCTTCTATCTTCATACTTTATCATCATGGAACCACCATCTTGTCTCCTTAGGAGATCTCCCATTCCTACAGTTCTTCACATAACGGTCGTTATCGGCTGGACGTTGCTGCACGATAACAGAATGCAAGAGATGCTCATATGGTGCGTTGAATAGCAAAAGTAGAAGTAGGAGGAGTTCAAAGAAATAACAACAAAGTATCACAGGTTTAGAAGCATACCTTTACAGTTGAGCTTGACAACATGGAGACAATACTGATACATACAGAACTAACAGTCATTGCTGGGGACCAGGAATCATACAGAATATCTGCAAAGACAAATGGCACACAAGTTTAAACATCAAATATTATTCTAAATCTAGTTTTTTTACCTTCTTTCACAACATTATTTAAAAACAACCATGACTAACAAAATTTCATTTCAGATAATTATTCTCAAGACTGTCTTCAGTAACAAAAAAATTTGAAGCCAGCCAATTTTTTGCACAGTTAAACATTAGACACAGATGACAGAGACAATGTTTAAAAATAAATTTTTTTACTTCAGTTTCTCAGCAACCAATCCAAGAATAAAGTCAAAAGGATCTATTGAACACCCATTACATAATCAGATGGGGATACGTATTTAGTTTCATCAATTTGTATCCAAGCACGCAGCTCAACATCTAATGTGATATTAAGCACTGATAGAGAGACAAGCAACCAAGAAGTTAAACATTATTGTTTAAAACTACTTGAAAATACCAGCTACTTCAAGACAAACATTTGCACCGCTAAATCAACACATGCATCAATGCACAGGATACCGCCAAAATTACAGATGAAAAAGTAATAAGCAGTCGTGCCAATAACTTTCATTTCCATATATTAGCACTGGATATTTGATAATCCACTGCTAACATCTTTTTCTGAAACTGGGAAACTGTAATACCGAAAATTAACATCCCATTGGAGCACCAACAGACACCACATGCATATTACAGAAGAACTCCCTTCACCCAAAAGCCATAAATTAATCACCACAAAAATATGCATTGTAAAACTATATAAGCAAGTCTAAAATTTCACGAGAAAGACTATCTCATTTGAAAGAAAAACTAGCAAATGTCAAAAAGAAAACATGTCGAGATCATAGGAGAGGCATGAATGCCTACAATTTAATCTATAAATTATATTACCAATCCACATTACCTACAGAACACAAGAAAACTTAAAAATACGCTTTATTGCAAACCAAAAGTTCCTAGTTTGCCTCAGTACACAATGCTTGTTTTAAGCTTCATTGGTCTGATTACAAATTTATTAAGTATGGTCTATATAATATTTGGTAATTTATAACATAAGAGTGCAGTGTTATTAAAGGCGCAAGGCGCACCGAGGCGCAAAAGGTCCTGGAGCCTAAGTGCGCGCCTGAAGAATGTGAGGCACATATTTGTATATATAATTTTTCAATTAGAAAGAGGAACATGTATATTCTTATAATCATTTTGTTTTGTGTATTTTTAATATTTTGATCAAATTATGACAAAACATTTATAAAGTATTGCACTCAATTACATTTATATACATCATTGTTTTCATAACTAAGTTGCTATAATAATTAAGATATTAATATTTACTTATATTGTCTTATATACAATTTTTTTATTGACTAGTTAAAAAAAAGTAAATAAATTAAATTAAATTATGAGATTCATTGTTATTCTTCTAATTCTTTTTAACTCTCTCTGCCGGAAAAAAACCAAAAACAGTAAATCAAGATTTTTGATCAACGAAATCGGGTCAAAAATCAAGAATTTTGGCATCAGGCGTGTGCCTCGTCGACTAGGCGAGCGCTTGATACACATCGCCTTGCCTGGACACCCCCTAGGCGCAATGGCTGACGCCTCTACCTAGGCGCGCCTTTGATAACACTGATAAGAGTGCACCTAAAAACCCAAAATTCAATAGAATTGACCAAATAGTCACAATTACAACTATATGATCATGAATTTGAAACAAGAGATTAAGAAGCATTATCATATTCATACCAAAGAATCATAACAAATTCATTGTCTCAGGTAATTAATTACAAATGAGGAGAATTCAAAGGCAAGAAAAAAATGTAAAGAAATGAAATCAAAACTAAAAGAAAGCAATACCTAAACAGATATGTCCATTGCTATAGATGTGAGGATGCAGGGGAGCTGGAGGGAGAAAAATCACCTGTCAAAATATTACAAGAAAGTATTGGAAATTATATTCCAGTAAGAAAATCATTAAGCCTCTCTCTCTTGAATCTTTGATGTATGCTAAGGAACAAAAACCTGTACACTAATAAGCCTAATTATTAAACTCAACAGAGAAAATAATAAAAACAATAATCTACAAAACATTCTCCAACAGTTTCCACAATTTCTCGCCAAATAAACAGAGAGAGTGAGAATTTAAAAGTAGGAAAAAAAAATAATCATGTAATTAATTACTTGTGGTGCCTCCATAGGGTAATGCTCAGGGAAATCCACTTGAAGCTGATACGTTTCGTTTGCGTACAGCGTCCCCGACGCTCCGCTGACTTCGATTATCCACCTTCATACACAATTAATCCGTCAAATTATAACAAGAAATGATAAATTAAATTGATAATTTATTAAAATTCAGAGCAAAAGTTTTTTTTTTAAAAAAAAAAAAAAAAAAAAAAAAACCTTTGAAGATTATCAGTGAGTTTGTGTTTGAATCCCGTTGGAGGATTGACTTGCCACTCCACAAGCTCTTTCTGTAGTCTATTACTTGCGATCTTGCTTAAAGCCTACGCAAAATATAAAGTCAAAATTATATAAATAAATAAATTAGAAAAATGAAAATCAGGCAAAAGTTATTATGTTGTGTGTTTATCCACAGAGAGTGAGAGAGACCTTGCGCGAAGGAGCAGAGGAACTGGTCATGGCTTCTACGAGAATCAGAGAAATGTGATGTACTTTCTATGGACAATCGTTGTTTTGTGACAGAATTTTGATTGGTAAAGAAATTGAAGTTCTTTATACCTGGGTTGACGTGCGCAATGGTTATCAACCGTCGTGATTTTGCCACGTGGAATAGAACTCACTGGATCTTCGTACGATATTTTACCACGCTTTCGGACGCGGCGGGCGTGAAGGAATACGGGAATTAGACCCGGCCGGTTCGGAACCGAAATCGAATCGGTTGAAACCGGACGATTTCAATGGTTTGAACTGGAATTGTTCGGTTCCAATTATTCTACGGTTCGAACCGGAATCATTGAAATCGTTCGGTTCCAGTGATTCTACGATTCCAACCTGAATCATTTGGTTCCAGCTGGAACCGTTGGGCTGGCTCTTTGTCCAAAAAAATTAATTTTTTAAAGGTAATTACTAAATTACCCTTAATAACATTAATAAAACGGTTAGTTTTATGAGCATTTTAGTTATCACAAAAATAATTCAAAAATGTATAAATATGGGTCATTCTTCTTTTTTCCAACACACAAATTCTCAATTCTCTCAATTTCTACAACTCTCTCATTCTCAATTCGCTCATCTTCAATTTCTCATTCTCATTTCTCAATTATCTCATTATTCAATATTTACAAAAAAATGGCAAGCTCATCTGAGAACACCATGTCCAATGTGTCAACCCAAGAGAGCGGCCAAACTATCGGTACACAGAGAAGATAAGTTAAGGCTCGATCTTTCGATATTTTCAAAATTCATTTTCATTTAGTCGAGACTCAAAATGAAGGTTCAAGAGCAAAATGCAACTATTATGGTGTATCTTATAAATTTATTGGTGGCTATGTCAATATGAATAAGCAATTGGATAGACATAATGCCGCTGAAATTGGACTTGATACAACTCAAACTCAAATGGGCATGTATGCATCATCTAGTAGAGGTACGAGTTCTTTAGATTTATTTAAATATTTTGATGCTAAAAATAGATAAAAATTTACTAAATTTACATGTATGACACATCTTTTTTTAAGTTTTGGTGAAAAAATTATTTTTACTAATTACGTTCGAAATGTTTTAAATAATGCTGCTTGTAGAATGACTAGAAATACAACAAAACGTCAAATGTTTAAATTATACAAAGATGGTAAAATTATTTTAAATGAAATATTTAAAGATATTAAATGTCGTCTTTCTATTTGTTTTGATATTTGGAGTGACCATTGTCAAACACACTCATACATGGATGTGACTTGTCATTGGATTGATGCATCATGGAACATGCAAAAACGACTTATTGCATTTAGAGTTTTTGATTAGCAACATACTGCACAAAATATTTATAGAATTATTAAAGTAATTTTTGATGAATATAGTTTATTACGTAAAATTTTAACAATTGGTTTTGACAATGCATCTGCAAATACTGCATCAATTAGAGATTTAAAAGAAATATGCCAACCAAATTTGGGGGGTCGATTTTTTCATGTTTGTTGCACATGTCATGTCTTTAATTTATGTGTTTAAGAAGGTCTAACTTTTTTAGCACCTTACATTGATTCTATTAAGATTGCACTTAATTGTATTTGGTCTTCTTCTCAAGTTAGGAGAAAATGAGCCAAGTTTTGTAAATTAAATGACGTTAAAGCGGTAAATTTTCACGAGATGTTCCAACACGTTGGAATTCAACTTATTTTCTTTTAAGTCAAGCTTTCCAATACAAAGATGTATAATGTAGTTTTTTCCCTAACATGTTCAACATATCACACTTTTGGCTAGTCAATGGGAATTTTGTGAACAAAATTTAGAACTTTTAAAAGTTTTTAATGATGCTACAAATATTTTTAGCAAAGATTATTATCCTATAAAATATGTAATTGGCCCTACACAAATTGTTTTCGATATTGATAATTCCAGAAAAACTACTTTTAAATACTCATATATGTCACACCCTAGTGTATCCGGAGCATGACCGGCAGGAGACGACATAACCATCTCCTAAAACTCAGATATGCAAATGCAGAACATGTAATGCAGAATGAGACAAACCTTCCACACATAATTGGCCCTACACAAATTGTTTTCGATCATCAATTTTGAATTACCTATAAGAAAAAACGTGTATGTATGTGTGTGTGTATTAATCATATGTATCAATCCATTTTATATAAACTCTTGTATTCATATCTTTCTACATGCATCAGAATGTTCCTACTAACTTTATTACATGGCCCCATGGCCTACAACACAAACATAAATGTGTGGACTCATGACATGTCTACTATATCACTGCAAATGGTGATGAGTGGTAAATGTATCACTATTTCCCACTCATTTGACCTAATATTTTGTATAGATTCTTGAGTTTTGTGAATGTTTTGATGTGATTTGTGTTATTTTGTAGATAAATAAAGTTTCAGGACTTTCTGGAGGTGATTTGGGGCCAAAACAGTGAAAAACGGACAAAATTATAATTTGGCGTATCGCGACGCGCAAGCCTTCTGTGTCGCGACCGCTAAAATGAGCCGGGACACGTGTCACATTTTGAGAGGTTTGCTAAAATATGTCGTGCTAACGTGCGCCGTTTGCTAAAGTGCGCCAGACACGTGTCACCATCAAATGCTGCCGACAATCATCATCGACGCTAAAATACGCCTGCCACATGTCAACATCTCAACGAATCATGCTAACATGCGCCGAGACACATGTCATCATCACATACTGCCGACACTAATAATTCAGCCACTGACGAAAGCATAACACGTGTCATGATCTCGCGAAGCCAATCTGCCACGTGTTGATGATCTACGCGCGTCGCGACATGCAAAATGTTGTCACGTTGCGACGAGCCCAGCTTGCCGAGGCCTATAAATTCAGCTCGAAATTTCAATTTCAGATGTACTTTCCTCTCTCTAATTCCTTGAGAATAATAAAGATTTTTACTATTCAGCAATGAGGAGGTAACTTCCCCCTGCTAGGGTGAAAGGTAAAACTTTTATTATTGCTATTTAGATTAATCTCCCTTAATTATAATATAATAACTATTTAAAACTTGACTTAATGAAGATACTGCTATATTGGCCAGTTGGTAATTGATATTAAATTGGTTTTAACCTGACTAAACAAGGATACCGCCTGGTTGGTCGGTTGGTAATTAATTATTAATTTAACTTAATCAGGTTACCGCCTATATGGCTGGTTGGTAATATCACACAAGTTAATATATTATATTAAGGGGGATATCTAAAATAGTAGTAATAAAAATGGATCCTTTAACTCTAGCATTTTCTTTCATTGTACTTTTCCCTTTTTAATTTCCAGCATTTACTTTTCAGCACTTTACTTTATGTCTTTTATTTTTAAGTTTTTACTAGTTGATATGTGTCGTAGCTAAGCCCGTTATCTGGGGTTGTGATGAATTCCAATATCACCGGTTTATAAGAGGTTATTTTATAGTTTGGGTAATATAAAGGTTTACTTATTAAGTCTTAAGCTTAATGCTTCTTGTTAACTGACCACTAATAAGATTGATCGGATAAACTTAAAATAAACTTGACGAATGGATTTTAGGTTTAAGACCCTAGACTTAATAGCCCACGATCTTCCTTGATGATGGATAACCCTTTAATAGATTTCCTTAATGGATAGACATATACCTGTCGGGCGGGGGTAACCACAATTGGAACTTAGTCATAATGAATCCAAGTAATTTGATTGACATAGACATGTAATTTAATTGGGTTACACTGGGTATTTGCATCCGACCATCGACAAAGGCTTTTGCAGAATTTCGTGATGGATATGCCTGAATCTAGAGAGTCTCACTAATGAAATATACTCGTAGAGCACTAGGGCAACATTTATAAATAATATTGATTATTTATAAGTCGTTTAAAGGTTAAACGTAAAAATACATGAGAAGGGACCCAATTGTCATTTCCTAATTTTTGTGTATTTGCATTTAATATTAGATTTTATCAAATACACATGAATTAATTATCAAATTGAGATATTTGACTAATATCATAAACATATATGTATTTGATATTTAATGTAAATATAATACATATATTTAATATATTTGTATTTAATAATTATTTAATTATTTAATTATTTAATTGTTAAATAATTAAATTAATTAAAAATATAAATATCCTAAGTTGTGATAATTATTGAAATGACTTAAAGATGCTTTACTTGACTTGTTGAATAAGCTTTAAATGGTTTAATGATAAAGTTAACAAGTTGTAAAGGCATTTAAGTGAAACAAAAAAATATCTAGATATTATTTATACACAATTTTCGGCCAAGGCAAAAATGGGAGGTATAAATTATTATTTTTTTCATTTTAAGGTTTCATAAGTTCAAATACACTAAAATAGACATAAAAGAAGTTGAGAGAAAAGGCAAGAAGGCTAAAGAAGAAGACTTGAAAATGCTTGTTTTTGTAAATTTTTCTTTATAGACTTCAAACATGAATATGTTTCTAACATGCTTAGCTTCATTTTGTGTAGTTTTGATGTTCTTTCTACTCTTATAGTTTGTGTTTATTTGGTTGAGAACTTGTATGAAAGATTGATGCATGTAAGTGAGCTTAAACTTGTTTTAGGCTTCCTTTTTGATTCTTTAGAAATCAAAATTGTCATTCTAGAGTTAGTAAGTCACTCCTTGGTGACCTAGATGAATGACCTTTAACACACACACTTCGTAGGTCACAAAGGGAATCAAGACCTCCTGAACGCTTGTATTTGATACAAGAAAAGAGTTTTGATGTTCTCTTAGTTGAAGAACTAATCCTTTTACCTATAGAGAATCGATGTTGGACATCGACTCCGTGAAATGGAAAAATGCCATGAATTCTGAATTATACTCAATGCATGAGAATCAAGTTTGGGACTTGGTTCTGCTTCCCGAAAGAATTGTTCCTATCGGTTGTAAATGGATTTACAAGAGGAAGCGCAGGCTTGATGGTAAGGTTGAAACTTACAAGGCCCGACTAGTAGCAAAAGGTTACACGCAGCGACCTGGCGTCGACTACGATGAAACTTTTTCACTAGTAGTAATGCTTAAGTCTATTCGGATTTTGCTTTCTATAGCTGCGAATCATGACTACGAGATTTGGCAAATGGATGTCAAAACGGCTTTTCTAAATGGATTTCTTGATGAAGAAATCTATATGGAACAGCCAGAAGGTTTTACGTCCAACGAAAACTCAGGTATGGTATGTAAGCTTAAGAAGTCCATTTATGGACTTAAACAAGCTTCACGAAGTTGGAACCTTCGATTCGACGAGATTATTATATCGTCTGGTTTTCTCAAGAATTCGAAAGAATCCTGTGTGTATCAGAAGGCCAGTGGGGGCATGGTCGTATTTTTAGTCCTCTATGTTGATGACATCCTAATAATTGAGAATGATATAGGAATGTTACAAAGCGTCAAAGCACATCTCTGTAAGAATTTCTCCATAAAGGACCTGGGAGAAGCTTCCTATGTTTTAGGGATAAAACTCTATAGAGATAGACAAAGGAAGCTGATTGGGTTTTCCCAATCAACGTACATAGATAAGATCTTGGAACGGTATAATTTTGGTAACTGTGAGACATCAAACATACCGTTCAGACATGAGATTCATCTTTCTAAGAAGATGAGTCCACAAACAGAAGATGATAAGGTTAGAATGTTTAACCAACCTTATGCTTCTTGTTTGGGTAGCATAATGTATGCCATGTTATGTATCAGGCCTGATATCAGTTTCACTATTAGCGTAACTAGCAGATATCAGTCCAATCCAGGAAATGACCATTGGATGGCCATTAAACATATCCTGAAGTATCTTAAAGGTACTAAGGATAAGTTGATAATTTATGGAGGAAGTGAACTACAAGTTAATGGGTATAAGGATTCCGACTTTCAATCGGATCCCGATGATAGAAAGTCTACATCCGGATTCGTCTTTACCCTTAACGGAGGTGCAGTTTGCTGGAAAAGTTCCAAACATGGGTCAACAGCAGATTCCACCACAGAGGCGGAATACATTGCATCTTCTAAAGCTGCAAAGGAAGCTGTTTGGATTAGGAACTTTATCACATAATTGGGAGTTGTCCCAAGTATCGAGAATGTGATTCCGTTATACTGTGATAATACTGGAGCCATTGCGCAAGCAAAGGAACCGAGGGCGCATCAGAAGTCGAAGCATGTGGAACGCAAGTACCACATCATTCGAGAGATTGTGTCGTGAGGGGATATTGTCGTGTGTAAAGTACCAAATGAGGATAATATAGCAGACTCGCTGACGAAGGCCATACCTCCGAAGTTGTTTGATAAACATGTTGAGTCGATTAGTATTAGATACAATCGTTATTGGCACTAGAACAAGTGTGAGTTTTTGTTGGGGTTGGTACTCAGAGAGCCAATTCCCGTTTATATTTCCTTGAAAATATTTATGTAAAGCAATTTATTATGAATAATACAAGCAGTTTCTATAATATAATATATCTTTTAATATGGTAAAGACGTATTTGACCTTAGGATGACTAGTCATGATACTATTGCAAAAGCGTCGCAACTGACATTGAGTTGTATCATGACGTTGTCATTCTTAGACAGTTTCTGGTCAAGGTTTGCACTACTTGGTCATTAAAGTAAACCCGTTGAGATCGGTACATGTCGTATACTAGAATATATGATTCCAATGGTTTCTCAATGAACTATGAGTCTTGGAGACTCGTATAGACGTGTAGGTGTTTATGGCGGATAAACACTGAACGACTCACCGAAGATTCTTAATGGATGGTACACCAACGTCAATAAGAATCTTCTCGGGTTGAGTAGCATTTGTGATTCTTCGACTTGAGATACCACTGTGGGCATATGAGACATCATCCATACTTAGATGGCAGTCACGTCACCGATCTATTTAGATCAGACCTCCGCATGTTCGTTGGGTGTGGATAGATCCTCAGGGTGTCATGTGTGTGTCGAGATAGGATCTGTTAGTTCTGTGTACAGAGCATATGTAGTCCATTATTATTAGCAATCAGATAAAAACCATGGGCCCGTGGTACACTTTAGAAGTGAGTTCTAAGTGTTCTTTTTGAGATTGCTAATAGAGACGTCGATGGGATAGTCCCTATAGAGATTTAACGTTTACATCTATATCTCTAGGATGTATCCGGATACCAGTGACGAAGGAATTATACATATGCCATGATCTCGACCTGTATGATTCAACGAGTTTATCTGTGGTCGTCATAATTTACGGGTGGATAAATTATGGACACGAAATTAGATTTCGTGACAGATATACCTGAATTTAGAGAGTCTCACTAATGAAATATACTCGCAGGCACTAGGGAAACATTTATAAATAATATTGATTATTTATAAGTCGTTTAAAGGTTAAACGTAAAAGTACATGTGAAGGGACCCAATTGTCATTTCTTAATTTTTGTGTATTTGCATTTAATATTAGATTTTATCAAATACACATTAATTAATTGTCAAATTGAGTTATTTGACTAATATCATAAATATATATGTATTTGATATTTAATGTAAATATAATACATATACTTATTATATTTGTATTTAAATAATTATTTAATTGTTAAATAATTAAATTAATTAAAATATAAATATCCTAAGTTGTGATAATTATTGAGATGACTTAAAGATGCTTTACTTGACTTGTTGAATAAGCTTTAAATGGTTTAATGATAAAGTTAACAAGTTGTAAAGGCATTTAAGTGAAATAAAAAAAATATCTAGATATTATTTATACACCAATTTTCGGCCAAGGCAAAAATGGGAGGTATAAATTGTTTTTTTTCATTTTAGGGTTTCATAAGTTCAAATACACTAAAATAGACATAAAAGAAGTTGAGAGAAAAGGCAAGAAGGCTAAAGAAGAAAGGCTTGAAAAAGCTTATTTTTGTAAGTTTTTCATTATAGTCTTCAACATGAAATATATTTCTAACATGCTTTGCTTCATTTTGTGTAGCTTTGATGTTCTTTCTACTCTTATAGTTTGTGTTTATTTGGTTGAGAACTTGTATGAAAGATTGATGCATGTAAGTGAGCTTAAACTTGTTTTAAAGGCTTACTTTTGATTCTTTAGAAATCAAAATTTTCATTCTAGAGTTAGTAAGCCACTCCTTGGTGACCTAGACGAAGGACCTTCAACACACACACTCTGTAGGTCACAAAGGGAATCAATACCTCCTGAACGCTTGTATTTGATACAAGAAAATAGTCTTGATGTTCTCTTAGTTGAAGAGACTGATCCTTTTACCTATAGAGGATCGATGTTGGACATCGACTCCGTGAAATGGCAAAGTGCCATGAAATCTGAATTGGAATCAATGCATGAGAATCAAGTTTGGGACTTGGTTCCGCTTCCCGAAGGAATTGTTCCTATCGGTTGTAAATGGATTTACAAGAGGAAGCGTGGGCCTGACGGTAAGGTTGAAACTTACAAGGCCCGACTAGTAGCAAAAGGTTACACGCAGCGACCTGACGTCGACTACGATGAAACTTTTTCACCAGTAGTAATGCTTAAGTCTATTCGGATTTTGATTTCTATAGCTGCGTATCATGACTACGAGATTTGGCAAATGGATGTCAAAACGACTTTTCTAAATGGATTTCTTGATGAAGAAATCTATATGGAACAGCAAAAAGGTTTTACGTCCAGCGAAAACTCGGGTATGGTATGTAAGCTTAAGAAGTCCATTTATGGACTTAAACAGGCTTCACGAAGTTGGAACCTTCGATTCGACGAGATTATTAGATCGTCTGGTTTTCTCAAGAATTCGAAAGAATCCTGTGTGTATCAGAAGGCCAGTGGGAGCATGGTCGTATTTTTAGTCCTCTATGTTGATGACATCCTAATCATGGGGAATGATATAAGAATGTTACAAAGCGTCAAAGCATACCTCTGTAAGAATTTCTCCTTGAAGGACCTGAGAGAAGCTTCCTATGTTTTAGGGATAAAACTCTATAGAGATAGACAAAGAAAGCTGATTGGGTTTTCCCAATCAACGTACATAGATAAGATCTTGGAATGGTATAATTTTGGTAACTGTAAGAAAGCAAACATACCGTTCATACATGAGATTCATCTTTCTAAGAAGATGAGTCCACAAACAGAAGATGAGAAGGTTAGAATGTCTAACCAACCTTATGCTTCTTGTTTGGGTAGCATAATGTATGCCATGTTATGTATCAGGCCTGATATCAGTTTTGCTGTTAGCGTAACTAGCAGATATCAGTCCAATCCAGGAAATGACCATTGGATGGCCATTAAACATATCCTGAAGTATCTTAAAGATAATAAGGATAAGTTGATAATTTATGGAGGGAGTGAACTACAAGTTAATGGGTATAAGGATTCAGACTTCCAATCAGATCCCGATAATAGAAAGTGTGCATCCGGATTCGTCTTTACCCTTAACGGAGGTGCAGTTTGCTGGAAAAGTTCCAAACATGGGTCAACAACAGATTCCACCACAGAGGCAGAATACATTGCATCTTCTAAAGCTGCAAATGAAGCTGTTTGGATTAGGAACTTTATCACAAAATTGAGAGTTGTCCCAAGTATCGAGAATGTGATTCTGTTATACTGTGATAATACTAGAGCCATTGCGCAAGCAAATGAACCGAGGGCGCATCAGAAGTCGAAGCATGTGGAACGCAAGTACCACATCATTCGAGAGATTGTGTCGCGAGAGGATATTGTCATGTGGAAGTTACCAAGTGAGGATAATGTAGCAGACCCGCTGACGAAGGCCATACCTCCGAAGTAGTTTGATAAACATGTGGAGTCAATTGGTATTAGATACAATCGTTATTGGCACTAGAGCAAGTGAGAGTTTTTGTTGGGGTTGGTACTCAGAGTGCCAATTCTCGTTTATATTTCCTTGAAAATATTTATGTAAAACGTTTTATTATGAATAATACAGGCAGTTTCTATAATATAATATATCTTTTAATATGGTAAAAATGTATTTGACCTTATGATGATTAGTCATGATACTGTTGCAAAAGCGTCGCAACTGACATTTTGTTGTATCATGACGTTGTCATTCTTAAACAGTTCATGGTCAATGTTTACACTATTTGGTCATTAAAGTAAACCCGTTGAGATCGGTACATGTCGTATACTTGAATATATGATTCCAATGGTTTCTCAATGAACAATGAGTCTTGGAGACTCGTCTAGACGTGTAGGTGTTTATGGTGGATAAACACTGAACGACTCACCGAATATTCTTAATTGATGATACACCCACGTCAATAAGAATATTCTCGGGTTGAGTAGCATTTTTGATTCTTCGACTTAAGATACCACTGTAGGCATATGAGACTCCTCCACACTTAGATGGCAGTCACATCACCGATCTATTTAGATCAGACCTCCGCATGTTCGTTGAGATACCACTTTGGGCATATGAGACATCCTATGAGACATCCTCCACACTTAGATAAGATCTGTCATTTCTGTGTACAGAGCATAGGTAGTCCAATTATGATTAGTAATCAGATAAAAACCATGGGCCCGTGGTACACTTTAGAAGTGAGTTCTAAGTGTTCTTTTTGAGATTGCTAACAGAGACGTCGACGGGATAGTCCCTATAGAGATTTAACGTTTACATCTATATCTCTATGATGTATCCGGATACTAGTGACGAAGAAATTATACATATGCCATGACCTCGACCTATATGATTCAACGAGTTTATATGTGGTCGTCATAATTGACGGGTGGGTAAATTATGGACATGAAATTGGATTTCGTGACGGATATGCCTGAATCTAGAGAGTCTCACTAATGAAATATACTCGCAGAGCACTAGGGCAACATTTATAAATAATATGGATTATTTATAAGTTGTTTAAAGGTTAAACGTAAAAGTACATGTGAAGGGACTCAATTGTCATTTCCTAATTTTTGTGTATTTGCATTTAATATTAGATTTTATCAAATACAGATTAATTAATTGTCAAATTGAGTTATTTGACTAATATCATAAATATATATGTATTTGATATTTAATGTAAATATAATACATATATTTAATATATTTGTGTTTAAATAATTATTTAATTATTTAATTGTTAAATAATTATTTAATATTTAATTGTTAAATAATTATTTAATTATTAATTGTTAAATAATTATTTAATTATTTAATTGTTAAATAATTATTTATTATTTAATTGTTAAATAATTATTTAATTATTTAATTGTTAAATAATTAAATTAATTAAAAATATAATATCCTAAGTTGTGATAATTATGGAGATGACTTAAAGATGCTTTACTTGACTTGTTGAATAAGCTTTAAATGGTTTAATGATAAAGTTAACAAGTTGTAAAGGCATTTAAGTGAAACAAAAAAAATATCTAGCTATTATTTATACACCAATTTTCGGCCAAGGCAAAAATGGGAGGTATAAATTGTTTTGTTTTATTTTAGGGTTTCATAAGTTCAAATACACTAAAATAGACATAAAAGAAGTTGAGAGAAAAATGCAAGAAAGCTAAAGAAGAAAGGCTTGAAAAAGCTTGTTTTTGTAAGTTTTTCTTTATAGTCTTCAACATGAAATATGTTTCTAACATGCTTAGCTTCATTTTGTGTAGCTTTGATGTTCTTTCTACTCTTATAATTTGTGTTTATTTGGTTGAGAACTTGTATGAAAGATTGATGCATGTAAGTGAGCTTAAACTTGTTTTAAAGGCTTACTTTTGATTCTTTAGAAATCAAAGTTGCCATTCTAGAGTTAGTAAGCCACTCATTGGTGACCAAGAATTGTTCTAGAGTTATTTCAAAGTGGTGAGGCGTGTTTGGTGAAGTATTGAATGTATTAAAGTGTTGGATTTTAAAGATTTGGTGAAATTGGACAATTTGGTGAAATTGAAAAATTAGTGTTCTTAACCCACTCCAAATTTAGGGATTTTAATATATGTGATGTATTATGGTATGAATATGATGCATGTAAATTTTTGGGTTGATTGGATTTGATCTTGGCATGTTTTGAACAAAATGGATCAAATAGTATTTAATTGGAAAATTTGGGGTAGTCACGGCAATAGGATAAAAATGGGGATTTGTGTGAAATCTGATTTTGATGTATTGGATGTGTTGAAAAATATTTTAGAAATGATTTAGAAATGATTTAGAATCATCCAAAATTATATTTGATAATTTTTGGACTAAAATGATCAATTGCAAAGTTGTGGGGCAATTCGGTAATTAACAAGAAATATAATTTCTTGTGTAATTTTTCAGAATTTAAGAATTGGATAATTAAATAAATAGTTTATTTAATTGATCCGAGAAAAATTTTGAAATCGGAAAATTTTGATTTTCCACTATTCCGCTGCGTTACCAGATTTCCGCCATAAAACCCCTTCAAAATTGTATTAAAGCAAGTCTGATTCTGGCCAACCTAATATGATTATGCATTTTAAATTCAATGTCTAATTTATTCTTTACTTGTTACATGCATTTATTTATTTAATTTGATTAAATAAATTAAAAAACATCTTTTACGGAAAATCCCTAATTAATAAGTTTTTTATGTGAATTATGTATTTGATGCATATTACATGGTCCGTCTTGTCAATACAGTGTATGAATATTTTTCCGTGACTACATCTAAGACCGTGCCTCTGTTGTGAGGGTGTAGCCGATAGAAATTTATTTATACCGGATGTATATAAGATACTAGATAAATTCAAGTAAAAACGGAATCCTGAACGTGCCCAAGCTGTCAGGGTTACGCAACTAGCTTGAGTTTATCATTGACAAGTTTAACCTTCGTACGTCTCTTTGTGAACGTGCCCTAACTGTCATAACGAGAAACAACCAAGATCGGGAACCCAGGAGTCACTATTGAGTGATTGACAAATGAGTTGTCTACCTGATGAATATACGTAGGCGAGACCGAGCCTCTGCTGTGAGCTTAAATATATCATGGGATCCATTTTTCACCATTTGTATTTAATTTAATTATTAAATCTTTGTATTCTGTTTGAGGATTACAATATGCATGATTTAGTGGGAGGGGCATTTTTAGATTAAAAATCCATGATCTAGTTAATGCTTTTGATATTATATGAAACTGCTTTATTTAATCTGCTAACCGTTTTTCGTAATCTATATGATAGATTTGCGATGGCGGCATCATCTACTAATCAGTTTACGCGTATTTTGGATGTGAACAAACTCAAAGGCGCTGAGAACTTTGCCGATTGGGACTTGGATTTGAGGATCGTCCTCGATTCCGAGAAGTTGGGATATGTTCTTGAGGGTCCACTGCCCCTTACTGTGGCAGAGGACGCTACACCGGAGGAACTCCAAGTTTTCCAAGCTTGGAAGGATGATGATTTAAAAGTTAAATCATACATCCTAAGTTCGCTGACTCCGGGACTCAAGAAGCAATACTATGGCATGTCAGATGCGTATAGTATGATGTCACAATTACGAGAATCGTTTGAGAACCAAGAAAAAGTTGTTGTTCATAAGGTCGCAAGGAACTGTTCCATGCGCGATTAGATGAGTGGCAAGTTGTGAGCTCGCATGTTCTTCACATGATCGATTTGATTGATAAACTGAGGCAACATAATCTCCATTTGAATGACATTCTCGGTAGGAGTGTCATTCTTGGTTCGCTCCCAGCTTCATATCGCCAATTTGTGATGTATTTCTACATGAATGAGATTATATGTACCTACCATGAGTTGCATAGGATGCTGCTCACGTTGGAAGAGGGCCTCAAGAAGGGAGTACTGACTCGCCCTCCGAGACCTACTTCACTTTCTGCTTCTTCCCAGACTTGGTCAAAGGGAATAAGAAGAAAGGGAAGAAGAAGAAGGGTTTCGGTCCTTAACCACAGGTAAAGATAGCAAAGCCCAAGAGGGCTTCCGAAGACAAATGCCATCATTGTAGCAAAGTCGGGCACTGGAAAATGAACTGTCCTGACTACATTGCCCAGCTGAGGAGGGAGAAAGCATCTACATCGAGTACATTTATTTTTCCAGTTATTGATATATCTTTGGCTTGTGAAGCCGGTAATTACCAAGAAATATGATTTCTTGTGTAATTTTTCAAAATTTAAGAACTGGATAATTAAATAAATAAGTTTATTTAATTGATCTGAGAAAAATTTTGAAATCGGAAAAATTTAATTTCCACTATTCCGCTGCGTTACCAGATTTCCGCCATAAAACCCCTTCACTTGGAACACTCTAGCCACCAAATTCCTTGCAAAGTATTTTCCACCTGCCAGAACCGCAAAATTGAGGAATGACATCACATCCTTTGTACAACATGACTCGGAAACTCTCTACGAAGCTTGGGAAAGGTACCAAGATTTTCTCCGGAAATGTCCTCACCATGAGATTCCAAAATGGCTTCAAGTCCAAACTTTCTATAATGGACTTTCTGGACTGATGAGAACCACAATTGATACTGCTGCTGGAGGAGCTTTGATGGCAAAATGAGAAGATCAAGCCTGAGAACTTAATCGAAGAAATGGCTAACAACAATTTCCTTGTGGCTAACAGAGAGGAGAATGATTAACCGAATTGTAGGAATTTATGAAGTTGGAGCCAACACAGCCGTGAATATAAAGGCTTTTTTTTTTGGATCAGATGTGCAAAATTGCTGGAAACATCAGCGCGCAAGTTGTAAACATTGTCAGATCCAAAGTTACCTTATGGAGAGGACAGAGCCAAATAACCAAAGATAGAGAGACAGTGAATTATGAACCATTTCAACAGACATGGGAACAATATATATTCCAATACTACAACCCAGGTGGAGGAATTGTTAGACAGTTATGACCCATAGCGTCACTATTTGTAAAAGACATTGTGTTTTTGTACAAATTAATTATGTAGCAATGGAAATTGCCTTTTATCATTTCGTAATTAGATTACTTAAATGTGTGAATGATGAAAGTCCTTATGATTAGTTCCGGATTGAGATGATATGAGACAGTATCAATCCACGACGGTTTAATCATTAAATATCCCTAGTCGTAGTATTATCGAGACTGGACATCGATAATGCGGAATAGACTAGTATCGCACTTGTGCGTGTTATGGAAGCGTAACAACATAGTTCTCATATATTTAAGTATTGGATACTTATGCAAGTGTGGTAGGAGGTTGTGTTTTACCGATGGTACGGAAAACAGCTTCGCTCTGGATAGACCCCACGGAATCCCATTGGTAGTATGACTATGTGTCTATGGGAGTCCGTATCAGGGTAGGTGTATTTGGTCTTAACCTGAGACTTGCATCGCTAGTACTTGCGACAATCAATACGCTTTGGTTTTGGTCGTCCAGGACTTTAACAGGTTCTGTGTACGCCTCTTCTGGGTTATTGAGAATCGTAGTGTATTGGGTGTGATGTCAAGACGGAAGTATCACTTCAGTCATATGGAGATGATGGTCACGCAAGGGATACAGAACTGGTTCTCTAAAAGGTTGCAACAGTCGGGATAATATGACTAGGTCATGATTATCCGATAATAAAGAGACTAGTTGCTAGTGATCCGATATATGCTTCGTACGGGGCAGACACTATTCCAGCCCCAGGCCTTGCATGTGACATCCGATACTGGATCACAAGATACGCAATACTACGTATACTACGCCTGACATAGATTATATATTCCATTAAGAATATTTCTGGAGAATTGGGTAGGCATGGCGCTTTGCTAGAAGCCAACCTTGTCTCGTAAATCGGTAAGAACGTAGTACAAGGTACGTACGTGTTCGGATAGTCCGACGACCGGATTTACTGCCAACATATCCAGGGATCTCTTGGGTCGCTTCCCGAAGATTCACCGATGACGTATGATTCGAACTTTATTAATCTGGGATTAATAGCGGAGAGACTTTATCTGGGATAAAGTACTATTTGAAGAGAGAGAACGATTAATTTGGAATTAATCGATAAAATAATATATTCGATATATTATACGAAATTGGATTTCGACGCGGAATTAAAATTGGATTTTAATTCGGGCTAACGAATTGATTTAGAATTAATTCGCAAGCGACGTGAATAGTAATTTTGCTAGGCATGATTATTTAATTAAATTTGATTTAATTACGACGCAACGAAAAACTCGTTAATTCGGAATTAACGAAACCGAGCCCGGAATGTGTTTGCGACGCCACTCCGATTTTGAATCAAGTGCGGCCGCAAGTCACATCGCGAGTCACATCACTTGTCACTTTAGTGATAGATGTCTAAGTCACCTTTTTGGTGAGTGACATGCAGTCACTATTCATGAAAGAAGTGGTTGTGGGCATTTAATGAGCTTTTGGAGCCAAAATTTTGGTTTGACTTTTGAAAATATACCAAATATTTGGTAATTGATTTTAGGTAATTGTTTTTAGAAAACAAGAACACAAAATCAAAGCAAAACCTCTCTCTCCCAAAAATGCAAAACCGTGAGCTCTCCAAGGGGAAAGGAAATCATTTTCTTTCTTCCATCTTGCTAGCACATTAGAGAATCAATACAAGGTGATAGGGAAACCGAACTAAGAGCTTGGAATCCATTGAAGCTTGGAGCTTGTTCATCTTCATCAACAAAGTGCCTTGGCCGAATACATCAAGCAAGGAGAAAGTTTTGTTGATCATCACATCCAAAAATCGTTCAATGTAAGTGTGTTTCCGCCACTCTTCTTTGCGTATTCATTCTATTTCTATGCTTATATTGATCTTGGGACCACCCTAGAAACCAACAAATGGTATCATGGAGCAAGGTTTAAGCATGAAAATGATTAGGGTAAAATTTGGGTAAATTGATTTTGAGCATGTTTTGACTAAATTACTTGTTTGAGCATGCTTGTATATGGATGACTTGGAGTTATTTATGATCAATTTCATGAAAAATTAATTGGATCAATTTTTCCCTTAATCTTGGCTTGGCCGAGAGTTTGGTACCCTTTTATGTCATGGTATTTTTTGTTGTTTGATCATTGGATGACTTGAAACAATTGGGTAATGTTGATTTAAAATTCAATCGGATTGAAAACGAAATCGGACATAAAAACCCACAAATGCCGTGACATATTGAGCATGTAATGAGATGATTTTTGGTTCAAAATGTTGGACATAAGTTGAACAAATGAATACATAATTAATTGATTAAATTTGTATTTTGGAAATATTAATTTGGATAATTAATTGATGTATTACACTTTGGTTAATTGAATTATAAAATTTGATTAATTAGGCTTGATTTTGAATTGGGCTTGTAATTGTTGAATTTGGGCCTTATGGACTTGGTTGGGCCAAGTAGGTTTGGGCCAAATGGATTGGATCCATATTGGGCCTAAATCATTCCATTAAGTCCAAATATAACAAATGAGCTTTAAATGTTTAATTGGGCCTAATTGGCCAAAATTGGTTTCTTGGCAAATAAGGGTGATTCCTTACTTGGGCCTTGGTATTTGGGTTTGACCCATATTGACCAAAGCCCATGCCTTATGAAATCAATTGAAAGCCCATTGGACTTTTAATTAAACAACATTGGATGTTAATTGGGCTTTGAGACCCATTAGATTAGATTTGGAATCTAAGTCGTTAAAGCGCATTAAAAAGTGTAGATATTTAATTTGGAATTAAATAAATGAATTAGTATTGAATACGAATTAAATTAGATTTAAAGAGTAGTTCGATATAATTCAAGAATTGTACTTTGAGTACTTATTCACAAACGAGTTGGACTCGCGCAAATCAAATCATTGTTTGAACATTGGATGATCACTAATATTCAAAGATTAATTAATTTGATTAGATTGATTGAATAACATGCTTGAATGAATACATGGATGTGATGAATGAATAGCGTATATCGGATGGATATTAGAAGGGAAAGGGCAATTTTAGAAATTGTTGTAAATTTAGAATTTATAAATTGGACCTGCGTGTCCAGCCTTCTCTCTTTATTGATTCTTTGTATTCTCTTCTCACCTAATTCCCCTCAATGTTAATGAGGTTTCTATTATTGTATTATGTAATTGGGTAGAAGTAGAATAGTGCTAGCCGGGGAGAGGAAATGGAGTGATTTGTTCTAGGAACAAGTTGTTAAATATCCATCCGCATATCGTTATTAATTTACTTCCGCGCCTTATTATGCTTTTAGAATGCATGTTAAGGGTGTATGATGAGACCTAACAAAGATAATAAATTGGTTGCCAATTTACGCGAAAAACCCTCAAAACATATTAAGCGTTTTCCTTCCATTGAGTGATTCTTACTCAAGATCCAAAATTGGCACTGGTTTGTTGGCCAAAGTCAAGACCTTTGTCAATTGCGGATGTGTTTGAATCATGAAAGCTTTGTTCCATATCGGTGTCTTGTCCAAGTTGTGATTTGTTGGCCAAAGTCAAGATCACTTCTTGTCCATCGACATTGATTACGAAGCTTTCCAACGTCAATGGGTCCCGCTTAACTGGAATCATTAAGCTTGTTGTGCCAAAGCCAAGGCTTAGTTGATTCAGAGGAAAAGTTAGGAAAATATATTGGATATATTGGCATATATATTGTATATATGTTTCGGACTTGGAGGTCCACCTACCGGATCTAGGAATTGGATGAGATCCAATTGATCTTCGAGATCTACCTAGTTAAATATCATACAGCTTGTTGGCCAAAGTCAAGGTTGTGTGTTATTTAACGGGATCCTAGCCCACTAGGAAACTGGGTTTCCCGAGTACTCAACAGAGGGTTAGAGGCTCGCCGAAAAATAGTGGGAGGCTAGTATTGAATTTGCAATTTCGTTCAAATACTTAGCTTTACGCGCTTTCAAAATATTTCGTCAAAATTATTTTATTAGTTGGACTAATATAATGTTATTTTTCTTGTAACAGTTAGACTGTACCCTACATTGTTAATTGGATAATTAGATTATCGCAGTTAAAATGACTGGAAAGAACAGTGTCTGGGACATCATCATGGGCGATAATGTCTTCAACGGCACTAACTTTTCCGATTGGGACATGAATCTAAGGATAGTCCTTGGATCCGAGAGGCTGCTATATACTATAGAGAGACCTCTTGGGCCTAAGCCCAGATCTGATCAGTTGCTCGAGCTAGATCTTTGGAAGACACATAGTGATGACAACGCAACTGCTCAATCTATCATGCTTGCTGCTATGACTCAGCAATTCCGTCGACAGAACAAGGGATTGGATCCCTATACATGTTGGCGAAGTTGAATGATCTACACCGATCTAATCTTAGATCGCAAAGATATGAGTTACAGAAGAAGCTCTTCCGCGCTCGGATGTCGGAGGGTACATCTGTTGAACATCATGTGACACAGATGATTGCCGATATCGAGCAGCTTGGACAAATGGGGATTGTCTTTGAGATAGAGACCTCTATAGATTTGATCTTGCAGTCTCTCCCCGACACTTGGAGTGGGTTCATCATGAACTACAATATGATGAACCAAGAGCAGACTCTTGGAGAGCTGATGTCCACGCTGCGTGAGGCAGAAAAGGAACTTCTTAAGGGCAAGAAGCGCGAGGCGCACTTGCTTCTACATCTCGGACTCCGAGGGCTGGGCCCAAGGCGACTGGAGGTGTTAAAAAGAAGAAAGCATAAAGAAGGGCAAGGCAAAGCGTCAAAGGCTTCTGGGAAGCCAAAGGACAAGTCTCAGGATGTATGCCTCCAGTGCGGCAAGCGGGGTCACTGGAAGCGTGACTGCCGCGAGTACAAGGCGCTCCAGAAGGAGATAAAGGCGGGCAAGGCACCGGCCTCAGGTATGTTTGTTATAGAAATAAACATGACTACTTCTAGTTTTAAAAATTGGATTTTTGATTCTGGTTGTGGTACTCACATTTGTATTGATGTGCAGGATCTGCGGATTAGCAGGAAACTGGTGTCAAGAGAGATTGACCTCCGTGTTGGAAATGGGACTCCAGTCGCCGTTTTGGCCGTTGGCACTTTTGTTTTAGAACTGTCGTCGGGGCATGTACTTGAACTTACAAACTGTTATTTTGTACCTAGTTTGACTAGGAATATAATTTCTGTATCTATGTTACCCCAATGTGGGTATACTTTTGTATTTAGAAACACTGGGTGTTTTATGTATAAAAATGATGTAGAAATTTGCACAGCTGATGCAATAATGGTCTTTATATTTTGAATATAAATCAATCTCAAAATGTAACAAACAAAAGGCTTAAAGTAAGTCATAAAGATGAAACTTATATGTGGCATTGTCGTCTGGGACATATAAACAAGACTCGCATATCCACACTTTCGAAGAGTGGGTACTTGGATGGATTTGATCCAAATTTATATGACGTCTGCGAATCTTGCTTATTAGGCAAAATGCCTAAATCACCTTTTAGCGGTAAAGGTGTACGTGCCACCGAACTGTTAGCCCTTGTTCATAGTGACGTTTGTGGGCCCATGTCTAGCCAGGCTAGAGGTGGATATGAATACTTCGTAACCTTTACGGATGATGCATCACGTTATGGTTATGTGTATCTTATGAGACACAAGTCGGAAACTTTTGAGAAATTCAAAGAGTTTCGACACGAAGTTGAAAAACAGACCGGTAAAAGTATTAAGACATTACGGTCGGACCGTGGTGGCGAATACTTGAGCAATGAGTTTCTTGACTACTTGAAAGAATATGGTATTCTTTCACAGTGGACTCCTCCCGGAACACCGCAATTAAACGGTGTGTCCGAACGGAGAAACCGAACCTTGTTAGACATGGTAAGGTCTATGATGAGTCGCACTGAGCTACCTATTTCCTTCTGGGGATATGCATTAAACAGTGCAATACTTATTTTGAATAAGGTTCCGTCAAAGTCTGTTCAACAGACTCCATATGAGATATGGACAGGAAAGAAACCGGGTTTCTCATTCCTGAAGATTTGGGGTTGCTGGGCATACGTCAAACGTTTGGAAGGTACCAAACTAGAACCCAAATCGGATAAATGCCTATTTGTAGGATATCCTAGGGAAACCAAAGGATATTACTTCTATCACCCACGAGAGAACAAAGTTTTTGTTGCTCTACATGCGGTTTTCCTTGAGAAGGAATTCCTAAATGCAGTGATAAGTGGGAGGAAAGTAGAACTCGATGAAAATCGGAGTGATACTGTTCCTGGCATAGAATCCTCAACGGAACATGAACAGTTCATCAGGGATGAAGCTGTACCACAATCTTCGAATACACAAGGACCACGTAGGTCGGAGAGAGTCAGAAAACAACCTGAGAGGTATGGGTTTCTGATCTCACCTCATGTAGATATCAATCTCATTGAGGAAGACGAGCCGGCTACGTATGAGGAAGCGATACAAGGTATCGACTCCGGTTTATGGCAAGATGCCATGAAGTCCGAAATGGATTCCATGTACACCAACCAAGTTTGGACACTGGTTGATGCACCAGAAGGCGTAAAGCCTATTGGATGCAAATGGGTCTTCAAGAAGAAGACCGACATGGATGGCAACATACAAACGTACAAAGCTAGGCTTGTAGCGAAGGGGTATCGTCAACGACATGGTGTCGATTACGACGAAACTTTCTCACCCGTTGCCATGATTAAATCCATTCGGATAATGCTTGCTATTGCTGCATATTTCGATTACGAGATATGGCAGATGGACGTCAAAACCGCTTTCCTTAACGGAAACCTGTTGGAGGATGTTTATATGCAACAGCCTGACGGTTTTGTCGTGCCTAAACATGCAAACAAGGTTTGCAAGTTAAATCGGTCCATTTATGGACTGAAGCAAGCGTCGCGTTCTTGGAACCAACGTTTTGATGAGATCATAAAAGAATATGATTTCGTTCAAAACGAAGATGATCCTTGTGTATACAAGAAGGTTAGTGGGAGCGCACTGACTTTCATTGTCCTTTATGTTGACGATGTATTGCTTATGGGCAATGACATTCCCATGTTAACATCGGTGAAAGCTTGGCTTTCATTAAAATTCTCCATGAAAGATCTGGGAGAAGCAGCCTTTATTCTGGGAATAAAGATCTACCGGGATAGATCTAGAAAGCTGCTTGGACTCTCCCAGAGCACGTACATTGACAAAGTGTTGAAGAGATTCAACATGGATCAGTCCAAGAGGGGACTGTTGCCAGTGTCACATGGCGTCACTCTATCTAAGGACATGTGTCCTAAAACTCAAGATGAGAGAGACAACATGAGTCGGATACCGTTCGCCTCGGCAGTCAGATCGATCATGTATGCCATGATATGTACAAGACCTGATGTCTCCTATGCTTTGAGCATGTGTAGTCGCTATCAGGCCGATCCAGGTGAAGGTCACTGGATGCGGTTAAGAATATCCTTAAGTATCTTAGACGAACTAAGGATGCTTTCTTAATCTATGGAGATGGAGAACTTGAGGTAACTGGGTATACCGATGCAAGTTTCCAAACCGATAAAGACGACTTCAAGTCGCAATCCGGGTACGTATTTTGTTTGAACAACGGAGCAGTGAGCTGGAAATCTTCCAAGCAAGAGACTGTTGCCGATTCAACAAAGAAGCGGAGTATATTGCTGCAGCTGAAGCAGCAAAAGAGAGCAGTTTGGATCCGAAAATTCCTAATTGGATTAGGAGTAGTTCCGTTAGCAGCTGAGCCGTTCCATTGTATTGTGACAATAACGGGGCTATAGCGCAGGCTAAGGAACCGCGGTCTCATCATCAATCCAAGCATGTTCTTCGACGTTTCCATCTGATTCGTGAGATCATACATCGTGGCGATGTGAAGATCGAGAAGGTCGCATCAGAGGACAACATTGCAGATCCGCTGACGAAAGTTATTCCTCAGCAAAAGTTTGAGCGACATGTACATAGTTCAGGTATTAGATGCTTGAGTGACTGGCTATAGGCCAAGTGGGAGATTGTTAGACAGTTATGACCCATAGCGTCACTATTTGTAAAAGTTGTGTTTTTGTACAAATTAATTATTGTAGCAATGGAAATTGCCTTTTATCATTTCGTAATTAGATTACTTAAATGTGTGAATGATGAAAGTCCTTATGATTAGTTCCGGATTGAGATGATATGAGACAGTATCAATCCACGACGGTTTAATCATTAAATATCCCTAGTCGTAGTATTATCGAGACTGGACATCGATAATGCGGAATAGACTAGTATCGCACTTGTGCGTGTTATGGAAGCGTAACAACATAGTTCTCATATATTTAAGTATTGGATACTTATGCAAGTGTGGTAGGAGGTTGTGTTTTACCGATGGTACGGAAAACAGCTTCGCTCTGGATAGACCCCACAGAATCCCATTGGTAGTATGACTATGTGTCTATGGGAGTCCGTATCAGGGTAGGTGTATTTGGTCTTAACCTGAGACTTGCATCGCTAGTACTTGCGACAATCAATACGCTTTGGTTTTGGTCGTCCAGGACTTTAACAGGTTCTGTGTACACCTCTTCTGGTTTATTGAGAATCGTAGTGTATTGGGTGTGATGTCAAGACGGAAGTATCACTTCAGTCATATGGAGATGATGGTCACGCAGGGATACAGAACTGGTTCTCTAAAAGGTTGCAACCGTCGGGATAATATGACTAGGTCATGATTATCCGATAATAAAGAGACTAGTTGCTAGTGATCCGATATATGCTTCGTACGGGGCAGACACTATTCCAGCCCCAGGCCTTGCATGTGACATCCGATACTGGATCACGAGATACGCAATACTACGTATACTACGCCTGACATAGATTATATATTCCATTAAGAATATTTCTGGAGAATTGGGTAGGCATGGCGCTTTGCTAGAAGCCAACCTTGTCTCGTAAATCGGTAAGAACGTAGTACAAGGTACGTACGTGTTCGGATAGTCCGACGACCGGATTTACTGCCAACATATCCAGGGATCTCTTGGGTCGCTTCCCGAAGATTCACCGATGACGTATGATTCGAACTTTATTAATCTGGGATTAATAGCGGAGAGACTTTATCTGGGATAAAGTACTATTTGAAGAGAGAGAACGATTAATTTGGAATTAATCGATAAAATAATATATTCGATATATTATACGAAATTGGATTTCGACGCGGAATTAAAATTGGATTTTAATTCGGGCTAACGAATTGATTTAGAATTAATTCGCAAGCGACGTGAATAGTAATTTTGCTAGGCATGATTATTTAATTAAATTTGATTTAATTACGACGCAACGGAAAACTCGTTAATTCGGAATTAACGAAACCGAGCCCGGAATGTGTTTGCGACGCCACTCCGATTTTGAATCAAGTGCGGCCGCAAGTCACATCGCGAGTCACATCACTTGTCACTTTAGTGATAGATGTCTAAGTCACCTTTTTGGTGAGTGACATGCAGTCACTATTCATGAAAGAAGTGGTGTGGGCATTTATGCCTTTTGGAGCCAAAATTTTGGTTTGACTTTTGAAGTATATACCAAATATTTGGTAATTGATTTTTAGGTATTGTTTTTAGAAAAAAGAACACAAATCAAACAAAAAAAACTCTCTCTCCCAAAATTGCCAAACCGTGAGCTCTCCAAGGGAAAGGAAATCATTTTCTTTCTTCCATCTTGCTAGCACATTAGAGAATCAATACAAGGTGATAGGGAAACCGAACTAAGAGCTTGGAATCCATTGAAGCTTGGAGCTTGTTCATCTTCATCAACAAAGTCCACCTTGGCCGAATACATAAGCAAGGAGAAAGTTTTGTTGATCATCACATCCAAAAGCCGTTCAATGTAAGTGTGTTTCCGCCACTCTTCTTTGCGTATTCATTCTATTTCTATGCTTATATTGATCTTGGGACAACCTAGAAACCAACAGCATCATCCCAATTTTTCATGGAGCAACAATTCAGGGCAGAAGAACAATCCACCACCCGGTTGTGATTCAACAGCATAACTATCCACCATCTGGATTCCAACAGCAGAAACAAGGCAATGAGCATGGCAAATGAACCAGCCATAGCAAAGTTCAGCTCAGTTCAAGAAAATATGATGCTATGTTTCAAGTCAATCTGCTTCATTAAAAGATGGGAATCAAATCGACAACTGGCCAATGCTCAGATGTACAGACCGTCAGGAAAAACAAGGAAGGAAATCTTCCCAGTAGTACAGAACCAAATCTAAGGAACTGAGGGAGGGAAGCGCAATGTCAAGCCATCACCTTAAAAAGCGGTACTGAAATCAATAAAGATGTTGGAATCAAGGCATCCATTGAAGAAATTCCAAAAGAAACAGAGCAACAGATGGAGGAAAAAGAAGCAAAGGAAAAAATATCAAATCACTCCACCTCCACCTTTTCCACAGCGTCTTCAGAAAAATAAACAGGACAAGCAGTTTTCCCGTTTCTTGGAGGTTTTCAAAAAGCTGCACATCAACATCCCATTTGCAGAAGCGTGGATGAAATGCCCAGCTATGTAAAATTCATGAAAGACATTATTTCACGAAAACGGAGATTGGGAGATTACGAGACAGTAGCATTGACGGAAGAATGCAGCGCCATCATTCAGAGGAAACTTCCCCCGAAGTTGAAAGATCCTGGCAGTTTTACTGTCACATACACAATTAGAGAACATTACATCGGTAAGGCTTTATGTGATTTAGGTGCAAGTGTTAATTTGATGCCTTTTTCTATTTACAGGAAACTGTAAATTAGAGAAGCAATACCTACCTCAGTCTCTCTGCAACTTGCTGATCGAACGCTTGCATTTCCGAAAGGAGTTGTTGAAGATGTGCTGGTCAAAGTTGACAAACTCATTCTCCCAGCAGATTTCATTATCCTTGACATGGAAGAAGACAAAGATGTACCTATCATTCTTGGGATACCATTTTTGGCTACAGGTCGAACTGTTATTGATGTGTAAAAAGTAGAACTAACCATGAAAGTTCAGGACCAAAAAGTTACCTTCAATGTTTTCAAAGCCATGAAATTCCCGAGTGATGAAAAGGAAGAGGAATGTTTCAGAGTTGATGTTGTTGATAGTATCATCCAGGATACTGAGCCACCTCCCACAGACAAACTTGAAGCTTGCATCATTAACATGATTGATAGCGAGCTAGAAGCTGAAATCCTGGAATGTATCAACTATCTTGACAAACCATTTCACTTCAAATCGACACCACCAGTTGAAAATTTGGAATTCCCAAAGAAGGAGCGAATCAAGCCCTCAATTGAAGAACCACCACAGCTGGAGTTGAAGCTACTTCCGAGTCATCTCAGGTATTCTTTCTTAGGAAACTCTTTTGAATTACCTGTTATTATTTATTCTTCGCTAACATTGGAGCAGGAAGAAAAATTACTGAGTTTGTTACGATAACACAAGAAAGCCATTGGCTGGACTATAGCAGACATTCGAGGCATTAGTCCATCATTTTGCATGCACACGATTCTGATGGACGATGAGTACAAACCCATAGTGGAGCATCAACAAAGACTAAATCCAATCATGAAGGAGGTCGTGAAGAAAGAAATCATCAAATGGTTGGATGCTGGCATCATTTACCCATCTCAGACAGCACTTGGGTGAGTCCTATGCAGCGTGTACCGAAGAAAGGAGGAATTATTGTAGTGACAAATGTAAAGAACGAGCTGATTCCAACAAGAACGGTGACTGGATGAAGAGTTTGTATGGACTACCAGAAGCTGAACAAAGCAACAAGGAAAGACCATTTTCCGCTGCTATTCATTGATCAGATGCTGGACAAACTGGCGGGACATGATTTCTATTATTTTCTGGACGGATACTCGGGGTACAATCAGATTGCCATCGCCGCAGAAGATCAGAAGAATACCACTTTTACATGTTCGTATGGTACTTTTGTATTCCGCAGGATGCCATTTGGACTATGTAATGCTCCTGCCACATTCCAACGTTGCATGATGGCCATTTTCTCAAATATGCTGGAACAGAGTATGACGGTTTTCATGGATGACTTCTCTGTGTTTGGAGACTCTTTTGACCACTTCTTACAAAATCTGGAACATATGTTACAAAGGTGTGAAGATACCAACA
The DNA here is from genome assembly GCA_019454045.1 of Zanthoxylum bungeanum. Taxonomy (NCBI): domain Eukaryota; kingdom Viridiplantae; phylum Streptophyta; class Magnoliopsida; order Sapindales; family Rutaceae; genus Zanthoxylum; species Zanthoxylum bungeanum. Next base: position 38,130 of record SKCR01042815.1, read on the forward strand.
TGGTACTCAACTGGGAGAAATACCACTTCATGATGCATGAAGGCATTGTTCTGGGACATCGGATCTCACAAAAGGGGATCGAGGTAGACAAAGCAAAGATTGAAACAATTGAAAAATTACCTCCACCAATATCTGTAAAAAGGATTCGGAGTTTTCTCGGACATGCAGGTTTTTACAGGAGATTTATCAAAGACTTCTCAAAGATTGCTAAACCTCTGTGCAATCTTCTGGAGAAGTGTATGCAATGCATTTTTGCATGTGAAACCCGATGATGAGTCTCAGTTGGAGGCACTACCTTTTTTAAGTTAAGGATATTGCGGGAAACGGACGTCGGAAGGGGAAATTCGGAATAAGTATGTCGTCAAGTTCATTTCACAAGTTCACTGTTTTCGTTCGTGCTGCATTCGTTACCACGTTCGAACGTCAAACAGATTGCGGGCGTTCGTGCAGCGTTCTAAGAGGCGTTCGAACGGTGTCGGTATTTCTGGTTTTGCTGCTAGGCCCACACGCCCAAGGCCCTTAAATTACACCCAAATTAAATCAAATATTAATTAAATTAAACATTGAATTAAATTAAATAATTAAACCATTTACCAATTAAATAAAACATAAAATATAATCATGCCTAATTTAAACAAATCAAATATGTTATATACCTAAATTAAAAAGATGATATACCTAATTAAAATCAATCATAACAAACAAAAAATATTGACTTCCTAATCTAAACCAAATTTTTCCCCCTCAATCTTTGACTTTCCTTGCTCAACACAAAACCAAATCCATTCCTTGTGAGACAAGGAGTGGCCCTAGCCATTCTCTATATAAACAACCCCTAACCAAGACATTACTCCCCTAGCTCATACACATATAGTTCACGCCCAACTCTCTCTAATCTCTTACAATTTACGGCAATAGCACCATAACAAGTAAAGAATAATTCTCTTCATCTCCTCCACTCACCAAGCCGAAACCAGCCCCATACAGCAGCCCTCCATTACCGAAAATTACACCCCCATAAACACCTTAGATCACCGAAATATATAGCCCCAAAACAGTCCTCACAAGTGCTGAAAATCACAGCCCCATACAGTCCATAAAATCCTTAAAACAGTAACATAAAAAAACTGCACTCTAAACCTCCTTAAACAACCGAAAAACACAGCCCTTGAACCTCTAAAAATACTCAAAATAGTCCGTTGAAACGTTAAAACAGTGACCTGAACAGTGAGCATAAAATACAGAGGAAATAGCAGTAAAACGGAGGCTGAACAGTTACAAAACGGAGGCCGAACAACAATCAAAACAGCAAAACAGTGAGCTAAGATGCTAAACCAGTGAACCGAAGAAGTTGAGGAGCTTTACCCTTCCGACGTCCGTGAAACGCAAGCCCGAAAGTCGGTAAAAAAGGTTAGACCTGAGGGTATTTTCCTCATTCATTTTCTGTTTTATTTTTATTATTTATTGAGTATTGTTCGCATGATTGTTATGCTAAAATGCATGTTGTGGCCCTTGAGTAGATAAATATGCATGTATCATGAAATATTGTATGTTGTGGCCTTGGAATAAAATAAAAGATGTGTCAACTCTCGCGGTATATCAGATGGAAACCCGGACATAAATTTCATAGCCGATTCCGAATGGACGGTAATATGATCTGTACTCGGGATACAACTCCACGTACCGCTTGAGTAAACGGCACCCTCTTTTGTTTTATGTTGTTTTGGTCTATTTATTTTTCTTTATTTGAATTCTGGATGTTACTTGTTTATGCATGATTCAATCGAGCGCATGGGCTTAGTAAGTGCGATGAAAGGTCCCCTATTTGGAGGGGTTAAAATCCTTTACCACGATGCTTTGCCGCGCCGGTTGATGTGTGTTCGGTTGAATGTACGATATGTTCAATCGGGCATACTAAGTTTGAGGTTATTGTCTTTATTTTTGTATGAATGACGCAATCGATTGCATGGGCTTAGTAAGTCAGATTAAAGGTCCCCTAGTTGGAGGGGTTAAAATCCTTTACCACGATGCTTTGCCGCGCCAGTTGATGTGTGTTCGATTGGATGTAAGATATGTTCAATCGGGCATACTAAGTTTGAGGTTATTGTCTTTATTTTTGTATGCATGACGCAATCGAGTGCATGGGCTTAGTAAGTCGGATTAAAGGTCCCCTATTTGGAGGGGTTAAAATCCTTTACCATGATGCTTTGCCGCGCCGGTTGGTGTATATTCGATTGGATGTGAGATGAGTTCAATCAGATACGTGAGGTCCCACATGGTGGATTTGTTTGTCTATGAATGTGTTGCATGCATCAGGTATGGTTCCGTTCGAACGCGTTCTCGAACGCCACACGAACGTGAACCTTCTGTTTACCGTTCGAACGCGTCCTCAAACGCTACGTGAACGCGTACGCATTTTCTTAGTGTTTCATGCATCAGGTCTGGTTCCGTTCGAACGTGTTCTCGAACGCCACACGAACGTGAACCTTATGTTTACTGTTCGAACGCGTTATCAAACGCTACGTGAACACGCACGTATCTTCTTAGTGTTTCATGCATCAGGTCTGGTTCCATTCAAACGCGTTCTCGAATGCTATACGGACGCGAACCTTCTGTTTACCGTTCGAACGCGTTCTCGAACGCTACGCGAATGCGCACCCACTGAACTAAGTTATTTTCATCAGATTTCGCACATAATTATCCATAGTAGCTATTCCTTCGTATGATGAACCTGATTGTTTCTATGCATTATACAAGATTGTGTAGGTGTCGTTCATCTGTATTCCCCACATGTATGAGTATAATGTGCTTGTTAACTGGTATGCTTGACGTATGTTAACCTTTATGTATGTAAATTGAGACATAGATTACATGCAAATAGGCTGTATGCAAATTCGGATATGTGTTACACGTAACTTTAGATGAACTTGTTGATGTATGCATGAGAACTTAGAAACATGATACTCTTGAAAATAAATGTTACTTAAGCTTGATTAAATTATTACACAAATCCTTTCATAACAAGCGACATAAGTAAGGGACCATTCCGAACCCAACCGTTTGAGGTTTTCCCTTGCGAGGGGTGAGTGCGTCCATAAATCTCATTTTTTCCCGGTTCACACCGGGTGGCGACTCCATTATTCTCCGGTTTAGTCCCCCGTGGCTACTCCGTACTCCCAACTAGGCCGCGAGCCTAGAACAGCATACGTCGCCCAGTTTCTGTGTTCCCACAGTCTGGCGACTCCACTGGGGATAGAGAATCGGCCCCGAAATATTGTCTTGTAATGTTTGGATTTATGTTCTAATTGACCGTGTCTATAGTGGATAAAATGAGGGTTTAATCAAGGGTATCTTGAGGCTAGGTAATGGGTTGGTGTCTTTCTTCATTCACTACCTTCCTAGAAGGAAAAGCTGTGAAGGCACCTATATGGCCATCTACCCTTAGCCTATTGTGATGGACTAATTTGGAGGACTCATTGTTTATTCATGTCACCAAGCGATAAGAGCCTAAGAGGCTAGGGTACTTAAGAGAGCCTCACTCCACCCTCCCTCTGGGAAATCTACAACGGGAAATCCATTTGACAGTCAGTCACACACCATAGCTCATTGGCACGTACCTTAGTGTATAAAAAAGGGTGCGCTCACTTGGTCGCTCGAACCCTTGATTGGGGAGACCTAGTTGTGGGCCATCCTTCGCCGGTGAGAGCCTTTGTCTACACTCTTGCGAACCCACCCATAGACCGGGTTTGTATGGTTAAAGTAACAATTATTTCCTTGAATATGTGCTTGTGGACCATCCTCATTTGGCTGCAGTTGGACTATTGTCAGAAATGCGAACTTGCTGGGCCATTTAAACTGGGGCGAGTTCGTACCTTATGACCATTAGTCCCAAAGCTTCTGAAATGTTGATGGGCCATTCTGTAGAAATTATTTTTGTTGCATTATCTTTCTTTTATATTATCTTTCTTTTATGCTTGTGTTTGGGAACATCGTCGTTTGGATCCATTTGGACCATTTGTCATGGGATATGGGCTTGTTGGGCCATTTAAACTGGGACAAGAACATATTTTATGACGATTGGGCCAAAGGCTTCTAAGTGATTGATGGGCCACTTTGTGATTGTGTTCGGAACATTACCATTTGGAATTAGTTGGGCTCCTTGCCATGAGATGTGTACTCGTTGGGCCATTTAAACTGGGACGAGTTCACTCCTATGACAGTTAGCCCAAAAGCTTCTAAAATGATAACGGGCCGATTTGTTTGAAAATTTTAGTTGATTTAGTATGTTATATATGTCACATGCATCTCATGCACCTCATACATACATATGTCATGTTAACACCTTCTATGTCTCAAAAAGACATCATAGATACCGTTTGGGTTAGAAAAGAAACAAGGCTCATTAAAAGAACAATAACAGTCATGAGTGAATCCGGTAATGAGGTATCCCGTATGGATCAGTTAGAGAACGGTCTCACCAAGATTACTGAACAGTTGCAAGCCTTGACTACTGCTGTGACTGGTATGGCTGTGCCCCGTGCTGGGGGAAATTATGAGAATGTGAGGCAAGGAACCTCCGAACAGATTGGGGGATGATATCCCCACTTTTGATGATGATATGGTAGAGTATGCAGCAGGCAGAGTATCTGGGTCTCAGGCAGAGTTACAGAAGCTCCGGGATCAGGTTGAGTCAGTTACCCGTAAGATGAGGGGTAAGAATGAGGATTTGCTGGATTATGACACACTGACTTTCGAGGAACAGTTGCCGGCACAGTTCAAAATGCCTGATATGGCTAAGTTTAGCGGGAATGGGGATCCAAGGGTGCATCTCCGATAGTTTGTATCAGTCATGAGTTCAGTTGGCTTATCTCAGCGCCAAGTGCAGAAAATGTTTGGAATGTCGCTCGAGGGAGCTACCGTGGTGTGGTACCACAGTTTGGAGAAGAAAGTGAAGGAAGATTGGAGGAAGTTGGCTGATGCTTTCCTGAAGCAGTATGTCACTGACCTAGAGATCGATCTGTCACTCCGTGATCTGGAGAATGTTAAGCAGAAATCGTAGGAGAGTTTTAAGGAGTATGTGGACCGGTGGAGGGGTCAGTTGTTGAAGATGCAGACTAGGCCTTCGGAGAAGGATCAGATTAAAATGATCATCAAGGGCACCAAGCCCTCCATCTATGGGAAGCTAAGGAGGATGACCTCCATGATTACTGATTTTCGGCAGTTGAGGGAAACTGTCATGGATATTGAGGAAGAAGAGGCCGAAAACAGAAAATTCTATGGTCTGAACAGGAGTCCCATTGGGGGACATCGGGAACAAAGCCCGTTTCTGCTGAGATTGCCGCTATCCGGAACTGGAGATTTTCCAACTTGGGTAGGCCCTTGTCCAAAGTATTGGAGAAGTTGAAGAGACAAGGACTTCTGTCACCCCTAGAAGCCAAACCATTACCCAATCCCCCACCATCACATTATAACCTAAGCCTTTACTGTCACCTTCACCAACAAAAGGGCCATGACATCGACAACTGTGCCCGACTCCGCCATGAAATCCAAGACCTGATAGACTCCAAGAAAATACCTGACCCATAAACAGAACAGCCTGACAAACACAGAAACCCCTTACCCAACTACCATACCGTACCACCACCAGCCTATATGATCAATTCTGGCCTCCCAGAAGACCTTGTCCTAAAATCCTTTCACCCTCAAGCCTTTTGCCTGGGAATCTGGGATAGTACTAGTGAAGATGAGACTGAGCAGGGGAAAAACTTTTGGCTTGATTTCTCTAGCAGTGATGAGGAAGAAGTAAGGGGAATGACGCGCAGTGGTCGTTTTTACAATGATATGGCAGAAAAGGGTAAGGAAGTTTTGACAGATGGTAAAGAAGTGGTTGAGACTGCAGAAAATACTGAGGGGGATATAATTCTGAGGCAATTGAGGAAGACTAGAGCACAAGTGAGTATCTGGGAACTGTTATGTGCATCTCGGGAGCATAGGTAGGCCATGGTTGAGGCCTTGAGCAAGATTGTGGTACCAGAAGACGCCAACCCTGCAATGTTTGTTGGGTCGGTTCAGAAAGAAGCTTTGCAGATATCTTTTTCTGAGGATGAACTCCCGGCGGAAGGAAGAAATCATAATAGGCCTCTATTTATCAGGGCCGAGGTAAGGGGCAAGAGAACTTCATGTGTGATGGTGGATGATGGTTCGTCCATCAATGTGTGCCCGCTGAAAATTCTGGCAAGATTGGGTATGAAAACAACAGACTTGGACCCATCCATCATGACTATTAAGGCTTATGATGACAGCAAAAGGGGAGTTGAGGGTACTTTTGTGGCTATGGTCAAGGTAGGCCCGATTGAAGATGAGATTGAGTTCACGGTACTGGACATCCCAACCACTTTTGCCTTGTTGTTGGGAAGGCCTTGGTTTCACAAACTTGGGGGCGTGCCTTCCACTTTACATCAGATGATCAAGTTCCCGTATGAGGGAGAAGTTGTTACTATCCGGGCTGAGGTAGATAATGCCGTAGCTGCCTTGGAGATACAACCTTTCACGATGTTTCAGGTGTCAGCTACTTTTGAGGAGTGGGTGGATCCTAGGGTGTCTAGGATCATGAAAAAAATAAAGTTTGAGCCGGAAGAAGGTTCAAAATTGCCAGATTTCAGAGGACAGACTACTCGGAAGGGTTTGGGGTACAAGTCTGATGAAGAAAAGCCGAAGGTCAAGAAAAAGGGCCTGAAACTGATGGAGTGTTTTGTGAAAGCTTCAGGATATCAAGGGGAGCCTGAACCTGTGGAAGTTAATGGAATTGTGGTACCTGGATTTGAGATCTTCCAGGATATGTTGGGTAAGAAGCTGATAGTTGAAGAAATTGTGGAGAAAGAAGAAGATAATTGGGAGGAAGAACTAATGAAGTTGGAGAGCCTGACTCTAGGAGAGGACAAAAAGTCTGAGGAAGACCTGATTGCAGAGGAAGAAGTGTCTATAGATGATGAAGACATTTACCTTCCTGATTTGTTTGAATGTACTTCCGCATCATCCAATAATAAAGACATTTCTTTTGCTTACTTGCCTGAGTCATTTCCATTTACAATGCACGAATCAAGCATATTTGACATCAGTTCGGCCAGAACTACTGCATTTAACTTGGGTACACTTGAGAACCCCAAGGAAATTCTGATTGCAAGTGAAGAAACCTCCGAAGAGAGGGAGAAACTAGAAGAAGTGTTGGTCAGATATGCCAAAGTGTTTGCTTGGTCCTATGAGGACATGCCTGGGGTAGACAGAAACATTGCCCAACACACAATACCAACTTATCCAAATATGAGGCCAGTAAAACAGAAACTCCGACGGATGAGACCAGAATGGCTGAGAAAGTCAGAGAGGAGGTTAAGAAACAGATAGATGTGGGCACTACAAGAAAAAAGGCCTTTACTGACACTAAGGTTAGTGACACTAGGCTAAAAGTGTCAGAAACGACGTGTAAATGGGCCTATTTCCGTGTTTTTCACTTAAATATCAATAATTACTGACACTATGGTATCAGCGATTTTAGTGTCAGTAATTACTATTACAATAGTATCAGTAAGAAATAAAAAAAAAAAACGCGTAGTCGTCTGGAGTCGAACCAACACCTCGCGGAAGTGACGTTTTTCGCATATATTACTGACACTAGAGTATCAGTAAATTTAGTGTCAGTAATTAATGATACCTTAGTATCAGTAAAAAAATTAAAAAAAAATTATTTCCTTAAGTCTGCTGGGACTCGAAATTGTAACCATTGATATAAAATTTTTTTTATTGTAAGGCTTTACCACTGGGCCAAATCGTGACTTTTGTTCCTTAAACCGCGGTTTATAAAAATATATATGTATTTGTCGGGTCAAAACCTGAACCGTAGTTACCAAATCAATCTTAGTAATTTAGGGTTCCTCTCATTCCCACCTTTTTTTTTCATCGCGCACCTCAGTTTCTTCTTCAACCACCCACTCACTTCACTTACAATTCAAAACAAAGCCCTAAAAATATAATTACTAAAGCCAAAATTAAACACACCATCAACATACTAACCTGCTGCTCCACTAGATCCCGCTATAATTGGGACAGCAACGCCGAGCCCACAGCTAGTGGAAATGGACGCTTCAGACTCAATCTCGAAGACGACGGCGACGACGACGATTTCTCGGTAAAGCCGAGGAGATGGTGGTCTGATTACGATTATGATAATGACGATGATTGGGAATTTTTTGATGAGGAAGATGAGTCTTTGATTTTTAAGGTAACGAAACTAATTTGTTTTATTTTTTTTTTAATTTTGTTTGAAATAATATATATCTTTTTTCTTACTTATGTTGAAATTAGTATTCGGTTTTTTTTTTTTTTTTTGGAACTTGGATACTTCAATTGAAAGTCAATATATAATTTAATGACAGAAAATTTGGAAGTTAAAATTATTTCTTGCATTTGATAGAGTGTGGGGCAGGACTGGTAATAATTCTGATTCCAGACCCAGGGCGAAGAGAAAAAGGAAACTTCTTCAAGAGCTGCAAGTAACTAAAACAAGCCAGGGCAAACCAGAAAATGCTGCTGCCAACGGCAGAGAAGTTATCAGTCCTGGGTAGAAGCAGATGGTGTTTTGTATGAGAAGCGTGACACAAGTGGCCCAAGATTTGGTGGATGGGATGGCCTAGACGAGAAAGTTGGAAACCAAAGGCACAGAGCAGCTAGAAAACCACCAATTCAAATAAAAAATGAGCGTCCAAAGCAGCAGAAGAAAGGTAAACTGAGTAGGACAGGAAGAATTAGAGAAACGCCATTGTTGTTGAGGGTGCTGATTGCTGTTTTCCCATTCTTGGGGTCATGGACTAAATTGCTTTTTTGATTCTCATTTGGCTCTCAACTCTTGGAATTTATTTTGTTATTTTTGCTTTGGGAAGCCTCATGTGCTGGGTCATCCTACTTGCAAGTTATTGAAAAGATAGAACAGTCGGTACCAAATGGAGATTGGATCACTGGAGTGACGCTTGAACGCTTCATGTGATATATATATATATATATATATATATATATATAGCCTTTTTTTTTTTCAGAAACAGATTCCAGTTTTGGACTTGTTTTAAAGCAGAAGTTTGTGAAGGTACTGGGAAATATAATGGAAGCTATTTATGTTGGCTCTCTTACTTGCACTCCTTGTATCTTATTCACATTCCTTTGTTCTTTTTCCAGGCAAAAGGAGGACATGAGATGACCTCCAGATTAAGGTACCCAGTATTATTATTATTATTATAGAAGATGAAACCCTTGTATCTACTAAATTTATTACTTCATTGTATTGTGTATTCATTTTCATTGTTTTGTAGTTGAAGAATTTACTTGGTATTACAAAATGAAGGAAATTCATGTAGATGTCATACAACAAACCCTTCTCATATGTTGGTCGCAATGCCAACACTCCTACGACTGTTGGAGTTGGTGATCGAGCGTCAATCCAATTTTTATTCCATCTGTTTGACGTAAAAAGATTGGTTGAACTCTAATGCAGATGAAAAACATAATGCAGATTACTGAAGTCTCATTAGAAAACTTGAGAAAACGAATAACAAGCTCTTGGCTATGCAAAAGGTGACCGAGTTGTATGTGTTTCCGGGAAATTTAGATTCAATTCACCAAGTAGCTGGCTAAGTGACAAGTGGTCGAGCTCTTAGCAGTCATGTGACCCTATTCAAAAGTGGCCATTGACAGAGTTGACACAAGTAGTCGATTGGTGCCTCCAAATTTTACCCAAGAATTTTGTTTCCCCCTTCTTTACTAATGTTTTTTATGCTTGTTAAGAGCTGTTTTCCGAATTTGATAAAGATTGATTATGACATACCAATTTTTGGTATTACTTGGAAGTCATACTTAGACAAAGCAATTTGCGAAGAAATCATGGATTTTAAGGAGGTCTCAAACTGTGCTATTAACATATGGATCAAGTATGTTTTCTTTTACCTCTTTCTTCATTTGTTCTAAATGTTTTATAAATATTTACTTTGTTTTTATGTTTATCTTGTCTTAGGCACTTATACGATGAGATGGATAAAACTGAAACTGCCAAACCAGTTCAGTTTGGAAATTTTGAGATGATACGTCCATCAAAGGTTGCTTTGAAAGAAGACCTCAATACATTTCAAAACTGTTAGGTATGATAGAGTTGGGGCAAATCATATTGATCCCATACAACCCAAGGTAATAATTTTTTAATTTTTTTAGTATTCAATTTCAAGTTATGTAATCCAGATTTTTATTACCCTTTCTTTCTTATTTAGCTTTCACTGGGTGCTTCTTGCAATTGACATAGTACGACGCACGATATATATATATTTTTGTGATATGCAACAATGAGAATATTTAGAATATGTCTAAATGAACTAATATTGATATGATAATTCTTTTTATAGTGTCCAATGCAGCCTGGAAGTTTTGAATGCGGTTATTATGTGATGAAATACATGCAGCAAATTGTAACAAATGTGAACATTCTAAAAGACAAGGTAAGTTAACAATAGTTAAGTTTTATCACTAGTCAATTAAGATATCTTACTGTTTAAAATTCTAACTTATAAATATTTTAAAGTTCAAAGGGATTAATGAGTACACTCTGGAAGATATAACGCAACTCCGTGATGATTGGGCAATATATGTTGCACATATAATCACACAGTATAATGAAGAGGTAATTACAAGGACATGTTTTACAGAGGTGATTATTACTTCCTATTTTTTCACTTTAATTCATGACATATTGGGAAATCTTCTATTCTTGCAGAATACAAATGACAAGGACAACATAGCTATTGTTCGTTGAGTTAATGAAGTAGTATGGTATTTCTCTTTTCTGTAAATTAATACATTCTTGTTTCTACTTTTAGCTTAGAATTTTTTCCCCAGATTTTTTACTTCAGTGAAAGCAATATGAATCATATCTTTTATTTCAGTTTTATGCCCTGATGGGTTTAATTTGTGGGTTAATTTGTTTTATTTGTGAGTTTTGCTAGTGGGTAAGATTGCTTTGAGACTTGAAAGTTAAAACAATCATGATGTAAAATATTCTATTAACAGTGTCTCGATGTTCTCTATGTCAGACATGAACTTGGAGATAGTTTTTTACCTGATGAAGTTTTGCCATGTTCTGATTGATACTTGTTGAAACCTTTGGGGGATATGGCACCTGTCATCTGATGTGCTTTGAGGTGCAGCATGAATGCTATGGAAGCAGTATTTGATATATTGAGATCTAACATGTTTATCTCATCTATTTTTATGGCAATTACCTGGAATGTTACATTCTAGTACATTTTGAGCTTTGAACTTTTAGTTTCCAGGAATTCCATAATGAACAACTATCTTGTCATCTTGATTTGCTTCCTGCATTTGGAAACAGTATTAGATCATGTCATCTGATAAACTTCATCTGGTTCATGAGATCCTTTTATTTCAGTTTTATGTCCGTCTATATATATATATGTGTGTGTGTGTGTGTGTGTGTGTGTGTGTGTGTGTTATTGATTTGTTTGTTTTGGTGATTATGTAGCGGTATGAAAGATACAACTTGTTATTATGGATTCCATTGGTTTTTTATATGCATGCTCTTAGGTTGTTGGTATGGTTATTGTCAATAAGTGCTTTATGTGACAAAAATTAGATTAGGGTTATATTTTGTATTTTTATTTGGATGTATTTAATGTTTTTATTTATGAAGATATCGATTTTTTTTGGAAGTCCATCTAATTCTTAACATTTGGTTTATAATTTCAGATTTTGTGCCAGATATCATATTGTTGGGGGATTGTTGCAGGCTTCTCAACAAGTATCATGAATTTTGGTGGGGGCATGACATTTTGATGGGACTTTAAGAGTAATTTTTGAAATATATATATGTTAATTTAAAGATTGTCTATGGAGTTTTTGTATTCATCATGTGATACTGTTGAATTGATTAATACGATTAATCTATTATATTGCGAATTTTATATAAATGTAATTTTTTAGTTTTTTATTTCATTGAGTTGGTATATATATATATATATTTATATATATATATTTTATGATTAATTTAATTACAAAAAATAAGAAATATAATTGTGAAATAATACGATTTTTAAATTTTAAAAGATATTGACGGATATTGATACTAGTAACAATAATTACTGACACTAAAAATCAAATATATGCGATATACTGATACTGCAGTAACAAAATTTACTGACACTATAGTATCACTAAATACTGATGATATAGTGTCAATAATTTACTGACACTAAAATAGTGTGAGAGATTACTGATACCATAGTGTCAATAATTTTCTGATACTACAGTATTAACGTTTACTGACACTAAGAATCACTGACACTAGAAACTAGTGTTAGTGATTTCTGGCTGCGGCAACACTGACACATTTATATAGTGTCAGTAAAACCCTTTACTGACACTAATTTAGTATCAGTAAAAGCCTTTTTTCTTGTAGTGGGGGTTCCTGGAAGTAGTAAGTATTCTGAGTGGTTGGCTAATATAGTGCCGGTGCCAAAGAAAGACGGGAAGGTCAGAATGTGTGTAGACTACAGAGATCTCAACAAGGCTTGTCCGAAAGATGATTTTCCTCTGCCGCATATAGATGTTCTGGTTGATAGTGCGGCTTTATCTGCCATGTATTCATTTGCAGATGGATTTTCAGGTTACAATCAGGTTCTCATGGCTGAGGAAGACAAACATAAGACTGCATTTGTTACTGAGTGGGGTACTTATTGTTACAAGGTTATGCCGTTTGGGCTTAAGAATGCGGGGGCTACTTATCAGCGGATGGCCACTACACTTTTCCACGACTTAATGCACAAAGAGATTGAGGTGTATGTCGATGACATGATGGTAAAATCAGAGACAAGAGTTGGGCATATTGAAGCACTGGAAAGGTTCCTTCAGAGAGTTGACAGATACAACCTGCGGCTTAATCCCAAGAAATGTGTGTTTGGGGTGAAATCAGGGAAATTGTTTGGTCATACATTGGGAATGGGCGGAATAGAGGTAGACTCCGAAAAGATCAAGGCAATCACATAAATGCCTGCACCGAAGACAGAAAAAAAAGTCAGAGCATTCTTGGGGAAGATTCAGTACATCAGTCGGTTCATCGCCAAGTTGACATCAATATGTGAGCCTATCTTCAAACTGTTGAGAAAAGATCAGCCGGTGAGTTGGAATGAACAGTGTTAGACATCCTTCGACAAAATCATAGAGTACTTGGTAAAGCCTCATGTATTGAAACCTCCGAGACCGGGCAGACCTTTGGTATTGTATTTGGCTATAGAATCAGAAGCGCTGGGGGCAATGATGGTACAGGCTGGTGAGACAGGGGTAGAACATGCAGTCTATTATCTGAGTAAGAAGATGCTCTCGTATGAGGCTCGATATCAGGAAGTTGAGAAGATCTGTCTTGCAATGGTATGGGCTTCCAGAAACTTGCGGCATTATTTCCAGTCATACAAAATCCAGGTAGTGGCAAAGGAAAATCCTCTGAAGTATCTTCATTCGGTGCCTTCACTAGTGGGAAAATTGGGCAGATGGTTGGTATTTCTGACAGAGTTTGACATTGAGTATCTCACCTCCAAAGTGATCAAATGGCAAGCAGTAGCAGAGTTTCTGGCATTGCAACCTGTTTTGGGGGATCAGTATAAGTTTGAATTTCCAGATGAAGAGATCCAAGCAATAACAGTCCAGAGATGGAAGATGTATTTTGACGGAGCAGTGAATTACAAGGGAGCCAGAATTGGGATCGTGATAGTGACCCCCGAGGGAGATAATTTGCCTTTGGCCAATAGGTTGAGATTCAGAGTGACTAACAACATGGCCGAGTATGAAGCATGTGCTTTTGGTTTGATGGCATTGATAGCCTTAAAGGCCGGGAGTGTGGAAGTCTACGGAGATTCTATGTTGGTGGTCCAGCAGATGCGAGGAGAATGGGAATTGAAAGAAGAATGGTTGAAACCTTACCTTTTTCACCTCAGAAAGTTGGCACAGGTTATCCCCGAGTGTAAGTTTCAGCACTTACCGAGAGAAGAGACTCAGATGGCAGATGCATTAGCTAACTTGCAGCAACTTGGGAAAATCCAGAAAAGTTAGTGATGAGACCGTTGATACTGACAACAGCGAGCATACCTGTTTATGAGATAGAAAGAATTCTGGAAGTTGAGGTCGAAGATGGTAAACCTTGGTATTATGACATTCAGAGGTATCTGGAACATGGTGAACTCCCGGAAGGGGCAGGCAGAAAAGACAGAATAGCCATTCAGAAGTTAGCTTCCCAGTATGTGACAAAGGGGAACTGTACAAGAAGCAAGCAAACGGTATTCAGTTGAAGTGTTTGATAAAAGAAGAAGCTCAACATGTAATGGAAGAAATACACGCCGGGGTATGTGGTCCGCACATGAATGGGTTAAATCTGTCCCGCAAGATAGTGAGACAAGGTTTTTATTGGTCAACCATGAAAACAGACTGCGCGAAGATGGTAAAGCACTGTCATGATTGTCAAGCACACGGTAATTTGAATCACTTACCGCAAACAGAGTTGCACGGGCTGTCAGAGCCGTGGCCTTTCTCAGCATGGGGAATTGATTTGGTAATTTGAATCACTTACCGCACACAGAGTTTCCGAGCATTCAACAAGAAAGTACGCCCCACCAAGATCAGAAAGGGTGATTTGGTACTTAAGCAGTCGAGGCCGTCGATGACAGATCCAAGAGGAAAATTCAGACCTAACTGGGAAAGACCTTACATAGTGCAGAAGGTAATGGGAAATGGAGCAGTGAGGCTATCAAACTTGGAAGGAAACGAGTTCACCGAGCCGATCAACGTGGACAGATTGAAATAGTACTTTGCCTGAGGGAGAAAGGACCGAGCGGTCACCGAGGGAATTGGCAGAAGACCTAACCCAACGGAGTAGGAAAATCATTCATGCATACACGTAACATTGCATTCTTTCTGTGTTTGTTTTTGTTTTGTATTCGCAGGTTCGAAGAAAAGAGAAAGCGGAAAAATGAGCCAAACAGCGTCAGCGCAGTTTCAGTTTTGGGGATAAGTCCCAGAGGGCGAGGCCCATATCGGCTTGGGGGCGAGGCCCATATCAGCTTGGGGGCGAGGCCCATATCAGCTTGAGGGCGATGCCCACATCGTCAGCAGTTTTGGGATGCGTCCCAGGGTCGAGGTACCCCTGTTGACAGTTGCAGTTCCGGGATGCGTCCTAGGGTCGAGGGCCCACTGCATCATCAGTTGTAGTTCCGGGATGCGTCCCAGGGTCGAGGGCCCACTACATGATTTGTTCTAAGGCGAGGCCCTCAATTCTAGCGGTATCGGGATGCGTCCCAGGGTCGAGGTGCCCCCGTTGTCAATTGCGGTTATTGGGATGCGTCCCAGGATCGAGGTCCACTGCAGCACCAACTCAGCTCGAGGCAGCAGACGAGCCAGGTAAGTGAAAATGCATTGCATAACTTTGATAGGATTGTTCAAAGTCACACACTGCACAAGTCCCATCAAAGTGGGGGCGACTGTAGGCAATGCATTTTTGCATGTGAAACCCGATGATGAGTCTCAGTTGGAGGCACTACCTTTTTTAAGTTAAGGATATTGCGGGAAACAGACGTCGGAATGGGAAATTCGGAATAAGTATGTCGTCAAGTTCATTTCACAAGTTCACTGTTTTCGTTCGTGATGCGTTAGTTACCACGTTCGAACGTCAAACAGATTGCGGGCGTTCGTGCAGCGTTCTAAGAGGCGTTCGAACGGTGTCGGTATTTCTGGTTTTGCTGCTAGGCCCACACGCCTAAGGCCCTTAAATTACACCCAAATTAAATCAAATATTAATTAAATTAAACATTGAATTAATAAAATAATTAAACTATTTACCAATTAAATAAAACATAAAATATAATCATGCCTAATTTAAACAAATCAAATATGTTATATACCTAAATTAAAAAGATGATATACCTAATTAAAATCAATCATAACAAACAAAAAATATGACTTCCTAATCTAAACCAAATTTGTCCCCCTCAATCTTTGACTTTCCTTGCTCAACACAAAACCAAATCCCTTCCTTGTGAGACAAGGAGTATCCCTAGCCATTCTCTATATAAACAACCCCTAACCAAGATATGACTCCCCTAGCTCATACACATATAGTTCACGCCCAACTCTCTCTAATCTCTTACAAATTACGGCAATAGCACCATAACAAGTAAATAATAATTCTCTTTATCTCCTCCACTCACCAAGCTGAAACCAGCCCCATACAGCAGCCCTCCATTACCGAAAATTACACCCCCATAAACACCTTAGATCACCGAAAAATATAGCCCCAAAACAGTCCTCACAAGTGCCGAAAATCACAGCCCCATACAGTCCCAAAAATCCTTAAAACAGTAACATAAAAAAACTGCACTGCTAAGCCTCCTTAAACACCGAAAAACACAGCACTTGAACCTCTAAAAACACTCAAAATAGTCCGTTGAAACGTTAAAACAGTGACCTGAACAGTGAGCAGAAAATACAGAGGAAACAGAAGCAAAACGGAGGCTGAACAGTTGCAAAACGGAGGCCGAACAGCAAGCAAAACAGCAAAACAGTGAGCTAAGACGCTAAACCAGTGAACCGGAGAAGTTGAGGAGCTTTACCTTTCCGACGTCCGTGAAACGCAAGCCCGAAAGTCGGTAAAAAAGGTTAGACCTGAGGGTATTTTCCACATTCATTTTCTGTTTTATTTTTATTATTTATTGAGTATTGTTCGCATGATTGTAATGCTAAAATGCATGTTGTGGCCCTTGAGTAGATAAATATGCATGTATCATGAAATATTGTATGTTGTGGACTTGGAATAAAATAAAAGATGTGTCAACTCTCGCGGTATATCGGATGGAAACCCGGACATAAATTTCATAGCCGATTCCGAATGGACGGTAATATGATCTGTACTCGGGATACAACTCCACGTACCGCTTGAGTAAACAGCACCCTCTTTTGTTTTAATGTTGTTTTGGTTTATTTATTTTTCGTCATTGGCATGTACTTGTTTCTTGTTTCTGCATGATTCAATCGAGCGCATGGGCTTAGTAAGTGCGATGAAAGGTCCCCTATTTGGAGGGGTTAAAATCCTTTACTACGATGCTTTGCCGCGCCGGTTGATGTGTGTTCGGTTGAATGTAAGATATGTTCAATCGGGCATACTAAGTTTGAGGTTATTGTCTTTATTTTTGTATGTGTGACTCAATCGAGTGCATGGGCTTAGTAAGTCGGATTAAAGGTCCCCTAGTTAGAGGGGTTAAAATCTTTTACCACGATGCTTTTCCGCACCGGTTGATGTGTGTTCGATTGGATGTAAGATATGTTCAATCGGGCATACTAAGTTTGAGGTTATTGTCTTTATTTTTGTATGCATGACGCAATCGAGTGCATGGGCTTAGTAAGTCGGATTAAAGGTCCCCTATTTGGAGGGGTTAAAATCCTTTACCACGATGCTTTGCCGCGCCGGTTGGTGTATATTTGATTGGATGTGAGATGAGTTCAATCAGATATGTGAGGTCCCACATGGTGGATTTGTTTGTCTATGAATGTGTTGCATGTATCAGGTCTGGTTCCGTTCGAACGCGTTCTCGAACGCCACACGAACGTGAACCTTCTGTTTACCGTTCGAACGCGTCCTCGAACGCTACGCGAACGCGCACGCATTTTCTTAGTGTTTCATGCATCAGGTCTGGTTCTGTTCGAACGCGTTCTCGAATGCCACACGAATGTGAACCTTCTGTTTACCGTTCGAACGCGTTATCAAACGCTACGTGAATGCGCACATATCATCTTAGTGTTTTATGCATCAGGTCTGGTTCCATTCGAACGTGATCTCGAACGTTATACGAACCTGAACCTTCTGTTTACCGTTCGAACGCGTTCTCGAACGCTACGTGAAGCGCACCCACTGAACTAATTATTTTCATCATCATTTCGCACATAATTATCCCTAGTAGCTATTCCTTCGTATGATGAACCTGATTGTTTCTATGCATTATACAAGATTGTGTAGGTGTCGTTCATCTGTATTCCCTACATATATGAGTATAATGTGCTTGTTAGCTGGTATGCTTGACGTACGTTACCCTTTATGTATGCAAATTGAGACATAGATTACATGCAAATAGGCTGTATGCAAATTCGGATATGTGTTACACGTAAATTTAGATGAACTTGTTGATGTATGCATGAGAACTTAGAAGCATGATACTCTTGGAAATAAATGTTACTTAAGCTTGATTAAATTATTACACAAATCCTTTCATTACAAGCGACATAAGTAAGGGACCATTCCGAACCCAACGGTTTGAGGTTTTCCCTTGCGAGGGGTGAGTGCAGCCTTAAATCTCATTTTCCCGGTTCACACCGGGTGGCGACTCCATTATTCTCCGGTTTAGTCCCCCGTGGCTACTTCGTACTCCCAACTAGGCCGCGAGCCTAGAACAGCATGCGTCGCCCAGTTTCTTGTTCCCACAAGAAGGATGTGCCTTTCAACTTCACCAAAGAATGCCAGGAAGTTTTGGGATCTGAAAAAAGAAGCTGGTTTCTACCCCTATCATTGTAGCACCAGACTGGACCCTTCTATTTGAGGTGATGTGTGATGTTAGTGATTTTGCTGTAGGTGCAGTTTTGGGACAACACAAAGCAAAAGTTTTCCACACCATTTATTACTCCACCACCAGAATTCTGAATGAAGCTCAACTCAACTACACAACCACTGAAAAGGAGTTGCTCACTGTTGTGTTCGCTTTTGATAAATTCCGATCCTATCTGCTGAGTCCCAAAGTGGTGGTATACACAGATCATTCAGTAATCAAATACCTGATCGCGAAGAAAGATGCCAAACCCTGATTGATCTGTTGGATACTTCTTCTGCAAGAATTTGACATGGAGATTCGAGACAGGAAATGGACATAAAATCAAGTGGCAGATCATTTATCGAGGCTCGAGAATGGAGAAACAGGTGGCAATGAATTGACAATCAAAGAACTTTTCCAGATGAACAGTTGTTTTCCATGAAACAGTATGATGTCCCTTGGTATGCTGACTATGTCAACTACATAGTATCAGGAAAATGGCCGTTGGAATAGAAAACTCAGCAACATAATAAATTCTTCAAAGAAGTTAAGCATTATTGTAGACACTGCATTTTTGCATAAAGCCCAATGATGAGCCTCGTACGGAGGCACTACCCGATAAGTTGTGGAAGTCGCGGGAAACGGACGTTGGAAAGAAAAAAAATAAAAATAAATACATCAACAAATTAAACTCGCTAATTGGCCTCGGGTTTGCCCGATTAATCTCTGTTTTAAAATATTAAGCCTCGACCCAAAACCCCCCGCACCCATCCAAAGCCCATTTCGCCCAAGCCCAATCCAAAAATAATTAAAACATTTAAAACACCTGTCACAAATTAAATTAAATCCAATTAAATTAAATCCAATCCAATTAAAATCAAAACAATCCCCTTCCTAAATTAAATAAATCACTCACCAAATCAAAGATATTCCCCACCAAAAATACACAAATTCTTTCCTAAATAATTTGATTAAATATATCCCCACCAAAATTACATGATTTATTTCCCTTAATAACTTAATGTATCCATTTATTACTTGATTCATTTCCTTCTTGAAAACCCATGCACAAGGAAACCCTAATACACCATTATAAAAACATGACAAAAATCAAACCCTTGACGACTCCTCTTTTTCACTCCTCACACGGCTCACGCCCAAACAAAGAAAATAAACCCTCTCACGTCTCTCTCTCTCTCTCTCAACCTAAATCCTCACAAATCTCTCACGCCATAAATCAATAGCCCTAACCACGTCCCTTCTTCAATCCACGCACACAGCCTTAACCACGTCCCTTCTTCAACCTAAACACCATGCACATGTGAAAGCCACAAATCAGCCACGCTTCATCACTCATGCCAAAAACCACCATTCACTCACTAAGAAACCTCTGGCCTCTCACCCAAACATTTCACGCCTCACAAACAAGGCCCTCCACTTGCACTTTGAAGCAGCCACAAAGCCACAAAGCCACACGCACTCACAGCCTCACGGCCCTACTCATTGACCTCTCTCAGCCCCTCACCAAACCAAGACACACGGCCATAAATAAGCCAACAGCCCACGCCATCAATAAGACACAGCCACGCTTCTCACTACTCTCGCCAACCCACTCTTAACAAACCCTCTACACTGCAAGCCTTGACACGCACACTGCCAAAAACTACTCACGTCCCAACGCAAAGTAAACCCTAAAGCCTGCCACCGATCGACTCACACAACAAACTGCCCACTAACACCCTAAAGACACAGCACGCTGAACAACAAAATCAGCCCTTCAATTCAATGCCACAAACCAGCAAACCGAGCAGCCACACCAAACAAACCCAAGCCAAACAACCGATCCAAAACAGTGAGCTGAAACCACCAAAATAACCAGTCCAGAAAAAAAGTGAGAAACCCATCCAAAAATAGTTCAAAATAATCCCAAAAATACCCCAAAACCGTGACCCAAAATCACCCAAAAAATAATAGCCAAATCAACCCCAGAACAGCAGCAAAACAGTACGAAAATAGTGAAGAAAAACAGCGGAAATGGCAGTCCAAAACAGCGGCAAACCAGAAAAATAATGGAGCATTAACCCTTCCGGCAATGACGTAACGCACTTCCGAGGAGCATCTTAAAAGGTAAGACCTGAGGGCCCCACTTTTTATTATTTATCTTTTTAGTTATTATTTGTCGATCATTTGCATGCATCGTTGTGTTTTAACGTATGGTTTCATTTGTGTTGGGTTGTTGATTGAGTGTTATCCCTTGCGATATATCGGATGGAAACCCAGATATAAATTCCGTAGCCGAATCCGAATGGACGATAGTGCGATATGTACTTGGGATACAACTCCACGTATCGCTTGAGAAACTTTCAAACACGTGTTACATTTTGGTATTTAATTTTGTGTCTATTATTCCTCTATTTATTTTCTATGCATTGTTTCTTTGTTTATGCATTGTTAATCTTGGTGCGCATGGGCTAATCATGTTGGGTTAAAGGTCTTCTATTTGAGGGAAAAGCCAAAAGGCTACCCTTACCACATGTTTTGCCGCGCCGGACGAAGTACGTTTGATTGAACGTGAGATATGTTCAATCGGGCATACAAGGTTCCATATTATTTCTTTATTTATTCATGCATTGTTACTTGCTGCGCATAGGCTAATTACATTGGTTTAAAGGTCCTCTATTTGAGGGAGAAAAAGCCTAAAAAGGCTACCTTTACCACAATATTTTACCGCGTGGGATGAGGAATGCTTGATTGATTGTGAAATACCTTCAATCGGGCATACGAGATCCCACATAGATGCCGGCATTGGTCGCATCTCTCTTATTTAATTATGTATTACCGTTTAGTACGCATGGGCTAATCATGTGAGTTAAAGGTCCTCTATTCGAGGGAAATGCCTAAAGGCTACTTTTGCCACGGTGTTTTGCCGCGCCCCTCCCCTGTTGACCTTGCTATCCGTCTTTGTTTTGGTTGTGTTTTACATCTTTTCATTTTCTCATTCATGCCATGTTTATGTTTGAATGTTTACTTCTCGTGGTATATCAGATGGAAACCCAGACATAAATTCCGTAGCCGAATCCGAATGGACGGTAGTGCGGTCTGTACTTGGGATACAACTCCACGTACCGCTTGAGAAACATTCATACATGTTTCCGTATCATTTTGGATACCACTTTGGTAATCTCGTTCGAATGCATTTCCAAACGCTACACGAATGTATGCATTCTATCTCATTTCCGTTCGAACGCGTTTCAGAATGCTACTCGAACGCGCATGCATTCTACTTTACCATGCATCAGGTCTCATCCCGTTCGAACGCGTTTCCGAATGCTATACGAACGCGAACATTCTGTTAACCGTTCGAACGCGTTTTCAAACGCTACACGAACGCACATACAGTGAACATATTTCTTTTAATCACATTTCATGCATGTTTGCTTCTTTGGTCATTTCTCTTGCATTACATAATTAACCATATCATTTCATTATTGACTCTTTTACCTTTATTAATTATTTATATTTCCGCATTTATTTATTTGATATGATCATGAGATTGTGTGCTCGCTTTTATTATAAATGCCTTTATAGTTTTATTAGTTACACTATTGTGCTTCATCGTTTAATACATTTATGAATTATGCATTTTGCCTTCATTTCTTTATTTACGATTATGGGTGTGCAATCTTGTGTGTTGATTACATTATCTTGCATGTGTTACATAAGACTTGGTTATACTATTGCATAAATCTTTTCATTACAATTGGCATAAGTAAGGGACCATTTCGAACCCAACAGTTTGAGGTCTTCCCTTTCGAGGGGTGAGTGCGGCCTTAAATTATTTCCCAGTTCACACTGGGTGGCGACTCCATTTTATTTCTCCGGTTTAGTCCCCCGCGGGCTACTTCGTACTCCCGACCAGGCCGCGAGCCCGGACATCGTCGCCCACCTCTGTTGGCCTTGTCTACAATTATGTCTGGGATGAGCCGTACCTGTTCAAACGATGTGCCGATCAATTATTGAGACGTTGTGTTCCACATGAAGAGGTCAACATTGTTCTGCAACATTGTCATTCATCACCATATGGCGGACACTTTAGCGGAAACAAAACTGCAGCCAAAGTCCTACAATCAGGTTTGTTATGGCCTACTCTTTTTAAAGATGCTTACTTGTTTTCTCTTCAATGTGACAGGTGCTAGAGAACGGGAAATATTTCGGGGAGAAATGAAGGACCTCTGCAAAACATTTTGGAAGTGGAGATATTTGATGTATGGGGGATTGATTTTATGGGACCCTTTGTTCCATCATTCGGAACATGTACATACTCGTTGCTGTAGACTACGTCTCCAAATGGGTTGAAGCAATTACACTGCCATCAAACGATTCAAAAGTGGTGATCAAATTCCTTAAAAAGAATATTTTCACTCGCTTCGGAACACCTCGGACCATTATCAGTGATGGTGGCACACATTTCTGCAACAAAGATTTCAATGCACTCCCATCCAAATACGGAGTTACTCATAAAGTTGCCACTGCTTACCACCCACAGTCAAACAGACAGGTTGAAGTTTCAAACAAGGAGATCAAAGGAATCTTGGAGCGAATCATTGGATCAACAAGGATAGACTGGTCTACAAAACTGGATGACGCACTATGGGCCTACCGGACAGCTTACAAAACACTCATTGGTATGTCCCCATATCGAATGGTGTTTGGGAAAGCATGCCATCTGCCATTTGAGCTTGAACACAATGCGTACTGGGCACTGAAGAAGTTGAATCTTGATCCACAAGCTGCAGGAGAGAAATGACTTCACCAACTCAACGAATTAGAGGAATTTCGCCTACAAGCTTATGAGAATGTCAGATTATACAAAGAAAAGACCAAGAAATGGCATGATAAAAAAATAGTACGCAGACAACTGGAACAAAGGCAGCAAGTGTTGTTATATAATTCAAGATTAAAACTTTTCCCTGGAAAGTTGAAATCAAGGTGGTCAGGTCCATTTGTGATCACTCAGGTTTTACCATATGGAGCTGTTGAGTTACTTGATCCTAACACCAACGAAACATTCAAAGTTAACAGTCAGCATGTCAAGCACTACTGGGGAGAATCATTGGAGCGACAAAAAGAAAGTGTCACACTTTCAGATCCAGCCTAACGTTCGGGCAGCCATGTCTATCTAACGACTTTAAACTTAGCGCTAGCAGGGAGGTAACCTATGCAATTTGTGTATATATTCAGATTTGGTGTGTTTTATTTTTGTGTGTTTTATTTTTGCAGGTAAAGTCATTTCTGGATGGAAGAAGTTCTCACAAATCTTAACAATCAATTTCCTTCTCTCCCTCAAAACTCTCTGATGAAAGTCTACAAAGCTCGCTTGGAACAAATGAGACTTCTGATGATCAAAGGTATTCTTAATGACATTCGTTGGATTATTGAAGCACGAATCTGATTGGTAGGTGAGTCATCTGACTCTTTTATTTCACATTTTCGTGGTTTATGAAGAAGCACCTATGCTAAAAAGAGAAGAGCTAAAAGAGTGGGTGTATGCTATAAATGTGCTTGTATGTTTTGTGATACCCGTTGTCGTTCTTTAGGAATGGTGTCTGATAACCGTGAAGATAAGATAAATTTCATGAGGGATGACTTGAGTAATGAGTCTTTAGATGACATATCTAAAACTCTTGAGATGCATCCCAGTTCATATGTGTATCACGAAATTTGCGTGTTATATGTACAATTCCGAAAAGAAAGACAACAGTTAAGTCTCGGGAATCTGACTCAAAAAGACCATGTTTGCCAATTTTTAAGAAAATTGGATGGGAAGCTTGTCCCTAACGCATAGACATCAATCAAGCCATAAATTATTGTAAATATTATATCTTTTTGTCTTTTCCTAATAGTTGTGATTTGTTTTGTTATTTTCTCCGACATGATCCAGACTTTTTGACCTTTCACGATTTATTTTACTGTTTAACTAATAATTGTCCTTTGGAAGGTACTAGTGCTATTATTACTCACCCTTTTTCAGGTTCTATAAATTTAACTCATTATTGCACTTTTGATGGCATCCAGATTTGAGAAAGAAGTATATAAAAAAAAATGGAAGCCACTTCAAGAAGACGAGTTGAAAACATCTGTGTGTTTTGCGGTACTAGTGTTGGTATTAAGCCACAATACATAGAGGCAGCACAAGAATTGGGTCGAGTCATAGTTGAGAAGAATATGCACTTAGTATTTGGTGGTGGCAATCTTGGATTAATGGGGATCGTTTCAAAGGCCGTACAGGAAGAAGGCAGTCCAGTTTTGGGAATCATCCCAAAACCCTTGGCGGAAGCGAATCTGATTGGACCATCAAATGGAGAGGAATTGATCGTGCCAGGAATGTCTAAACGACTGGTGGAAATGATTAACCGTGCTGATGCTTTTATTGCTTTGTCAGGTGGCTTGGGTACATTGGAGGAAATTTTTATAGTGCTATCTTGGGCGAACTTGAACATACACCAGAAACCGATTGGACTGTTTAACGTTTATGTACATGTATTTGTAATATTTTCATTAATTAATAAAATGGAAATCTTTATTATACGTGTCTTACATAGATTATATAAATCATCAAACACTGTAATAAAGCCCTTGGAGTAATAAGATGATGGCTTCTACGTCTTATGAGAATCATTACTCTTAAACGTTTCTAGTCATAGTTTTGTGAATAATCTGGGCGTTCACAAAGCGGAGAGACTAGCATGATGATATGATCCGCCCTTAAGTGGGGTAACCGATCTCATAGACTACTAGCGGAGATCCGTCCGCTTGGTGTATCACATGGATGCATGAGTTGCTCGTGTCCATCGAACTGACCGCCGAAAGTTTTCACATGAAGTGTTTATCCCATGTGTATGTGAGAACTTTCATGTGAGAACTCCAATTACTATAACTTTGACATTCTCCTTCCCCGGTTCAAAAGATCCGGTCATAAGGGTATGATTGGGTTATTTGTTGAAACACATGAAGTTTGTAAAGATACAACAGAGAATCGCCACTCTCTCGGATAATATTTTCTTATAAGAGTAGCATTCCAGTTCGCGGGTTGATATGTGTGATCAGTGCTTGAGACTGTGGCCGCAACGGAAGAATCACGTGAGATTCTTGGGTTAGCACGATTCATGACACTATCAACATCATACCTTTGACTATATGGGTAGATACTTTCCATACCCTAGGTCAAACGGTGGGGATACAGTGAGGCGATAGACCGTATCATATATAAATCGCATACAGAATGGATATATATATATCTTCCTTATCATTTGGGGGCCTTGACATGTTGCTAGATGTCAACCTTGGTCATTGAAATCGAAAGACCATCTGATCGGAGGATAATTTATGTTCGATTAAATTATCACGATTCATTTCATGTCCAACTTGAGGAGAACCCAAAAGGTCACACACAACAAAGTCGAAATCAATGGTTGCACAGTACAAATTTAACAACATATATGATTGATGTATGAATTGTTCATAAATGGTTCAATGTGTTTAATTATTGAACAAATCATTTATGAGGTTCTATAGTGGCTTAGGGATTGGTGAATGACGATAGGGGCACTTTGGGAATTGGAATAAATAAATAAATAAATAAATAAATAAATAAATAAATAAACATGAATAATAACGTGAATAATACCGTGAATAATAATTTTTTTTATTTGTTATTTGTTTTGAATTCCAATTCGGCCCAAACTCTTATTAGGGTTTTATAATCTCATTAAACCACTAAATTAAGATCCAATGGCTAAGATTAAATTAACATTTATCTCACATCAGATTCTTAATGAATTTTGTTGTCTTTGGAGTACCTATATAAACCCAATGAATTCTTTACAACTTTTTGCACGAAACCTTTCATATCTTGGGTTTATATAAGTGAGCAACTCTAAATTTTAATAGTAAGCCACTGATTTTGAGGATCCTTAAGTCTAATTGACTAGAGGAACCTCGAGTTAAAAGTTTTGAGGTATTTGCCTAGGCTAGCACCAAGGGCAAAATACTTGTGCACTCAAGACGTAGTCTTGCCGTTGAGTTTTGGCTTTGGTGTGTGAATCTTTAGAGGCCACACACTTGGGTGACTATTTGGAACTTGGAAGAGCTTGTTGAGTTCGACAAAAGCTTGTAGATTGGAGGGAGGACTGGAGGAGTCTTCGGTTCAAGTAAGTCTTTTTCTTTCTTTATTTTAATTGGAGTTCTTATGATAGTTAGAATGTTTAGGTTTATGTTCTTTGCATGTTTTATGAGTTTTATGCTTAGAATATATAGTAACATGCCTAGGCTTGTAGAATAATAAAAACAAATGGGTCTTGGGTAAAGTTTGAGTGGCATCATAATTTCTTCTTGATTTTCTGTTGCGCACTCACAGCCGCTTCCCAACAGTGGTATCAGAGCGCCGTTTTTGTTTTGATTAATTCTCTCTCATTTGAACTCGAAATTGGGTGTGTAAAAGCTCGTTGGAAAGCTAACAACCTGAACTTAATTTTAGGCACAAGATTTGCATGATTTGGTTAAGATTTGAATTATGAAATTGCATTTAAAGTTCACGCATATGTAAAAAATGTGAACAATAAATTTATTTGAATAAAATAAATGCAATATCATAATTAAATATTGATCAAAGTTATTTAATGCCTAAAATAATTCCAACATATTAAAACTCATATGCTTGATGATTCTACGTATGATTAGAATTGGCATGATTATTTTAGGGTGCAAGCATCTAGAGACTTTCTAAGGAAATAGAGAGTGTATTGCTTATCCCTTAGCTAAGTAATTATTCCGTGATGAACTTAGAGATTTATTACCTTTAAGACTAATAAATATAAATCACTTGTTTATAATAAAAGACATTATAAAAGATACAAGTGGGGTGGGACCAAGGCGTTTATAAAACTTTCCAAACTAAAGTTAATTTAACCAAAGGTATTACTAGAGTTAGATAATGATTTGGTGTCTTCCTTCACTCACTACCTTTTTATAGCCAAAAGGAAAAGCTGTGAAGATATCTAGATAATCATTTACTCAAAGCTTACCTTAAAGCATATTTAAAATGTTGGACTAATTTGGAGGATCTATTGTTTATTCATGTCACTAAGGCAATAAGAGCCTAAGAGGTAATGGTATTTAAGAGAGTTCGCTCCACCATCCCTCTGGGGATTTTTCAATGGAGGAATCCATTTGACAGTTATTCACTTAAACTTGCTAAAATCCTCAATAATAATTTAATTCTAAATTTGCCTCCCATTGTAAAGTATAGACCCAAATGGCTTAAACCGTATTGGCAGGACTAGGCTTTACCAGACTGACCAATACTAATTTGTCCCTAAATCGTACTATTGATAATAGTTTGACTTTTATGAGTCATAAGACTCAGCGACCCTTAGGCGTGGTCTTATAACTTAGTGGCAAATATTGGGTGTCCAAAAGGACTAGCATAAGATATGGCATGTTTGATTGCCCAACCCTATGATCAAGGAATTGTGATTTATATCATAAATTGGTTGGGAACCTACCTAATTATCATATTTTATAACGACCGGCCCTAGTCGGAGTTATGAAATGATGATAATTGGATCCTTGCCCACAAGAAATCCATCATATTGGGGTTGATGCGATTTGCTTAAAATTTTAAAAACAATTGAGTGATAGCAACTTCATAATATTAAAATCCCATGTTATTATGAAACATTAATGAAAACATATTCCTAATTTTAACATTCTCTCTGTAGGCACTGCATTTTTGCATATAAGTCCCGATGATGAGTCTCGTATGGTGACACTACCTCTTTAATTGTGGAAGCCGCGGGAAACGGACGTCGGAAAGGAAGAGTCAAGAATTGACATTTTGTTGGATTTAATTCGCTGGATTAGCTTCGGGTTCGCTTGTTGGACCTCCGTTTTAAAACACATCCTTAGCCCAAAACACCCAAGCCCACACATCACTAAACCAAACACCCAAGCCCACCAAATGGACCAAGCCCACACGCCCAAATCACCCTAAGCCACACGCCCATAGCCATCCTAAATAACAAAAATCACATTTGACACATGCATAAATCAAGCCAAATCCCCTTCCTAAATTAAGGAAATCCCATGGATCCCTTGCCTAATTAAACCAAATCATATCCCTAACTAAAAAAGAATAAATCAAATTAAATCAAATCACTTCCCTAATTAAAAGATTTTCCTTATCACATACTAATTCAAAAGATATTCCCTTTAATGCACAAATCCTTCTCCTTCTCAAACAAGGAAAGCCATCATCCCTTTGCCTATAAAAAGAACCATTCACCAACACATTAAACCCCTGGCTCATTCTCACGAAAATACAAAGAAAATAACCCACTGCCTCACGCCACATAGCTTCCACGCAAGTTACCCACGCAAACCACAAACCCTCACTCAATTCACCCATTCACGCATCAGCCCCTCCACTCACGCAAACAACTACCCACCTTCACGCCACAACCCTAAACTGCCCTCTCCTCACTTCACGGATCCACTGCCCACCCATGCTTAGCCACAAACCCTCACTCAATTCACCCATTCACGCATCAGCCTCTCCACTCACGCAAACAACTACCTCCTTGTTCACGCCACAACCCTAAACTGCCAAGACACTCAGCAAGCCTTCCTCACACAAGCATAGCCCACTAACCGACCAGCTCAGCAATCTTCACACACCTGCCTACCACTACCCCTTAACGTAAGCCAACAAACAAATAAGCCCATTCACGACATCTTCACACAACCCCACATCACTCACAAAACATAACTCACTCGCGCACAAACCACCTTGCACTACACCCTAAAATACCCCAAATCAGTCCCTAAACTGTCCCAAAACTGCACCTAAAAACTACCCAAAACTGCACCTTAAAATACCCCAAAACAGTCCCACTAAACCGCAAAACAGTAAGCCTAATTCGTGACCAGAAAATGCAGTGAAACGGAGTAAAAAACAGCAGCCCAAACAGCGAAACAGCAAAGGAAAACATTGAACCAGTGAACCGGAGGAGTTGTGGAGCATCAACCCTTCCGACAACCGCATACCGCACTTCCGAGAGACGACAAAAGAGGTTAGACCTGAGGGCACTTTCTTTATTTATTATCCTTTATTTTTATTTATTTTAGTACTTTATTTCATATGAGTATTGTGGATTAGTGCATGATGTGATTTCCGGATGAACGGAATATGTGGTCTCTCTTGCGGTATATCGGATGAAAACCTGGACGTAAATTCCGTAGCCAAATTCGAATGGACGGTATTGCGGTTTGCACTCGGGATACAATGCCACATACCACTTGAGAGACACACATATTTCGTTTCAACCAACCTTGTATTCGAGCATGATTTAGTCTAAATCATTTTCCCAGAGTCAATTCACGCATATTCACACCCAAAGCACAAACAAAGACCCTTGCATTGCCGCATCACTCTCCACCTTCACGCACAAAAGCCACTGCCCACTCACACATCAGTCAGTGTCTTCACGTACAAAGCCACTGCCCACTTACCCATCAGCCAGCCCCTTCCCTCACGTAACTGCCCATTCACGCCACTCCACTCACTGCCTCTAGCCACATAACCCTTCACGCCTTGCCTCACAAACCCTCACTCAATTCACCCATTCACGCATCAGCCCCTCTACTCACGCAAACAACTAGCTCTTTCACACCCATCGTACAACCCTCACTACCTCACATAACCCCCATACATACTACCCAGTTCAGCCGCATATTACACCCTAAACACTGCCAGCAACTGCCGCACATTCCCTCCCTAAAACTACCACAATACAACCCCTTTAACTGCCGCATAAAGCCCCCATTGCACTGCCTAGTTTGCCGCACAAATTGACCCTTAAAACTGCCCAGAAAATACTCCAAAACCGTCGGATAAACTGCCCAGTTTTTAGCCTTAAAACCGCACAAAACAGCAGCCCAATACCCCTCAAAAAACCGCCAAAGCAGTCCCCTAATTACCAAAAAATAGTGACCAGAAAATACAACATAAACAACAGCGAAATGGAGTGAAAACAGCAGCCCAAACAGTGAAACAGCGAAAAAAATGTTGGATTAGTGAACCAGGAAAGTTGCGGAATATCAACCCTTCCAACGGCCGTGTAACGCGCTTTCGAGAGACGACAAAAGAGGTTAGACCTGAGGGCACGTTCTTTATTTATTATTCTTCGTTTTTTATTTATTTTAATATATTATCGCATGAGAGTCGTTTGTTGATGCATGATATGAATTCCGGGTGAACGGAATTCGTGTTCTCTTTTGTGGTATATCAGATGGAAACCAAAACGTAAATTCCGTAGCCGAATCTGAACGGACGATAGTGCGGTTTGCACTCGGGATACAATGCCACGTACTACTTAAGAGACATACGTATTTCGTTTCATCCAAACATGTATGCGAGCATGATTTAGTCTAGTATGTTATTTATTTTTTTAAGCATGATTTAGTCTAGTATGTTATTTATTTTTTTTAAGCATGATTTAGTTGTTTATTTTTAAGCATGAGTAGTTATTTGTTTTGCGTTTTAAATTTGCATTAGGTTTATGTTGTTGTTTGCTTTTCGCATTATATAATTGAAATATGTTCATGAGATTGTCGTGTGTTGTCATGTGTTATGAGGACTTACTTTCCAAGCATGCAAACTTAGACATAAGATTTATCTTTATGAACATGAACTAGATATAGGTTGTTCTTGAGTATGTTGCGTAGATTCGGTTAAGATATTGCACAAATCACATCATTATAAGTGGCATAAGTAAGGGACCATTCTGAACCCAACAGGTTTGAGGTCTTCCCTTGCGAGGGGTGAATGCGGCCTTAAATCTTTATCCCGGTTCACACCGGGTGGCGACTCCATGTTATTTCTCCGGTTTAGTTCCCCGCGAGCTATTTCGTACTCCAAACAAGGCCGCGAGCGTGAGAGATTTAGCCAGATTGTAGGACACAGAAATCGGCGATGCTGTTCTAGGCTCGCGGCCTAGTTTTGAGTACGGGATAGTCCGCGGGGGAACTAAACCGGAGAAATAACATGGAGTCGCCACCCGGTGTGAACAGTGAAAATATGGTTTAAGGCCGCACTCACCCCTCGCAAGGGAAGACCTCAAACCGTTGGGTTCGGAATGGTCCCTTACTTTTGTCACTTGTAAAGATATGATTTGTGCAATAAACTAATCGAATCTACTCAACATGTATGCTCAAAGATAGCCTACACCTAAGTTCGCATGCATAAGAATAATAATGGAACCTATATCTAAGTTCACATGCTTTAAAATAAGTTGTCATAATGGCAAACACGCAATAACATACAATCATCACACAAGCATGCTCAATTATCTAATGCGAAAAATAAATAAGAATCTAAGCATAAATATAAATTAAATCCCTAATATGATATAAAACAACATAATCATGCATAAAGAAAGAAAATACTATCGACTAAATCATGTTTAAGATAAATAACATACTAGCAACCTAATCATGCTCGAATACAACGTTGGATGAATGAAATATGTGTATCTCTCAAGCGGTACGTGGCATTGTATCCCAAGTGTAAACCGCAATACCGTGCATTCGGATTCGGCTACGAAATTTACATCCGGGTTTCCATCCGATATACCACAAGAAAGAACACATATCCATTCACCCAACGGCCACAATACAAATCAACTAACTACTCTCATGTGAAGATATATTAAAATAAATAAAAGAAACAAAAGATAATAAATAAAGAAGGTGCCCTCAGGTCTAACCTTTTATGTCGCTTCTTGGAAGTGCATTACACGGCCGTTGGAAGGGTTGATGATCCGAAACTCCTCCGGTTCACCAACTCAAGGTTTTCCTCCACTGTTTCACTGTTTGGGTCGCTATTTTCACTCCGTTTCGTGGCTGTTTCCTCGTGGTTTTGCTGCTGGTTTATGCGGTTTTAAGGGACCAAAATATGGGCTATTTTGGTGGTAAAAGAAGGTTGCAGTTTCGGTAGTCAAATAGTGCAGTTTTTTGGGGTATTTTCTGGGCAGTTTTAAGGGTCTATTTGTGCGGCAAACTGGGCAGTGCAGTGGGGGGTGTGTGCGTGCAGTTTGGGGCAGTGCAGTGGGGCTGTTTGGTGAGGGAATGTGCGACAGTGAGTGAAGGAGCTGATGAGATGGTTTAAGCGTGCAATGGAGGCTTTATGCGGTAGTGTTTGGGGTTGTGTTACGGCAGTGAGGGCTTTGTGATGGGCGTGAAGGAGCTGATGAAGTTATGTGGCTATTTGGTCGTGAAGTCTTGGCTAATGAGGGTTGTTGGCTGTTTGGTCGTGAAGTTTTGGCTGATGAGATGGTTTAAGGGTTTTTTTTTTTATTCAGGGGATAGCTGTGTGTGGCTACATGGTGAAATAGGCAGTTTTGTTTGTCGGTTATGAAAGATACTTTGGTTTGTTCGGTCAATAGGTGTGGCTTGTGGTCGATGTGGGATTTGGTTAAGGTTGTTTCTAGTCGGTTTCTTATGCGAATGGGCAGTGGCTGTTTTGAACGGTGAAGGGGCTGCTGATGGGCTGGTGACGTGAGTGGGGTTGGGGGGAAATGCGTGAAGGGATT
Organism: Zanthoxylum bungeanum; assembly: GCA_019454045.1. NCBI lineage: Eukaryota > Viridiplantae > Streptophyta > Magnoliopsida > Sapindales > Rutaceae > Zanthoxylum > Zanthoxylum bungeanum. The sequence goes on from SKCR01042815.1 coordinate 71,440, forward strand.
GTGTTTGTGGCGTTAAGGTGCAGCCGAGAGGAGTGAGAGATGTGCTTTTTTGCATTAGACGTCTCAGTTTTGTTATTTTGTTGATACGCCAGACTGTATGACACAGAAATCGGTGACGCTGTTCTAGGCTCGCGGCCTAGTTGGGAGTACAGAATAGATCACGGGGAACTAAACCAGAGAAATAACATGGAGTCGCCACCCGGTGTGAACCGGAAAAATGTGGTTTAAGGCCGCACTCACCCCTCGCAAGGGAAGACCTCAAACCGTTGGGTTCAGAATGGTCACTTACTTAATGCCATTTGTAATGATATGATTTGTGCAATATCTTAACCGAATCTACGCAACATGCTCAAGAACAACCTACATCTAGTTCATGTTCCATAAAAATAAATCCTATGTCTAAGTTTGCATGCTTGAAAAGTAAGTCTTCCTAACTGCAAACACACGATAACACACAGCAATCCCATGAACATGCTTCAATTATATAATGCGGAAAATAAAAACAAATAACAACATAACATAATGCAAATTCCAAACGCAAAATAAATAACTAATCATGCTTAAAAATAATAACTAAATCATGCTTAAAAATAAATAACTAAATCATGCTTAAAAAAGAAAATAAATACATACTAGACTAAATCATGCTCGAATACAAGGTTGGATGAAATGAAATACGTGTGTCTCTCAAGTGGTACGTGGAATTATATCCCGAGTACAAACTTTCTGGTTCACTAATCCAATATTTTTCCTAGCTATTTTGCTGTTTGGGCTACTTTTTTCACTCTGTTTCGCTGCTGTATTCAATGTATTTTCTGGTCACTGTTTTAAGGTAATCAATGGAATGTTTTGGCGGTTATTTAAGGGCTTGAGGCTGCGGTTTTTCTCACTATTTCGGGGCGAATTCCGGACTGTTTTGGGCAGTTTTTTAGGTGCAGTTTCATGCAATTTTTTGGTGCAGTTTTTGGGTGCAGTTTATGCGTGATTTTAGGAGTGCAGAATTGGGCTGGTTGCGTGTTTTAAGGGTCAGTACGTGAGGGGTTTGATGAAGGCAATGTGTTTAGTGTTTGCGTTGAGGGGTCTGTGGCGTTGAAGGACTTTATGCGTGAGAGGGGGCAGGTGTTGGCGTGAAGGCTTGTGAGGGGCATGTGGCTTCTGTGTGTGGAACAAGGGTTATGTGGAGTTGAGGCTAGGCGTGAAGGGGCTGTTACGTGAGGGAAGGGGCTGGCTGAAGCGTGAGTGGGCAGTGGCTTTGTGCGTGAAGAGGCTGGCTAATGCGTGAGTGGGCAATGGCTTTGTGCGTGAAGAGGCTTATGCGTGAGTGATAATGGCGTGCTGAAGCTGTGTGGATGAGTGGTGGGGACGTGAATGAGGGTGTTTTGGTTGCTGCTTGACGTGAGTTTGAGGCTATTTGTGAGGGTTTATTCTTTGTGTTTTCGTGAGAATGAGTTAGAGATTGTTTCTTGTGAGAATATTGTGTGTAAGAGCTAGATATAGGTTGTTCTTGAGCATGTTGCGTAGATTCGGTTAAGATATTGCACAAATCACATCATTACAAGTGGCATAAGTAAGGGACCATTCCGAACCCAACAGCTTTGAGGTCTTCCCTTGCGAGAGGTGAGTGCGGCCTTAAATCATTTTCCCGGTTCACATCGGGTGGGGACTCCATGTTATTTCTCCGGTTTAGTTCCCCCGCGGGCTATTCCGTACTCCCAACTAGGCCCCGAGCCTAGAACAGCGTCGCTGATTTCTGTGTCCTACAGTCTGGCGACTACACTGGGGATAGAGAATCAGCCCCGAAATAATATCTTGTAATGATTGTGATTTGTGCTTTAGTTAACCGTGTTTACCGTGGGTTGAAAGTATTTTAATCAAATGCACTATTAAAGCTAGGTGATGGTTTGGTGTCTTCCTTCATTCACTACCTTTCTATAAGGAAAAGTTGTGAAGGCACCAAGATAATCATTACCCGTAGCTCGTTGTGACAGACTAGTTTGGAGGACTCGTTGTTTATTCCTGTCACCAAGGCGATAAGAGCCTAAAAGACTTGGGTATTTAAGAGAGTTCGCTCCACCCTCTCTCTGGGGAATCTACAATGGGAAACCCATTCGACAATTAGTCACACACTATAACTCGTTGGCACGTACCGCAAGGTATAAAAAAGGTGATTCACTTGGTCGCTTGAACCCTTGAGTGGGGAGTCCTAGTTGTGGGCAATCCTTCATCAGCGAGAGCCTTTGTCCGCACTCCCGTAAACCCACATGTGAACCTTAGTCGTAGAACTAGTAGAAATTATATCTTTATGCTTGCGTTTAGGACCATCGTCATTTGAATTCAGTTGGACTTTTTGTCATGAGGTATGGGCTTGTTGGGCCATTTAAACTGGGATGAGTATGTGCTTTATTGAAATTGGGCCAAAAGCTTCTGAAATGCCGATGGGCCATCTTGTGTTTAGGCCTTTTATCATTTGAAGTTGTTTAGTCATGTTATCGCAAAAGTGTAAACCTGTTGGGCCTTTTCAACTGGGACAAGTTTGCACTGCGCAATAGTATGATTGAATGCTTTAAAATGATAATGGGCCGACTTATATATTCCATGCATCGCACACATCTCATGCATCTCATGCATACATGCATCATGTTAACCCATGTGTCTTAAAAGCCATAATAGATATCCGTTGGGTTAGAGATTAAAAATAAAAAGTTTGTCAAAGAAGAGTTTAGCAAACATGGATATTGTGGAAAAGGAAACCGAGGAACATAAAACTTGACTGCAAGGATAGAAATACCATTGGGGGGCCTTAAGAAAAAAAAAGAAAGCGGCGAAGGCAAGCCAAACAGAAACAACAACAGTACAGTTTCAGGAATGAATAAGTATCAGTTTCATAAATGAATCAGTATCAATTTCAGGAATGAACCAGTGTCGGGGAGGAATCTCAGGGTTGAGGCCCATATTAGTATGAGTTCCGGGAAAGGATCTCAGGGGGCGAAGCCCACATTATCAGCGGTTGAAATGGAGAATTCCATGGAGTGAGTGAGTAAAAAAAAAGAAAAAAAAAAAGAAAAAAAGAGAGAGAGAGAGAAGTCATTGATGGTTAAGCATATGTCCGGTGATGATATTGTTTGTTGTAGGGAGGAACCTTAGAAATGATAAGTGCGAGATGTGCTCTCATCCGGTATTCTGAATGAATTGATCTTGGCTAGACTCACGAGCACTTAATTACAGGATCTCGACAGTAGAAGCCTGAGTAGTTGGCGAGATGACTAGTCGAAGAGATGGTGGATCAGTGAATGACCGTTTGTCTGGATGTCCATCCTGGTTTATTTATGCTACGATATATGATATGGTTGGAAACAAAGAAAAAGTCTCTGCAATGAAAAGAAAAAGAAAAATAGACCGCCTATAACCGATAAGCGTGAAGCTACCCATGGGTGAGTATTAGGACCACCATGAGGAGAAATTCTACCTTAAAGGGTGGGTGTGTCAAAAAATGAAAAGAAAGAAATGAGAAAAAGAATGAAAAGAAAAAGAAAAAAAAGTTCAAAAATGAAAAGAAAGAGACAAGAAAAAAAAAGAAGACCATATCATGTTGAGTATGACGAAGTAATCACAGAGTGTGATCAAGACATCTAGATTGGTTAGACCCACTGGTCCGATTCTCCGAGACGAAATCATCAAGTTGGCCTACTTAAGGATTAAGCTGCGAAAGAGCCGTGGCACACACACACTAGGAGTCTAGGTCAGATCACCTATTCAGATGATCAGAATTGAGTGTATCAAGTACTTTGAAGGTTCTCAGGTTTCGACGCGAAGCATTCGTTGAGGACAAATATATGTCTACCTATCAGGATTATCTCGAGAAGAGGCAATACAATATGTTGAAATGAAACATCAGCATCGGTATCAAGTCTGGCCGGGTATGGCACACTGGGGGAGAGGCCCACATCATTATCTGTATAAGTTTTGCCGGGTATGGAGACATCAGTTTCAGTTTTGCCAGGTATGGCACTCCAGGTATGGAGATATTAGTATCAGTTTTGGGGATGAGTCCCATGGTTGAGGCCCGCGTCGTCAGTATCAGTTTTGGGGATGAGTCCCGGGGGCGAGGCTCACATCAGCCTCGATATCAGATTCGGGAATGAATCCCAGGGTCGAGGCCCACATCATCAGAGTTTTGGAATGAATCCGAGAATGAATCTCAGTTTTGGAATGCATCCTGGAATGAATCTCAGTTTTGGAACGAATCCGGGAATGAATCCCAGTTTTGGAAGGAATTCAGGAATGAATCTCATTTTTGGAATGAATCCGGGAATGAATCTCAGTTTTGGAATGAATCTCAGTTTTGGAATGAATCCGGGAATGAATCTCAGTTTTGGAATGAATCCGGGAATGAATCCCAGTTTTGGAATGAATCCGGGACTGAATCTCAGTTTTGGAATGAATCCGGGAATGAATCTCAGTTTTGGAATGAATCCGGGAATGAATCTCAGTTTTGGAATGAATCCGGGAATGAATCTCAGTTTTGGAATGAATTCGGGATTGAATCTCAGTTTTGGAATGAATCCGGGAATGAATCTCAGTTTTGGAATGAATCCCAGTTTTGGAATGAATCCGGGAATGAATCCCAGTTTTGGAATGAATCCGGGAATGAATCCCAGTTTTGGAATGAATCCGAGAATGAATCTCAGTTTTGGAATGAATCCGGGAATGAATCTCAATTTTGGAATGAAGAATGAATCTCAGTTTTGGAATGAATCCGGGAATGAATCTCACTTTTCGAATGAATCCAGGAATGAATCTCAATTTTGGAATGAATCTTAGTTTTGGAATGAATCCGGGAATGAATCTCAGTTTTGGAATGAATCCGAGAATGAATCTCAGGGTCAAGGCCCACATCGGAATAAATCCGGGAATGAGTCCGAGGGTCGAGGCCCACTTCTCCAACAGTTACGGGAATGAATCCTAGGGTCGAGGCCCACTTCGCCAGCAGTTTTCGGAATGAATCCCAGGGTCGAGGCCACTTTATCAACTTGGTTCGAAAATGGACCACCTCTCATACATCACAGTTCGGGAATGGACCACCTCAAGTAACGGTTCGGGAATGAACCATCTTACATCAACATCAGTTTTGGGGATAAGTCCCAGGGTCGAGGGCCACATCGTCAGAGTTTTGGAATGAATCCGGGAATGAATCCCAAGGTCGAGGCCCACAGTAGCAGAGTTTTGGAATAAATCCTAGGGTCGAGGCCCACATCAGTCAGAGTTTTGGAATCAATCCGGGAATGAATCCCAGGGTCGAGGCCCACATTGTCAGAGTTTTGGAATGAATCCGGGAGTGAATCCCAGGGTCGAGGCCACATCATCAGAGTTTTGGAAAGAATCCGGGAATGAATCCCAGGGTCGAGGCCCACATCAGTCAGAGTTTTGGAATGAATCCGGGAATGAATCCTAGGGTCGAGGCCCACTGTAGGCACTGCATTTTTGCATATAAGTCCCTATGATGAGTCTCAATTGGAGACACTACCTTTTAAGTCACGGAGGTCCCGGGAAACAGACATCGGAAGGGGAAATTCAGAATAAACAAGGTTCACTGTTTTCGTTCGTGCTGCGTTCGTGTATACGTTCGAACGCCAAACAGATTGCGGGCGTTTGTGCCGCGTTCGAGGAGGCGTTCGAATGGTGTCGGTAATTCTGGTTTTGCTGCTAGCCTCACATTAAGCCTAATTCGCCCAAGCCTTAGCCCACACGCCCAAGCCCACTTAAAACACATATTTAACACATGGTGAAATCAAAACAAATCTAAAAATCACATACCAAATTAAAATAAACATTAAAATCAATCAATTATTTTAACTCCCTAATTAAGATATTCACCCACCAATTACATAAGATTCATTCCTTTCATAAACCAATCAAAACATCTCCCTTATTTACTTGATTCCCTTCCTTACCTAGAAACCATAGCCTTTGCCTATAAAAGAACCATTCACTACCCTCCTCTAGGCTAGCCCATACACACAACTCACACGAAAATCACAACAAGAAACCCTAGAAGTTCATGCATACTACAAAGAAATAACACAAAAATTCTCTTCATATCCTTCCCCTAATCACCGAAAATCATACCTCCATTTAGCAACCTCGTATCACCGAAAAATAGCCCATACAGCAGCCCTAAAACACGCATACAGTAGCCCTAAAAACACTCGAAACAGTCCGTGGAAACGCCAAAATAGTAACCTGAACAGTGAGTGGAAAATACAGAGGAAAAAGCAGCAAAACGGAGGCCAAACAGCAGCAAAAGATGGAGAACGACGACTCAAAACAGTAAGACAACGAACAAGAGCAGTGAACCAGTGAACCGGAAGAGTTACGGAGCATCCACCCTTCCGACAATCGTGTACCGTACATCCGAGAGGTGATTTAAAAGGTTAGACCTGAGGGCACTTTTCTCATTAGTTTATATTCGTCTTTTGATTGTTTATTGAATTCTATTCGCATGAGAGTCGTTTGTGGAAGTATGTTGTGGCTTGAATGAAATGGAAAATGTGTCGCCTCTTGTGGTATATAGGATGGAAACCCGGACATAAATTTCATAGCCGATTCCGAATGGACGGTAGTATGATCTGTACTCGGGATACAACTCCACGTACCACTTGAGTAAACGTCACACTCTTTTGTTTTATGTTGCTTCAGTTTATTTATTTTTCGTTATTGAATTCTGCATGTTAGTTTTGTATGCATGATTCAATCGAGTGCATGGGCTTAGTAAGTCGGATTAAAGGTCCCCTATTTTGAGGGGTTAAAATCATTTACCACAATGTTTTGCCGCGCCGGTTGATGTGTGTTCGGTTGGATATAAGATATGTTCAATCGGATATACTAAGTGTGATATGATTGTCTTTATTTTTGTATGCATGCTGTGATCGAGCGCATGGGCTTAGTAAGTGCGATGAAAGGTCCTCTAATTGAAGAGGTTAAAATCCTTTACCATGATGCTTTGCCGCGCCGATTAACGTATATTTGGTTGAATGTAAGATGTGTTCAATCGGGTACATGAAGTCTAAGGTTATTGTCTTTATTTTTATATGCATTGAGATAAGCGCATGGGCTTAGTCAGTGCGATGAAAGGTCCTCTAATTGAAGAGGTTAAAATCCTTCGCCACGATGCTTCGTCGCACTTCGTATTTCGCTATTTGCTTTTTTATGTATGTATTGCGGCACATTTTGTGCATCAGGTCTGTTCCCGTTCGAACGCGTTATCGAACGTTATACGAATGCGGACCTTCTGTTTCCCGTTCGAACGTGTTTTACAAACGCTACTCGAACGCGCGTGCATTTTGTTTCATCAGGTCTGGATCCGTTCGAACGCGTTATCGAACAGTATACGAACGCGAACCTTCTATTTCCCGTTCGAACGCGTTTTACAAACGCTACTCGAATGCGCATGCATTTTGTATCATCAGGTTTAGGGGTGTGCGCGGGTTGGATTGGGCGGGTAAATGCCAATATTTCTATCCAATCCGCCACTAGCGAGTTGGGAAAATTTCAATCCGCCACCAACCCACCAAAGTCTAAATCCGGCGGATTGGTTATAAATTTTGGTGGTTTCAACTCAGCGGGTTAGGCGGGTTGGCATTAACAATTTTTTTTAAAAAATTATCACAAACTACAATTTGTTATTAATAATCTCAAAATATAACCAATGCACACAAAAAAACTAAAGGTATATTTCATTGAATAATCTCAATTCCAACACAAACATAGAGTCAATGAAAAAGAGATATATCATCTCTAGCAAAAGTATGCTTTGCCTTAAAACTTAGGAAATTAAAAAATAGTAGAATTAAATCAACGAACTGAAAGTCTTAAGTCTTAACATACCCAAAGTCAACTAATATATATATATATATTTTTTATGTATGTAAAATTACTAATTAAGCGGGCGGGTCGGGTTATAGCGGGTTGGCAATTTTTCAATCCGTAACCCAATCCAATCCATAATTTTGGGGATCTAACCCACCCAACCCAAACCACCTAACTTAATGACCCGCACATGGCGGGCGGATCGGTTGCGGATTGGACGGGTCGGCGGGTTAAGCGGATATTTTGCACACCCCTAATCAGGTTTGGTACCGTTCGAACGCGTTATCAAACGCTACACGAACGCAAACCTTCTGTTAACGTTCGAACACGTTTACGAATGCTACACGAACGCGCACACACTGAACTAAGTTTGTATCATCATATTTCATGCACAACTGCCTTTTGGGTGTCTCCCTTGCATTATGTAGCCAATCGTATTATTTGTATTCCTGGATTTATCCATTCGATGTGTTCTTGGGATGATATTCAAGCATGATTAGGCTGTTAGCATGTTATTTGGTTAATATATTCATGAGATAGTACTCAAGCATGATTAGGTTGTTCTTAGTTTTCCCTATCATATGATTGAGAAATGTTCGTGAGATTGCCATCTGATGTTACATGTTGTGATGATTAATTTCATGCATGTGGATTTAGAAGTATGATACTCTTGGAAATAAGTGTTACTTAGGCCTGATTAAATTATTACATAAATCCTTTCATTACAAGTGACATAAGTAAGGGACCATTCTGAACCCAACGGTTTGAGGTCTTCCCTTGCGAGGGGTGAGTGCGGCCTTAAATCTCATTTTCCCGGTTCACACCGGGTGGCGACTCCATTATTCTCCGGTTTAGTCCCCCGTAGCTACTCCGTACTCCCAATCGGGCCGTGAGCCCGGGACAGCATGCGTCGCCCGAGATCCTGTGTCCCACAGTCTGGCGACTCCACTGGGGATAGAGAATCGGCCCCGAAATATTGTCTTGTAATGTTTGGATTTATGTTTTAATTGACCGTGTCTATAGTGGGTAAAATGGGGGTTTAATCAAAGGCATTTTGAGGCTAGGTAATGGTTTGGTGTATTCCTTCGTTCACTACCTTTCTAGAAGGAAAAGCTGTGAAGGCACCTATATAGCCATCTACTCGTAGCCTATTGTGATGGACTAATTGTTTATTCCTGACACCAAGCAATAAGAGCCTAAGAGGCTTGGGTATTTAAGTGAGCCTCGCTCCACCTTCCCTCTGGGGAATCTACAACGGGAAATCCATTTGACAGTCAGTCACACACCATAGCTCATTGGCACGTACCTCAGTGTATAAAAAAGGGTGTGCTTACTTGGTTGCTCGAACCCTTGATTGGGGAGACCTAGTTGTGGGCCATCCTTCACCGATGAGAGCCTTTGTATACACTCTTGTGAACCCACCAATAGACCGGGGTTGTATGGTTAAAGTAACAATTATTTCCTTGAGTATGTGCTTGTGGACCATCCTCATTTGGATGCAGTTGGACCATTGTCAGAAATGCGGACTTGCTTGGCCAATTAAACTGGGGCGAGTTCGTACCTTATGACCATTAGGCCCAAAGCTTCTGAAATGTTGATGGGACATTCTGTAGAAATCATTGTTTTATGTTTGCATCATCTTTCTTTTATGCTTGTGTTTCGGAACATCGTCGTTTGGATCCATTTGGACCATTTTTCATGAGATATGGGCTTGTTGGGCCATTTAAACTGGGACAAGAACGTATTTTATGACGATTGGGCCAAGGGCTTCTAAGTGTTGATGGGCCACTTTGTGCTTGTGTTCGGAACATTACCATTTGGATTTAGTTGGGCTCCTTGCCATGAGATGTGAACTTGTTGGGCCATTTAAACTAGGGCGAGTTCACTCCTATGACAGTTAGCCCAGAAGCTTCTAAAATGATAACGGCCGATTTGTTTGAAAATTTTAGTTGATTTAGTATGTTATATATGTTACATGCATCTCATGCACCCTATGCATACATACATCATGTTAACCATTGCCATGAGATGTGAACTTGTTGGGCCATTTAAACTAGGACGAGTTCACTCCTATGACAGTTAGCCCAGAAGCTTCTAAAATGATAACGGGCCGATTTGTTTGAAAATTTTAGTTGATTTAGTATGTTATATATGTTACATGCATCTCATGCACCCCATGCATACATACATCATGTAAACCGTAGTGTGGGCCAAGTTCAACGGGAATGGGGATCCGAGGGTCCACCTCCGACAATATGTGTCAGTTATGAGTTCAGTGGGCCTAACACAGCGCCAAGCTCAGAAGATGTTTGGGATGTCACTTGAGGGGCCACCCGTAGTGTGGTACCATAGCCTTGAAAGAAAGGTTAAGGAGGATTGGAGGGAATTGGCAGATGTATTCCTGAAACAGTATGTTACAGACTTAGAGATTGATTTGTCACTTTGTGATTTGGAGAACACTAAGCAGAAGCCAGAAGAAAGCTTTAAGGAGTATGTAGACCGCTGGAGAAGCCAGCTTCTGAAAATGCAGACTCGGCCCTCTGAGAAGGACCAGATTAAAATGATCATCAAGGGCACTAAGCCCTCGATCTATGGCAAGTTGAGGAGGATGACTTCAATGATTGCGGATTTCCGACAGTTGAGGGAAACTGTCATGGATATTGAGGAAGAAGAGGCTGAAAACAGAAAGTTTTATGGCCAAAATAGAAGGAATTTTGGAGGGCATTCTGAGACCAAGCCTGCTACTTCCGAGATTGCTGCTATTAAGAATAGGCGCTTTTCTAACTTGGGTATACCCTTGTCCAAAGTGCTTGAGAAGCTGACCAGACAAGGACTCTTAAAACTCTTGGAACCTAGACCACTCCAAAATCCTCCCCCACCAAGCCTCAATATGAACCGCTACTGCCACTTCCACCAACAACCTGGCCATGACACCAATAGTTGTACCCGTCTCCACCATGAGATCCAAGACTTAATTGACTCCAATAAAATCCCTGACCCTGAAAGAGAACAGCCAAACACACACACCAATCTTCTACCAAATTATCACTCTGTTCCCCCACCCACCTACATGATCAACTCTGGTTTGCCCAAAACCTTCATCCTCCAAGTTCTCAACCACCAAGCTTCGTACATGGGGATAGGGGTGACAATGATGAAGAACCATAGGCCGAGGAAGAAGGCAGCGCTGCGAATGATGAAGTTGTTCCTCCTAGTTTGTTTGATCCTGCATTTTTGATATAGACATTGATTTTGCCTGTTTGCTCGAACCTTTTTCTAATGATAATAAAGATGTTCATTTCCCGTACTCGCTTGAATATGCAACATGAGTATATTTGACAAAAGCATTCAACCTTGGTATTATGATACACAACGATGCTTAGAACACGGGGAATCCTCGGAAGAAGCAAACAGAAAGATAAGATTATCATTCAAAAACTGGGAAACGGGGAAAGTGAGGCTGTCAGACTTGGAAGGGAATGAGTTCACCGAGCCAATCAATGTTGACAAATTGAAGCTGTATTTTACCAGAGACCGGGCAGTCACCAAGAGAATTGGCAGAAGACCTAACCCAAAGGGATGGGAACATTCACGCATACATGCATACACGTAACCCATTTTGCACCCTTTTGTGTTTGTTTTGTTTTGTGTTCATAGGTTTTGAAGAAGAAAAAGAGAAAGCGGCGAAGACAAGCCAATAAGGCATAACAAAAGCACAATATCAGAATCGAGTAATAATCCTGGGGCTGAGGCCCATATCGGTGTTGGATTCGGGTAGTAATCTGAGGGTTGAGGCCCACATTAGTATCAGTCTGGGGGCGAGGCCCACTTCAATACCAGTCTGGGGCGAGGCCCATGTCAGTATCAGTTTGGTAATGAGTCCTAGGGCCGAGGCCCACATCCGTATCAATTTGGGGATGAGTCCTGAGGGACGAGGCCCACATCAGTATCAGCTAGGGGCAAGGCCCATATCAGTATCAGTGGGGGCGAGGCCCGCGTCAGTACCAGTTTGGGGGCGAAGCCCACATCAGTACCAGTTTGGGGTGAGGCCCACATCATTATCAACATCAGTTTTGCCGGATATGACACTCTGGGGGCGAGGCCCATATCATTAACAGAATCAGTCAAGCCAAGAATGGCACTCCAAGAATGGAAACACAGTTCGAGAATGAACAAGCCAAGAATGGCACTCCAAGAATGGAAACACAGTTCGAGAATGAACAAGCCGAGAATGGCACTCCAAGAATGGAGCAAGGTTTGGGAATGAACCGCATCACAGTAACAGTTCAAGAATGGACCACCTCTCATCAAAATGGTCCGATAATGGACCACCTCTCCTCAACTTGGTTCGAGAATGGACCACCTCATCAGTATCAGTTTGGGGCAAGGCCCACATCAGTATCAGTTGAGGGCGAGGCCCACATCAGTACCATTTTAGGGTCGAGGACCCACTACATCATCAGTTCAAGGGCGAGGTCCCTATTGTCAGTGGTGTTGGGTCGAGGTGCCCCGTTGTCGGTTGCAGTTATTGGGATGTGTCTCAGGGTCGAGGCCCACTGCATCATCAGAACAGTTTTGCCAGGTACGGCGTGTGGACTGTGTGAATTATGTGGACTGTCGTAGACTATCTTGAAGTGTTGTGGATTATGTGGACGACCGAGGACTATCGTGAAATGTTATGGACTACCGTGGACTATCATGAAGTATTATAGAGTATTGTGGACTATGTGGACTACCGTGGACTATGTGGACTATATGGATTATGTGGACTACCGTGGACTATCATGAAGTATTATAGAGTATTGTGGACTATGTGGACTACCGTGGACTATGTGGACTATATGGATTATGTGGACTACCGTGGACTATCGTGAAATATTATGGATTACCGTGGACTATCTTGAAGTGTTGTGGATTATGTGGACTACCGTGGACTATCATGGATTATGTGGACTACCGTGGACTATCGTAAAATGTTGTGGACTACCGTGGACTATCTTGAAGTGTTGTGGATTATGTGGACTACCGTGGACTATCATGAATTATTGTGGACTATCATGGATTATGTGGACTATATGGATTATGTGGACTACCGTGGATTATCGTGGACTACCGTGGATTACCGTGGATTATCATGGACTATGTGGACTATGTGGATTCCGTAGATTATCGTGGACTAGTGTGGACTATTGTGGACTACCGCGACACCCTAAGTACGGGGTTTAGCACGCCAAGAATGGCACGTCATCAAATTCAGGTCGAGGCAGAAGGCAAGTCAGGAGGCAGCTGGCGAGCCAGGTAAGTGAAAATGCATTGCATAACTTTGATAGGATTGTCACTGTTACACATTACACAAGTCCCATCAAAGTGGGGGCGACTGTAGGCACCTTTTAAGTCACGAAGGTCACTGGAAACGGACATCAGAAGAGGAAATTCAGAATAAACAAGGTTCACTGTTTTCGTTCGTGCTGCGTTCGTGTATACGTTCGAACGCCAAACAGAATGCGGGGGTTCGTGCCGCGTTCGAGGAGGCGTTCGAACAGTGTCGGTAATTCTGGTTTTGCTGCTAGCCTCACATTAAGCCCAATTCGCCCAAGCCTTGCCCACACGCCCAAGCCCACTTAAAACACATATTTAACACATGGTGAAATCAAAACAAATCTAAAAATCACATACTAAATTAAAATTAAAATTAAAATCAATCAATATTTTAACTCCTGTAGACACTGCATTTTTGCATATCATGCCCAATGACGAGTCTCGTAAGGAGGCACTACCTTTTCATGTCATGGAAGTTGCAGGAAACGGACGTCGGAAGGGTAAAGTGGGAAATCGGAATTATTGTTGGATTTAACTTGGTTATCTAGCGTCGATTTGCTCGTTGGATCTCCGCGTATGCTCGGCCCAAGAACCTATAAGCCACTTACCAAATCCTGCACTAAGCCCAAGTATCCAAGCCCATCAAATAAAACAAAACCCACTAATTCAACAACACTAACAAATAATAAAATAATCAACCAATTTCACAAACAAACAAAATAAACAACAACACCAACAATTAATAAAATAATCAAACAAACTACAAATCCCTTCATCAATTCCTCCTTCACGTAAACAACCAATTTCCCCCACATGCATTCACACAACACACGGCAATCCCTCACATGCCTCACCCTCCATTTTTCAAACAACAACCCCACACCATTTAATTCACACGCCCACTTCACAAACATAATTAATAAATCACACACAAATTCAACCAAACATAAATTAAAAATCACAAACAAACACCCAAAGACAAAACATCATCCAACCGAACACTCAGCTCACTGTCTCACTGCCCATTTCACGCCACTTTCAACACCAATTTAATAACCTCACATGCCTCACCCCTCTCATTTTCAAAAGTTTGCCTACCCATTAAATAAACCTAAACCCTCCAACCCCCACCAAATAACAAACATTAATTGCCTCATTCCCCACTCACCATTATAAAAACAAAGGCAGAACACCTTGCTCCGGGGGGGTGGAAAAAGCTAGAAACCATGCATGTGAAATATACATAAACACCATAGCCATACGTCCCCATTCCCTTCAATAAGCTAAAAAACTCAAGCGCCTATCCCCACTAATCAACCTTCAGCCCTTCATCACGCACACACTACACTCACACACCACCTTAAATAAAACCTCCCAAAGTCACGCCCACTGCCCTCACTACAGCAGCTCCATCCACGCCAATACACAGCCCCAAGATAAGCCACACTTCACGTCAAAACTGCCACTGAAATAAGCCCCCATTACTCACGCCAAACTGCATCCAGACCAGCCCTCAAACATGCCGCAACAGCCCTTATTCACCCCTTAAACTCACGCATAAACTGCCCTCATTTAGCCTCTGGAATCAGCTCATATAGCCCTCATTCAGATCCAATATTCACGCCTAAGTCAGCTCCGTCACTACCTAATTCACCCCTATACAGTAGCCCATATCCACCACAAAACAGCCTCATACAGCAGCCCATAATTATTGGAAAACACCCCCAAAACAGCAGCCCAAAATACCACGAAGCAGTAGTCGAAGCGACCAGAACAGTGGCCTGAAAGACATCAACAAGGCGGAGGGAAAACAACGAGCAAATCAGCAGGGCAACCAAGGAAAAGGGGAACCAGCAAACCAGAAAAGTTGCGGAGCATCAACCCTTCCGACGGACGTGGAACGTGCTTCCAAAAGACGACGCAAAAAAGGTTAGACCTGAGGGCACCTATTATTGATTTTTCTCACATGAAATAATGATTTAGAAAATTTATTTTGTGGTATTTTGGCATGAGTAGGTAGTATAACACGTTATTAATGTATTTGCATGAAATAATGATTTAAGAAATGTATTTTTGTTTGATTAACATGAATGATTAGTTTAGCATGTCATTTAGAATTAGTTCACATGAAATAATGACGTAGAAATGCATGTAGTTTATTTGGCTATCTTAGCATGTCATTTAGAATTAGTTTACATGAAATAATGACGTAGAAATGCATGTAGTTTATTTGGCTATTTTAGCATGTCATTTAGAATTAGTTTACACGAAATAAATGTAATTTATGTTTCGGTCGCATGAATGTTATTAATTAGTACGTGATGTAATTTTGGGTGAATGGAACATGTGTTCCTTTTTTGTGGTATATTGGATGGAAACCCGGACATAAATTCCATAGCCGAATCCGAATGGACGGTAATATGGTTTGCACTCGGGATACAACGCCCCGTACCACTTAATAGGCTCACATGTTCCATTTCACTCAAATTTGTATTTGAAGCATGATTATGTTGTTGTAATGTTATTTTATTTTAAGCATGACTTAGTTTATCATTTTTGTGTTAAGAATTTAAGTTGTGGTGTGTTTAGAATAATTTCTACCAATACATGTCTTGTAGACTAGGTTAATATTGCACAAATCCAATTATTACAAATGACATAAGTAAGGGACCATTCCGAACCCAACGATTTGAGGTCTTCCCTTGCGAGGGGTGAGTGCGGCCTTAAATCATTTTCCCGGTTCACACCGGGTGGCGACTCCATTATTCTCCGGTTTAGTCCCCCGCGGGCTACTCCGTACTCCCAACTAGGCCCTGAGTCTAGAACAGCATGCGTCGTCCAGTTTCTGTTGTCTACAGTCTGGCGACTCCACTGGGGATAGAGAATCGGCCTCGAAACATGTCTTGTAATGGTTGGATTTGTGTTTTAATTAACCATGTTTACTGTAAGTTTAAAGAATTTAATCAAAGACATTGTTAGGGCTAGGTGATGTTTGGTGTCTTCCTTCACTCACTACCTTTTTACAAGGAAAAGCTGTGAAGGCACCTAGATAATCATTTTCCTAGGGGATGGTTGGTGTCTTCCTTCACTCACTACCTCTTTATAAGGAAAAGCTGCGAAGGCATCTAGATAATCATCTCATGTGATAGACTAATTTGGAGGACTCGTTGTTTATTCCTGTCACCAAGCGATAAGAGCCTAAGGGGCTTGGGTATCCACAGCGAGCCTTGCTCCGCCCTCCCTCTGGGGAATCTACAACGGGAAGTCCATTTGACAGTTAGTCACATACCTTAACTTGTTGACATATAAGGTGCACTCACTTGGTCGTTTGAACCCTTGAATGGGGAGTCCTAGTTGTGGGTAATCCTTTGTCAATAAGGGCCTTTGTTTACATTCTTGAAACCTACACATGAACCTTTGTTTTTATGACCTTTAGAAAATTATTTACTATTGCTTGTGCTTATGGGCCATTTCCATTTGGAGGCAGTTGGACCTTTTATTAGAAATGCGAACTGTTGGGCCATTTAAACTGGGGCGAGTTCGTATCTTATGACTATTAGGCCCAAAACCTCTAAAATGTCGATGGGCCATTTTGTAGAAATTATCATGTCATGTTTGCATCATCTTTGTTCTATGCTTGTGTTTAGGAACATTGTCGCTTGGATCTATTTGGACCACTTGTCATGGGATATGGGCTTGTTGGGCCATTTAAACTGGGACAAGAACGTATGTCATGTCTATTGGGCCAAAGGCTTCTAAGTGATTAATGAGCCGTTTTGTGATTGTGTTCGGACGTTACTATTTGGATTTAGTCGGGTCCTTTGCCATGAGATGTGAACTCATTGGGCTATTTAAATTGGGATGAGTTCACTCCTATGATAATTAGCCCGAAAGATTCTAAAATAATAACGAGCCGACTTGTTTGAGAGTTTTAACTTATTATGTTATATATATCTCATGTACCTCATGCATACATGCATCATGCTAACCCTTATGTTTTAAAAGCCATCATAGATACCCGTTGGATTAGGGAAAGGAAAAGACTCACCAAGAAGACAGTAACAACCATGAGTGGATCAGAAAATGAGATATCCCGCGTGGATCAACTAGAGAACGGTCTCGCCAAAATTACTGAACAGTTGCAAGCCTTGACTACTGCTATGGCTGGTATGACTGTGCCCCGTGCTGGGGGAAATTCTGAGAATGTGAGGCATGAGGAGCCTCCGATTGGGTTGAGGATGATACCCCCGCTTTTGATGATGATATGGCAGAGTATGCAGCAGGCAGAATATCGGGTCACAAACAGAATTACAGAAGCTTCGGGATCAGGTTGAGTCAGTTACCCGCAAGATGAGGGGTAAGAATGAAGATTTGTTGGATTATGACACACTGACCTTCGAGGAACAGTTGCCAGCACAGTTCAAGATGCCTGATATGGCTAAGTTAACGGGAATGGGGATCCAAGGGTGCATCTCCGACAGTTTGTATCAGTTATGAGTTCAGTTGGCTTATCCCAGCGCCAAGTGCAGAAGATGTTTGGAATGTCGCTCGAGGGAGCTCCGGTGGTGTGGTACCACAGTTTGAGAAGAAAGTGAAGGAAGATTGGAGAGAGTGGCTGATGCTTTCTGAAGCAGTATGTCACTGACCTAGAAATCGATCTATCACTCCGCGATCTGGAGGATGTGAAGCAGAATCGGAGGAAAGTTTTAAGGAGTACGGTAGACCGCTGGAGGAGTCAGCTACTGAAAATGCAAACTAGGCCCTCGGAGAAGGACCAGATTAAAATGATCATCAAGGGCACCAAGCCCTCCATTTACAGCAAGTTGAGGAGGATGACCTCCATGATCACGGATTTTCGACAGTTGAGGGAAACTGTCATGGACATTGAAGAAGAGGAAACTGAGAATAGGAAGTTCTATGGCCAGAATAAAAGAACTTTTGGAGGGCCTTCAGAGACCAAGCCCGCTACTGCTGAGATCGCTACCGTCAGAAACAGGCGATTCTCCAATTTTGGTAGACCTATGTCTAAGGTGCTTGAGAAGTTAAAAGGACAAGGACTCCTAAAACCTCTAGAACCCAGACCAATTCCCAACCCTGTGCCACACTACTTTGACCTAAACCAATACTGCCACTTCCACCAGCAGAAAGGCCACGACACTGACAACTGCCCCCGCCTTAGACATGAAATCCAAAACCTCATTGACGCTCATAAAATACCCGACCCAGAAAAGGAACAGCCAAACACATACCATAACCCTCTACCTAATTACCACTCTGTTCCACCACCCACATACATGATCAACTCCGGTCTACCTGAAAGCTTTGTCCTTCAAACTCTCAACCACCCAGTTTCTTACATGGGGATAAGAGATGGCAGTAATGAAGAACCATAGGCTGAGAAGAAGACAATGTCACGGACAATGAAGATGTTTTCCCCGGTTGGTTTGATTGCAAATCTACATTTTAAGACATTGGTTTTGTTCGAACCTCTTTCATATATAAAAAGATGTTCATTTCACTTACTTGCATGGGTCTCTTTCGTTCAACCTGCACAATATGAGTATATTTGACAACCCTGATACCATGATATTCATTGACACTCAGAACACGGAGAATCCTCGGAAGAAGCAAGCGGAAAAGACTGATAACTCTTCAGAAATTGGGAAACAGGGCAGTGAGACTGTCAGATTTAAAAGAGAATGAGTTTACCGAGTCGATCGATGTAAACAGATTGAAGGAGTTTTTAGCCTGAGGAAGAGAAGATTGAGCAGTCACCAAGGGAATTGGCGGAAGACCTAACCCAACGGGATAGAAAATTCATCCATGCATACACGTAACTTGCATCCCTTGTTTGGTGTTTTGTTTTTGCAGATTTCAAATGAAAGAGAACCAGCAGGGGGCGACCAGAGACATATGGCGCCAAGGAGCACAATGAGGATCCAACCCATCACGAAAAGGGAGTACCTCTACACTTGCATATTTACACATCACACGCACATGTTTTCATTCTATTGTTTTGTTTGTGTTCGCAGGTCTCAAATAAGGAAAGAGAAAGCAACAGAATACAAGCAAGTTGAAAGTAGATAAAGTAATACCAGCAATATTCATAAATGAGCCCATGGGGGCGAAGCCCCAAGTTACCAGCAATTGAAAAGAGGAATGTCAGAGAAAGGAGAAATTTTTGGTGGCTAGACGTATATCCGGTGATGACATCGTTTGCTGATATGGAGAAACCATAGAAACAATAAGTGCGAGACGCACTCTCTTCCGGTACTCTGAATGGATTGATCTCAGCTAGACTCACGAGCACTTGATTACAGGATCTCAACAGCGGAAGCTTGAGTGGTTGACGAGATGACTAGTTGAAGAGATGACGAATCGGTGAATGACCGTTTGCCTAGGTGTCCACCCTGATTTACTAATGCTATGATATATGATATGGTTGGAAACAAAGAAAAAGTCTCTGCAATGTAAAGAAAAAAAAAAAAATAGACAGCCTATAACCGATAAGCGTGAAGCTACCCATGGGCGAGTATTAGGACCACCATGAGGAGAAATGCTACCTTAAAGGGTAGGTGTGTCAGAAAAAAAGAAAAGAAAAGAAAATAGAAAAAAAAAGAAAAAAAAGAAAAGAAAAAAAAAAAGAATTCAAAATGAAAAGAAAGAGACAAAAAGAAAGATGAAGACCATATCATATTGAGTATGCTGAAGTAATCACAGAATGTGATTAAGACATCCAGGTTGGTTAGACCCACTGATTCGATTCTCCGAAGCGAAATCACCAAAGTTGGCTTACTTAAGGAAAAGCTGCGAAAGAGCCTTAGCACACACGCACTGGGAGTCTAGTTCAGATCACCCATTCAGAAGATCGGAATTGAGTGTATCGAGTACTTTGAAGGTTCTCGGGTTTTTGACATATAGCATTCGTTGAGGACGAAAATATGTTTAGCTACAAAGGCTATCTCGAGGAGAAACAATACGATAGTTGGAAAAATAAACATCAGCATCTGGGGTGAGGCTCCACATATTTATCAGCTTGGGGGGAGGCCCATATCGGCTTGGGAGCGAGGCTCCACATATTTATCAGCTTGGGGGCGAGGCCCATATCAGCTTGGGGGCGAGGCTCCACATCTTATCAGTCATATCAGCTTGGGGGCGAGGCCCATATCAGCTTGGGAGCGAGGCTCCATATCATATCAGTTTCGGGGCGAGGCCCATGACAGTATCAGTTTGGGGCGAGGCCCACATCAGTATCAGTCGGGGGCGAGGCCCACATCAGTATCAGTTTGGGAATAAAGCCCACAATTAACATAATCGGGGAACAAAGCTCTCTCTCAACACAGTTCAGGAATAAAGCCTCATCTCAACAGTTTGGGAACAAAGCCTAAGGGGAATAAAGCCTCATATCAACAATTCGGGAACAAAGCCCACAGTAAAAGCAGATTCGGGAATAAAGCCCAAATTCAGTACAGGAAGAAAGCCTTCATTCAGTATAGTTCAGGAACAAAGCCACAGAGTTAGCACAGTCAAGGAATAAAGCCTTCAATCAGTACAGTTCCGGAACAAAGCCCCACAGTTGACACAATCAGGGAACAAAGCTCTCATTCAGTACAGTTCAGGAAGAAAGCCTGTATTCAGCTCAGTTCAGGAAGATAGCCTGCACTCATCTACAGTTCGGGAATAAAGCTCGAGAGGAATAAAGCCTCACAGTTCGGGAATAAAGCTCGAGAGGAATAAAGCCTCACAGTTCGGGAATAAAGCTCAGAGGAATAAAGCCTCACAGTTCGGGAATAAAGCTCGGAGGAATAAAGCCTCACAGTTCGAGAATAAAGCTCGGGAGGAATAAAGCCTCATCACAGTTCAAATTCAGTGTTTTGGGAACAAGACCCACCCACAGGAACAAGATCTGCAACTCAATTTGGGAACAAGACCCACACCGAACAGGAACAAGACCTGCAATTTGGGAACAAGACCCACACACATAGGAATAAGACCTGCAACTAAATTCGGGAACAAGACCCACAATCAGGAACAAGACCTGCAATTCGGGAACAAGACCCACAATCAGGAACAAGACCTGCAGTTTGGGAACAAGACCCACACACACAGGAACAAGACCTGCAGTTTGGGAACAAGACCCACCCACAGGAACAAGACCTGCAACTCAATTTGGGAACAAGACCCACACGCATAGGAACAAGACCTGCAGTTTGGGAACAAGACCCACCCACAGGAACAAGACCCGCAATTCAGGGAACAAGACCCTTATCTCAACAAATCGGGAACAAGACCCGCAATTCAGGGAACAATACCCTCAGCTTGGTTCGGGAACAAGACCCATCATTCAACTCAGACGGGGAACAAGACCCTCAGCTCAGTTCGGGAACAAAACCCATCACTCAACTCAGTTCGGGAACAAGACCCACGGGAACAAGACCCACCATTCAGGACAAAGGGGAACAAGACCTTCACATCAGATTCGGGAACATGACCCATGGAGACGAAACACACAATTCGGTATCATATCAGTTCTGCCAGGTACGGCACGACCAACTCAATTCTCAATTATCAACAGTATTTTGGGGATGCGTCCCCGGGCCGAAGCCCATTTTGCCAGCGGTATTGGGATGCGTCCCAGGGTCGAGGCCTCCGTTGTCGGTTGCAGTTATTGGGATGCGTCACAGGGTCGTAGACCCACTGCATCATATATTCTATTTTGGGGATGCGTCCCCGGGCCGAGGCCCATTTTGTCAGTTGCAGGTATTGGGATGCGTCCCAGGATCAAGGTCCACTGCATCATCAACTAAGTTCGAAGCAACAGGTAAGTCAGGTGGCAGCTGGCGAGCCAGGTAAGTAAAAATGCATTGCACGTAACTTTGATAGAATTGTCATTGTCACACACTACACAAGTCCCATCAAAGTGGGGGCGACTGTAGACACTGCATTTTTGCATATCATGCCCAATGACGAGTCTCGTAAGGAGGCACTACCTTTTCATGTCATGGAAGTTGCAGGAAACGGACGTCGGAAGGGTAAAGTGGGAAATCGGAATTATTGTTGGATTTAACTTGGTTATCTAGCGTCGATTTGCTCGTTGGATCTCCGCGTATGCTCGGCCCAAGAACCTATAAGCCACTTACCAAATCCTGCACTAAGCCCAAGTATCCAAGCCCATCAAATAAAACAAAACCCACTAATTCAACAACACTAACAAATAATAAAATAATCAACCAATTTCACAAACAAACAAAATAAACAACAACACCAACAATTAATAAAATAATCAAACAAACTACAAATCCCTTCATCAATTCCTCCTTCACGTAAACAACCAATTTCCCCCACATGCATTCACACAACACACGGCAATCCCTCACATGCCTCACCCTCCATTTTTCAAACAACAACCCCACACCATTTAATTCACACGCCCACTTCACACAAAATAATTAATAAATCACACACAAATTCAACCAAAACAAAATTAAAAATCACACAACAAACACCCAAAGACAAAACATCATCCAACCGAACACTCAGCTCACTGTCTCACTGCCCATTTCACGCCACTTTCAACACCAATTTAATAACCTCACATGCCTCACCCCTCTCATTTTCAAAAGTTTGCCTACCCGTTAAATAAACCTAAACCCTCCAACCCCCACCAAATAACAAACATTAATTGCCTCATTCCCCACTCACCATTATAAAAACAAAGGCAGAACACCTTGCTCATGGGGGGGTGGAAAAAGCTAGAAACCATGCATGTGAAATATACATAAACACCATAGCCATACGTCCCCATTCCCTTCAATAAGCTAAAACACTCAAGCGCCTATCCCCACTAATCAACCTTCAGCCCTTCATCACGCACACACTACACTCACACACCACCTTTAAATAAAACCTCCCAAAGTCACGCCCACTGCCCTCACTACAGCAGCTCCATCCACGCCAATACACAGCCCCAAGATAAGCCACACTTCACGTCAAAACTGCCACTGAAATAAGCCCCCATTACTCACGCCAAACTGCATCCAGACCAGCCCTCAAACATGCCGCAACAGCCCTTATTCACCCCTTAAACTCACGCATAAACTGCCCTCATTTAGCCTCTGGAATCAGCTCATATAGCCCTCATTCAGATCCAATATTCACGCCTAAGTCAGCTCCGTCACTACCTAATTCACCCCTATACAGTAGCCCATATCCACCATAAAACAGCCTCATACAGCAGCCCATAATTACTGGAAAACACCTCCAAAACAGCAGCCCAAAATACCACGAAGCAGTAGTCGAAGCGACCAGAACAGTGGCCTGAAAGACATCAACAAGGCGGCAGCGGCAGCAAAGCGGAGGGAAAACAACGAGCAAATCAGCAGGGCAACCAAGGAAAAGGGGAACCAGCAAACCAGAAAAGTTGCGGAGCATCAACCCTTCCGACGGACGTGGAACGTGCTTCCAAAAGACGACGCAAAAAAGGTTAGACCTGAGGGCACCTATTATTGATTTTTCTCACATGAAATAATGATTTAGAAAATTTATTTTGTGGTATTTTGGCATGAGTAGGTAGTATAACACGTTATTAAATGTATTTGCATGAAATAATGATTTAAGAAATGTATTTTTGTTTGATTAACATGAATGATTAGTTTAGCATGTCATTTAGAATTAGTTCACATGAAATAATGACGTAGAAATGCATGTAGTTTATTTGGCTATCTTAGCATGTCATTTAGAATTAGTTTACATGAAATAATGACGTAGAAATGCATGTAGTTTATTTGGCTATTTTAGCATGTCATTTAGAATTAGTTTACACGAAATAAATGTAATTTATGTTTCGGTCGCATGAATGTTATTAATTAGTACGTGATGTAATTTTGGGTGAATGGAACATGTGTTCCTTTTTGTGGTATATTGGATGGAACCCGGACATAAATTCCATAGCCGAATCCGAATGGACGGTAATATGGTTTGCACTCGGGATACAACGCCCCGTACCACTTAATAGGCTCACATGTTCCATTTCACTCAAATTTGTATTTGAAGCATGATTATGTTGTTGTAATGTTATTTTATTTTAAGCATGACTTAGTTTATCATTTTTGTGTTAAGAATTTAAGTTGTGGTGTGTTTAGAATAATTTCTACCAATACATGTCTTGTAGACTAGGTTAATATTGCACAAATCCAATTATTACAAATGACATAAGTAAGGGACCATTCCGAACCCAACGATTTGAGGTCTTCCCTTGCGAGGGGTGAGTGCGGCCTTAAATCATTTTCCCGGTTCACACCGGGTGGCGACTCCATTATTCTCCGGTTTAGTCCCCCGCGGGCTACTCCGTACTCCCAACTAGGCCCTGAGTCTAGAACAGCATGCGTCGTCCAGTTTCTGTTGTCTACAACTCCCTAATTAAGATATTCACCACCAATTACCAAAGATTCCTTCATTTCATAAACCAATCAAACATCTCCTTATTTACTTGATTCTCTTCCTTACCTAGAAACCCTAGCCTTTGCCTATAAAAAGAACCATTCATTACCCTCCTCTAGGCTAGCCCATACACACAACTCACACGAAAATCACAGCAAGAACCCCTAGAAGTTCACGCATACTACAAAGAAATAACACAAAAATTCTCTTCATCTCTTTCCCCTAATCACCGAAAATCATACCTCCATTTAGCAACCTCGTATCACCGAAAAATAGCCCATACATCAGCCCTAAAACACGCATACAGCAGCCCTAAAAACACTCGAAACAGTCCGTGGAAATGCCAAAACAGTAACCTGAACAGTGAGTGGAAAATACAGAGGAAACAGCAGCAAAACGGAGGCCAAACAGCAACAAAAGATGGATAACGACGACTCAAAACAGTAAGACAACGAACGAGAGCAGTGAACCAGTGAACCGGAAGAGTTGCGGAGCATCCACCCTTCCGACGATCGTGTACCGTACATCCGAGAGGTGATTTAAAAGGTTAGACCTGAGGGCACTTTTCTCATTAGTTTATATTCGTCTTTTGATTGTTTATTGAATTCTATTCGCATGAGAGTCGTTTGTGGATGCATGTTGTGGCTTGAATGAAATGGAAAATGTGTCACCTCGTATGGTATATAGGATGGAAACCCGGACATAAATTTCATAGCCGATTCCGAATGGACGGTAGTATGATCTGTACTCGGGATACAACTCCACGTACCACTTGAGTAAACAGCTTACTCTTTTGTTTTATGTTGCTTCGGTTTATTTATTTTTCGTTATTTGAATTCTGCATGTTACTTTTGTATGCATGATTCAATCGAGTGCATGGGGTTAGTAAGTCGGATTAAAGGTCCCCTATTTGGAGGGGTTAAAATCCTTTACCACAATGTTTTGCCGCGCCGGTTGATGTGTGTTCGGTTGGATATAAGATATGTTCAATCAGATATACTAAGTGTGATATGATTTTCTTTATTTTGTATGCATGGTGTGATCGAGGTATGGGCTTAGTAAGTGCGATGAAAGGTCCTCTAATTAAAGAGGTTAAAATCCTTTACCATGATGTTTTGCCGCGCCGATTAACGTATATTCGGTTGAATGTAAGATGTGTTCAATCGGGTACATGAAGTCTAAGGTTATTATCTTTATTTTTATATGCATTGAGATAAGCGGATGGGCTTAGTAAGTGCGATGAAAGGTCCTCTAATTGAAGAGGTTAAAATCCTTCGCCACGATGCTTCGTCGCGCTTCATATTTCGCTATTTGCTTTTTTATGTATGTATTGCGTCACATTTTGTGCATCAGGTCCGTTCCCGTTCGAACGCATTATCGAACGCTATACGAACGCGAACCTTCTATTTCCTGTTAGAACGCGTTTTACAAATGCTACTCGAACGCGCATGCATTTTGTTTCATCAGGTCTGGATCCGTTCGAACGCGTTATCGAACGCTATACGAACACGAACCTTCTGTTTCCCGTTCGAACGCGTTTTACAAACGCTACTCGAATGCGCATGCATTTTATATCATCAGGTCTGGTACCGTTCGAATGCGTTATCAAACGCTACACGAACGCGAACCTTTTGTTTAGCGTTCGAACACGTTTACGAACGCTACACGAACGCGCACACACTGAACTAAGTCTGTCTCATCATATTTCATGCACAACTGCCTTTTGGGTGATCTCCCTTGCATTATGTAGCCAATCATATTATTTGTATTCCTGCATTTATCCATTCGATGTGTTCTTGGGATGATATTCAAGCATGATTAGGCTATTAGCATGTTATTTGGTTAATATATTCATGAGATAGTACTCAAGCATGATTAGGTTGTTCTTAGTTTTCCCTATCATATGATTGAGAAATGTTCGTGAGATTGCCATCTGATGTTGCATGTTGTGATGATTAATTTTATGCATGTGGATTTAGAAGCATGATACTCTTGGAAATAAGTGTTACTTAGGCCTGATTAAATTATTACACAAATCCTTTCATTACAAGTGACATAAGTAAGGGACCATTCCGAACCCAACGGTTTGAGGTCTTCCCTTGCGAGGGGTGAGTGCGGCCTTAAATCTCATTTTCCCGGTTCACACCGGGTGGCGACTCCATTATTCTCCGGTTTAGTCCCCCGTGGCTACTTCGTACTCCCAACCGGGCCGCGAGCCAGGGACAGCATGCATCGCCCCAGATCCTGTGTCCCACACCCACATCAGCAGAGTTTTGGTATGAATCCGGGAATGAATCCCAGGGTCGAGGCCCATGTCATCAGATATTTGGAATGAATCCATGAATGAATCCGCCCACTTCACTAGCAGTTTTGGGAATGAATCTCATGGCCGAGGCCCACTTTATCAACTCGGTTCGAGAATGGACCACTTCTCATCAACTCAATTCAAAGCAACAGGCAAGTCAAGTGGCAGCTGGCGAGCCAGGTAAGTAAAAATGCATTGCATAAACTTTGATAGGATTGTCATTGTCACACACTGCACAAATCTCATCAAAGTGGGGGCGAATGTAGGCACTGCATTTTTGCATATAAGTCCCGATGATGAGTCTCGTATGGAGACACTACCTCTTTAATTGTGGAAGCCGCGGGAAACGGACGTCGGAAGGGAAGAGTCAAGAATTGACATTTTGTTGGATTTAATTCGCTGGATTAGCTTCGGGTTCGCTTGTTAGACCTCCGTTTTAAAACACATCCTTAGCCCAAAACACCCAAGCCCACACATCACTAAATCAAACACCCAAGCCCACCAAATGGACCAAGCCCACACGCCCAAATCACCCTAAGCCACACGCCCATAGCCACCCTAAATAACAAAAATCACATTTAACACATGCATAAATCAAGCCAAATCCCCTTCCTAAATTAAAGAAATCCCATTGATCCCTTGCCTAATTAAACCAAATCATATCCCTAACTAAAAAAGAATAAATCAAATTAAATCAAATCACTTCCCTAATTAAAAGATTTTCCTTATCACATACTAATTTAAAAGATCTTCCCTTTAATGCACAAATCCTTCTCCTTCTCAAACAAGGAAAGCCCTCATCCATTTGCCTATAAAAGAACCTTTCACCAACACATTAAACCTCTGGCTCATTCTCACGAAAATACAAAGAAATTAACCCACTGCCTCACGCCACATAGCTTCCACGCAAGTTACCCACGCAAACCACAAACCCTCACTTAATTCACCCATTCACGCATCAGCCCCTCCACTCACGCAAACAACTACCCACCTTCACGCCACAACTCTAAACTGCCCTCTCCTTGTTGGGTTTCTAGATTAGTCCCAAGATCAATTCAAGCATAGAAATCATATGCGAATACTCAAAGAAGAATGGCGGAATCATACTTACAATGATCGGATTTGCGATGCGTCGAACACAAAACTTTTTGCTCATCCTTGGAAGCTCTCGGCAATGGGCTGTTTATGTGCTCCTCCATATTCGGTCAACTCCATGGATAGATCGACAAGCTCCAACCTTTGTGTTGTGATTCCATGCTCATGAGTTTGTTTCCCTATCACCTTGGATGACTCTTCATGTGCTAGCATTGGATAGATTTGCCACAAATCTTCAATAAGGTTTCTTCTTGTTCTCGGCCTAGCAAGAAATGGAGAAGAAAATTGGCTTCAAAGCCGAGATAGAGAGGGAGAAGAAGGTTGTTCCAAACCGTGTCTGGAGAGAGAGGAGGGAAAAGAAAAAGTGTGTTATATATATTTTGGTTTATTTGATTTCCAAAAACAAATACCAAAAAACAATTACCACTTTTTCAAAATTCAAAATTTTGGCACAAGACTTTAAATCTTCAACCACCTCCATCAATCAATGAATAGTGACTAGATGTCAATCACTCAAAGTGACAAGACATCCATCACTTGATTTACTAGTGATTTGACGCTTGATGTGACTTGTGGGCCACACTTGAATTCGAAATGCGAGTGGGCCCGCAAACACTCTTGGGCTCGGGTTCGCTAATTCCGAATTAACGAATTTTCCGTTGCGACGTAATTAAATCAAATTTAATTAAATAATTATGCCTAACAAAATTACTATTCACGTCGATAACGAATTAATTCTAAATTAACTCGTTCGCCCGAATTAAAATCTAATTTTAATTCTGCGTCGAAATCCAATTTCGTATAATATATCGAATATATTATTTTATCGATTAATTCCAAATTAATCGTTCTATCTCTTTAAATAATATTTTATCCCAGATAAAATATCTCCATAATTAATCCCAGAGTAATTTTCTCTCTCTTATAATTATCCCAGATTAATAAAGTGCGAGTCATATGTCATCGGTGAATCTTCGGGAAGCGACCCATGAGATCCCCGGATATGTTGGCAGTAAATCCGGTCGTCGGACTATCCGAACACGTACGTACCTAGTACTACGTTTTTACCGATTTACAAGACATGGTTGGCTTCTAGCAAAGCACCGTGCCTACCCAATTCTCCATAAATATTCTTAAAGGAATATGTGATCTATATCAGGCATAGTATATGTAGTATTGCGTATAATTTTTGATTAATTCCAAATTAATCGTTCTTTCTCTTTAAATAATATTTTATACCAGATAAAATATCTTCGTAATTAATCCCATATTAATTTTTTCTCTCTTATAATAAATCCCAGATTAATAAAGTGTGAGTCATACGTCTCGTCGGACTATCCGAACACTTACGTACCTAGTACTACGTTTTTACCGATTTACAAGACATGGTTGGCTTCTAGCAAAGCACCGTGCCTACCCAATTCTCCAGAAATATTCTTAAAGGAATATGTGATCTATATCAGGCGTAGTATACGTAGTATTGCGTATTTCGATCCAGCATCGGATGTCACGTGCAAGGCCTAGGGCTGGAATTGTGTCTGCCCCGTACGAAGCACATATCGGATCTCTGGTAACTAGTCTCTATAATCGGATAATCATGACTTAGTCATATTATCCCGATGACTGCAATACTAAAGAGCACCAGTTCCGTATCCTACGTGATCATCATCTCCACTATGACTGGAGTGATACTTCTGTTTTAAAATCACACCCAATACACTATGATTCTCAATATCCCCAGAAGAGGCATACACAGAACCTGTTAAAGCCCTAGACGACCAAAACCAAAGTATATTGATTGTCGCAAGTATTAGCGGTGCAAGTCTCAGGTTAAGACCAAATACACCTACCCTTATTCGGACTTCCATAGACACATAGTCATACTACCAATGGAATTCTGAGGGGTCTATCCAGAGAGAAGCTGTTTCCGTACCATCGGTAAACACAACCTCCTATTACACTTGCATGAGTATTCTATACCCAAATATATGAGAACTATGCCGTTATGCTCCCACAACGCGCACAAGTGTAATACTAGTCTTTTACGCATTATCGATGTCCAATCTCGATAATACTCCGACTAGGGTATTTAATGATTAAACCTTCGTGGATTGATGTTGTCTCATATCATCACAATCCGGAACTAAACATATGGACTTTTTATCATTTATACATCTAGGTAATCCAATTACAAATGATAAAAGGGCAATTTCCTTTGTCACATAGTTAATTTGTACAACAACACCATGATCTGTACAAATAGTGATGTTATGGGTCATAATTGTCCAACAATCTCCCACTTGGCCTATAGCCAATCACTCAAGTGTCCTACACCTGAACTATGTACGGTTCGCTCAAACATTTGCTGAGAAAATGCTTTCGTCAGCGGATTTGTATAATTATCATCTGATGCGATTTATTCGATCATCACATCGCCACGATGTATGATCCGAACGAATCAAATGTATAATTGAAGTATATATCTGGATCGTTGATGAGACCATTAATTCTTTAGCCTGTGATGTAGCCTAGCTCAGCTGCTAACAGAACTACTCATAATCTGATTAGGATTATTATCGATTCAAAAGGCTTCTATTGTTGCCTCAGCTGCAGCAATAATCCACTTTTGTTGTTTATTCGGTAACAATATCTTGCTTGGAAGATTTCCAGCTCACTATTCCGTTATTCAAACTTTATAGTACCTTTATAACGACTTATAGTCGTTTTTATCCGTTAGGAAACTTGCAACGGTGAACCCAGTCACTTCAAGTTCTCCTTCTCCATAGTATAAGAAAGCATCCTTAGTTCATCTAAGATACTTAAGGATGTTCTTAACATCAATCCAGTGACTATCACTTGGATTGGCCCGATTGTGACTCCATATGCTAAAAGCATATGAGACACCAGGTCGCGTACATTTTTCAATGTACGAGTTCTCGGAGAGTGTCAACAACTTTTAGATCTGTCCCAGTAGATCTTTATTCCTAGAATAAAAGTTGTCTCTCCCAAGAATTCTACGGAGAATTTTCTTGAAATCCAAGCTTTCACCGATTGTATTATGGGAATATCATTTCCAAGAAATGATATATCATCATTATTTAGGACATTCACTGTCAGTGCGCTCCCACTAATCTCCTTATATACACAAGAATCATTTTCGTTTTGAATTAAATCATATAACATTATGATTACATCAAAATGATAATTCCAAGAATGCAATGCTTGCTTCAATCCATTGATGGATCGAGTAACTTGTAAACCTTGTTTGCTTGTTCTGATATGACAAAACCATCAGGATGTTGTAAACATCCTCCAAAAGGTTTCCGTTTAAGGAAAGCGATTTTGACGTTCATAAATGAAACATGCAGCATTGGCAAGCATTATCCAAATGGATTTAACCATGGCAACGAGTAAAAGGTTCCGTCGTAATCGACACAATGTTGATAATGATACCTTTTCGATACAAGCTCAGCTTCGTACGTTGGTATGTTGCCTTCCATGTGTGTCTTCCTTGAAGACTTATATAGTACCAATAGGCACAATGTCTTCCGGTACATCAACTAGTATCCAAACTTGGTTGGTATACATGGAATCCATTTCGAACTTAATGACACTTTGCCATAATAGGGAGTCGATACCTTGTATCACTTCCTCATACGTAGTCAGTTCGTATTCCTCAATAAGATTGACATTTTTATGAGGTAAGATCGGAAACCCATACCTCCCAGGTTGTTTTCTGACTCTTTCCGACTATCGCGGTTCTTGTGTATTCGAAGATTATTGGTATAGTTTCATCCTTGATGAACTATTTGTGTTCCATTAAGGAATCGATGCCTGAAACAGTATTACTCCGATTTTCATCGAGTTTTACTTTCCTCTCACTTACCACTGCATATAGGTATTCCTCTTAGGAAAACCGCATGGCGAGCAACAATTACATTGTTCTCTAGTGAGTTGTATAAGTACTATACTTTGGTTACCCTAGGATAACCTACAATTAGGCACTTATCCGATTTGGGTTCTAGTTTGGTATCATCCAAACATATGTCTAGCATTCCCAAATCTACAGGAATGAGAAAACCCAGTTTCTTTCCTGTTCATATCTAATATGAAGTCTATCTAACAGATTTTTATGGAACCTTATTCAAAATAATTTTTGCACTGTTAATGCGTATCCTTTGAAGGAAATTGGTAGCTCAGAGCGACTCATGATTAACCTTATCATGTCCAACAAAATTCAGTTTCTCCGTTCAGACACACCGTCAAACCGACGTGTTCCGGGATGAGTCCTCATTGAAAGAATACTATACTCTTTCAAGTATTTGAGAAAATTATTGCTTAAGTATTTTCCACCACGGTCTAACCGTGATGGTTTAATACTTTAGCCGATCTGTTTGTCTACTTCGTGTCGAAACTCTTTGAATACATCAAAAGTTTCCGATCTGTGTTTCATAAGAAACACATAACCATAACGCGATGCCGCATCCGTAAAGGTTACGAAGCGTTCATATCCACCTCTAGCCTAGTTAGATATGGGCCCACTTACGTCACTGTGAACGAGGGCCAACAGATCGGTGGCACTTACATTTTTACCAAGTAAAAGGTGTTTTAGGCATTTTGCCTAATAAACTAGATTCGTAAACATCATTTGAATAGAATCAAATCCGTCCTAGTATCCACTCTTCGAAAGTATGGATATACGAGTCTTGTTAATTGTGTCCCAGACAACAATGCCACATATAAGTCTCAACTGATTAAATCAGTTTGAGCTATTTGTTTGTCATGTCATATGTTTGAGATTTATTTATATTCAAAATATAAATACTGTTATTCACATCTAATGTGTTTATCTCAATATCATCTTTATAAAATAAAACACTTTAGTGTTCTAGAATATAAAGGTATATCCGCAACGGATTAAACCCTGATATAGAAATAATGTTTCTAGTCAAACTAGTTACATTTTTAACAGTTTCCTAATTTAAGTACACACCCGAATGGTAGTTCCTAAACTTAGGTATCTACGGTTAAAACAGCGACTCTCGTCCAGTTTTCATTTCGCAAATCAATCTCATTTGAAGTCAGTATCCTGCTTGTCAGTAGATTCTGCACATCAGTACATATTTATGTACCACACTCAGTATTTAAAATCCAATTTTAATACTAGTAGTGAACATGTTGATGACAAACATTTAAAGTCGGAGCCTTTCCCGTCTTCAATTCCTTCATGTCTGCCTTGTCCATACGGCAGTCACACTTCTAATGACCCCGTTTGCCACAGATTAGGCAGACATCTTGGGATATGTCATTTGTCTTCCCAGAAGATTATAATGACTTTGCCTTTGCCCCTTTTTTCCACACCCTAGAAGCCTTTGGCCAAGCCTTGGCCTTCTGGGATGTCGAAGTAAGATGCGCCTTGCGCTTCTTGCCCTATTGCAAACTCTGGTTTTGTCTCATTGAGTATAGCCATTAACTCTCCAAAAGTTTACTATTGCAATTTAGTACTTCTAAGATCTAAGAATAGATCTATGAAGATCCTTCAATTTCAATATCATACTATAAGGATCTAATCCTTAGTTCTGACTAAGAAATTAAGGAGTCGTTGCGGCAAACATAATGGATTAAGCACTAAACTTATCATCACATGTATATTCCAAATATCATGTTCTATTATTTGCTCAACTCCCGGCTTAGGCTCGAAACGTCACTATATCAAATAAAGTAACTTCTCGCTCTCCAGGACTATCCTGAGATTTTATTCCCAAATTGAAAATTAAAGTCGTTCAATGACATTTTCACCCAGGATTATGTTTTAAACACTAATCTTTCAGTTATCTTTGATTGCTATAGTCCAACTATTTAATCAAAGATTTTAGGTACTATTTAATATAATGATTATTATAGTCCAACTATATAATCAACTATAATTAAATTGGTTATATTCAAATATATTGATTACTATAATCCAATTATATAATCAACTATAATTGAATTAGTTTGAATACAGTCCAACTGTTCAATTTAAAACAACGATTAAATATTAGTCCAACTAATATATTAATTTATATGACGAAAAAATTGAAATGAGCGCGTATCGGCAAGTAACTAAACGAATATTGCAAATTTAATACTTGTCTCCCACTATTTTTCAGCGAGCCTCTAACCCTCTGTGGAGTACTCGGGACACCTTGTTTCCTAGTGGGCTAGGATCCCGTTAAATAACACACAATCTTGACTTTGGCCAACAAATTGTATGATAATTAACTAGGTAGATCTCTAAGATCCATTGGATCCCATCCAATTCCTAGATCCAGTATGTGGACATCCAAGTCTGAAACATATATCTTATATATGCCAATATATCCTATATATTCCATAACCTTTTTTCCTCTGAATTAATTAAGCCTTGGCTTTGGCACAACAAACTTAATGATCCCAGTTAAGCGGAACCCATTGACCTTGGAAAGCTTCGTAATCGATGTCGATGGACAATAAGTGATCTTGACTTTGTCCAACAAATAACAACTTGGACAAGACACCGATATGGAACAAAGCCTTCATGATTCAAACACATCCGTGACGGACAAAGGTCTTGACTTTGGCCAACAAACCAGTGCCAGTCTTGGATCTTGAGTAAGAATCACTCAATGGAAGGAAAATCGCTTAATATGTGTTGAGGGTTTTTTTCGCGTAATTGGCAACCAATTAATTATCTTTGTTAGGTCTCATCATCATACACCCTTAAGCATGCATTCTAAAAGCATAATAAGGCGTATAATTAAATATAATAATGATATGCAGATGGATACTTAAAACATTGTTCCTAGAACATATCTCTCCCTTTCCTCTCTCCCGCTAGCACAAGTATTACTTCTACCCGATTACATAACACTTCTAAAGAAACCTCATTTACATTGAGGGGAATATGTGAGAAGAGAAATACAAAGAGTCAAGAGGTAATAGGCTGGACACGTAGGTCCAATTTAATAAATTCTAAATTTATTACAACAATTTCCAAAATTGCCCTCACCCATCTAATATCCATCTGATATACATTATTTATACATCGCACCCATGTATTCACACAAAGCATGTTATCAATCAATCTAATCCAATTAATTAATCTGAAATTAATGACCATCCAATGTTAAAACAATGATTTGATTTTGCGCGAGTCAAACTCATTTTACGAATAAGTACTCAAAGTACGAATTCTTGAATTATATTAAACTACAATATTAAATCCAATTCAATTTGTATTTAATACTAATTCTATATTTAATTCTAAATTAAATAATTACACTTTTTAATGTGCCTTTACGACTTAGATTCCAAATCTAATCGTTACGGGTCTCAAAGCCCAATTAACATCCAATGTCAATTTAATTAAAGTCCAATGGGCTTTTAATTAATTTCTTAAGGCATGGACTTTTGGTCAATATGGGTCAAACCCAAATACCAAAGCCCATTTAAAGAATCACCCTTATTTGCCAAGAAACCAATTTAGGCCCAATTAAAATTAAAGGTACATTAAGTCATATTTGGACTTTGTGGATATGGTTTTGGGCCCAATTGGATCCAACCAATTAGCCTAAACCAAACTTGGCCCAACCAAGCCCATTAAGCCCAATTACAACTTTAAAAGCTCAATTCCAAATTTGGCCCAATTAATTAACTTACAAAATTCCAAATTTCACAAATAATTAATCTAAAGTGTATAGCCATAATTAATTAACTAAATTAACATTTCCAAAACATCAATTTACATACTTAATTATGTTTATCATCATCAAAACATGTCCAACACATTTGAATCAAAAATCAATCATTTTACATGCTTCTAAGTCACGGCATTTAGGGTTTTCTTTGTCCGATTCGATTTTAATCCAATTAAATCCTAAATCAAAATTACCCAAATGATTTCAACTCATCCAATGATCAAAAACACAAAAATCACCATGACATTTAGGGCATCAAGTATTCGGCCAAGCCAATATTTTGGGGAAAAATTGATCCAATCCAATTTTCATCAAATTGATCATGCATGACACCATGTTATCATCATTCAATCATATATCAACAATCAATTTCATCAAAACATGCTCAAATCATTTTTACCCAATTTTACCCTAATTTCAATTTCATGTTCAAAATGGCTCTGATACCAATGTTGGGTTTCTAGATTAGTCCCAAGATCAATTCAAGCATAGAAATCATGTGCGAATACTCAAAGAAGAATGGCGGAATCATACTTACAATGATCGAATTTGTGATGCGTCGAACACAAAACTTTTTGCTCCTCCTTGGAAGCTCTCGGCAATGGGCTGTTTATGTGCTCCTCCATATTCGGTCAACTCCATGGATGGATCTCCAAGCTCCAAGCTTTGTGTTGTGATTCCATGCTCATGAGTTTGTTTCCCTATCACCTTGGATGACTCTTCATGTGCTAGAATTTGATAGATTTGCCACAAATCTTCCATAAAGTTTCTTCTTGTTCTCGGCCTAGCAAGAAATGGAGAAGAAAATTGGCTTCAAAGCCGAGAGAAAGAGGGAGAAGAAGGTGGTTCCAAACCGTGTGTGGAGAGAGAGGAGGGAAAAGAAAAAGTGTGTTATATATATTTTGGTTTATTTGATTTCCAAAAACAAATACCAAAAAACAATTACCACTTTTTCATAATTCAAAATTTTGGTACAAGACTTTAAGTCTTCAACCACCCCCATCAATCAATGAATATAGACTAGATGTCAATCACTCAAAGTGACAAGACATCCATCACTTGATTGACTAGTGATTTGACGCTTGATGTGACTTGTGGGCCGCACTTGAATTCAAAATACGAGTGGGCCCGCAAACACTCCCGAGCTCGGGTTCGCTAATTCCGAATTAACGAATTTTCCATTGCGACGTAATTAAATCAAATTTAATTAAATAATTATGCCTAGCAAAATTACTATTCACGTCGCTAACGAATTAATTCTAAATTAACTCATTCGCCCGAATTAAAATCTAATTTTAATTCCGCGTCGAAATCCAATTTCGTATAATATATCGAATATATTATTTTATCTATTAATTTCAAAT
Source organism: Zanthoxylum bungeanum (assembly GCA_019454045.1). Lineage (NCBI taxonomy): Eukaryota > Viridiplantae > Streptophyta > Magnoliopsida > Sapindales > Rutaceae > Zanthoxylum > Zanthoxylum bungeanum. The sequence goes on from SKCR01042815.1 coordinate 108,546, forward strand.
TAATCGTTCTATCTCTTTAAATAATATTTTATCCCAGATAAAATATATCGTAATTAATCCCAGATTAATTTTCTCTCTCTTATAATTAATCCCAGATTAATAAAGTGCGAGTCATATGTCATTAGTGAATCTTCGGGAAGCGACCCATGAAATCCCCGGATATGTTGGCAGTAAATCCGGTCGTCGGACTATCCGAACACGTACGTACCTAGTACTACGTTTTTACCGATTTACAAGACATGGTTGGCTTCTAGCAAAGCACCGTGCCTACCCATTTCTCTAGAAATATTCTTAAAGGAATATGTGATCTATATCAGACGTAGTATACGTAGTATTGCGTATTTCGATCCATCATCGGATGTCACGTGCAAGGCCTGGGGCTGGAATTGTGTCTGCCCCGTACGAAGCACATATCAGATCTCTGGTAACTAGTCTCTATAATCGGATAATCATGACCTAGTCATATTATCCCGATGACTGCAGTACTAAAGAGCACCAGTTCCGTATCCTACGTGATCATCATCTCCACTATTACTGGATTGATACTTCCGTCTTGACATCACACCCAATACACTACGATTCTCAATATACCCAGAAGAGGCGTACACAGAACCTGTTAAAGCCATGGATGACCAAAACCAAAGTATATTGATTGTCGCAAGTATTAGCGGTGCAAGTCTCAGGTTAAGACCAAATACACCTACCCTGATTCGGACTTCCATAGACATATAGTCATACTACCAATGGAATTCCGAGGTGTCTATCCAGAGAGAAGCTATTTCCGTACCATCGGTAAACACAACCTCCTATTACACTTGCATGAGTATCCTATACCCAAATATATGAGAACTATGCCGTTATGCTCCCACAACGAGCACAAGTGTAATACTAGTCTTTTACGCATTATCGATGTCCAATCTCGATAATATTCCAACTAGGGATATTTAATGATTAAACCTTCATGGATTGATACTGTCTCATATCATCTCAATCCGGAACTAATCATATGGACCTTTTATCATTATATACATCTAGGTAATCCAATTACAAATGATAAAAGGGAAATTTCCTTTGTCACATAGTTAATTTGTACAACAACACCATGATCTGTACAAATAGTGATGCTATGGGACATAATTTTCCAACACTCCTCACTTCACGCATCCATTGCCCACCCACGCCTAGCCACAAACCCTCACTCAATCCACCCATTCACGCATCAGCCCTTCCACTCACGCAAACAACTACCCCTTGTTCACGCCACAACCCTAAACTGCCAAGACACTCAGCAAGCCTTCCTCACGCAAGCATAGCCCACTAACCGACCAGGTCAGCAATCTTCACGCACCTACCTACCACTACCCCTTAACATAAGCCAACAAACAAACAAGCCATTTCACCGCATCTTCACACAACCCCACATCACTCACAAAACATAGCTCACTCACGCACAAACCACCCTGCACTGCACCCTAAAATACCCCAAATCAGTCCGTAAACTATCCCAAAACTGCACCTAAAATCTACCCAAAACTGAACCTTAAAATACCCCAAAATAGTCTCACTAAACCGCAAAAAAGTAAGCCTAATTCGTGACCAGAAAATGCAGCGAAACAGAGTAAAAAACAGTAGCCCAAATAGTGAAACAACGAAGGAAAACATTGAACCAGTGAACCGGAGGAGTTGTGGAGCATCAACCCTTCCGACAACCGCGTACCGCATTTCGAGAGACGACAAAAGAGGTTAGACCTGAGGGCACTTTCTTTATTTATTATCCTTTATTTTTATTTATTTTAGTACTTTATTTCATATGAGTATTGTGGATTGGAGCATGATGTGATTTTCGGATGAACGGAATATGTGGTCTCTCTTGCGGTATATCGGATGGAAACCTGGATGTAAATTCCGTAGCCGAATTTGAATGGACGGTATTGCGGTTTACACTCGGGATACAATGCCACGTACCACTTGAGAGACACACGTATTTCGTTTCATCCAACCTTGTATTCGAGCATGATTTAGTCTAGTAGATTATTTAGCATGATTTAGTCTAGTATGTTATTTTTTTTAAGTATGATTATGTTACTTTTTTATGCATGGTTTAGTTGTTTATCTTAAGCATGATTTTTATTTTGCGTTGGGAATTTGCATTATGTTTAGGTTGTTATTTGTTTTCTGCATTATATGGTTGAAGTATGTTCATGAGATTACCGTGTGTTATTGTATGTTTGCCGTTATGATGACTTATTTTTAAAGCATGCAAACTTAGACATAGGATTTATTCTCTTGAATGCAAACTAGATATAGGTTATTCTTGAATATGTTGCGTAGACTCAGTTAAGTTATTGCACAAATCTTTTCATTACAAGTGGCATAAGTAAGGGACCATTTCGAACCCAACGGTTTGAGGTCTTCCCTTGCGAGGGGTGAATGCGGCCTTAAATCATTTTCCCGGTTCACACCGGGTGGCGACTCCATGTTATTTCTCCGATTTAGTTCCCCCGCGGGCTATTCCGTACGCCCAACTAGGCCGCAAGCCTAGAACAGCGTCGCCGATTTCTGTGTCCTACACTCTCTGAACAGGTGGGTTAAAATATTTCACAAACATTCAAATGGAAAACAAATTATCACTTCATTCCATCATTGATGAGCATAAGCTTAAATGGGATAACTACAATGACTGGTTTAGAAACCTTAAAATTGTCTTATGACAAGAAAATATTTTCTATATTCTTGAAAGACCATTTCCCCCTGAACCCGCAGAAGATGCTGACCAAAATACATTTGATGCTTGGAAGTAACACATCGATGATGATGAGTAAGCAGCTTGCATAATGTTTGGCTCTATGTTGGACGAACTTCAGAAAGCTCATGAAGATATGGATGCTCAAACCATCATCTTTCATTTGAAGGAGTTGTATGCAACTTCCGTTCATACAGTGAGATTCCAAGTGTCATGTGCCTTATTCCAAACAAGGTATAATGAAGGATCTGTTAGTGGACATGTGCTTAAGATGATTGGCCACATTGAAAAATTGGCCAACCTCGGGTTCATCATAGATCATGAGATAGGTCACGATCTAATTCTTCAGTCCTTACCAAAAGACTTCTCTAACTTTATTATACAGTTTCATCTGTCTGATAAAGAAGCTACTTTAGCAAAATTGCACAATCTGATAAAGCAAGCAGAGAATGACTTGAAACCAGAGCTTAAAACCTCCATCATGCTTACGGGTACGGACCTGAAGCCACGAGGCCCAAAGAAAAATAAGGGCAAGACCAAGGCTCCAGATCACCTAAAGCCCAATGGTAAGGTGGAGAATAAAAAATAAAATGGGAAATGTTTCTTTTGTGGAAAAAATGGTCATTGGAAGAAAGACTGTAGATCATTGAAAGCCAAGGAAGCTAGGGAAGCCCAAGAGGCCAAGAAGCCCAATGCTTCAGGTATGTTGTATATGATTGAACTATATTCTCAAAACTCTGAACCTTCTACTTGGGTGCTTGACACCGGTTGTGGGACTAACTTGTGTAACAATGTACAAGGCCTGAGAAACAGTAGGAGACTCCGTCATGGGGAGGTTGACTTACGCATGGGTAATAGAGCAAAACTGGCTGCATTGTACGTGGGGACTTATTCATTAGTTTTGCCGAATGGTTTAGTTTTAGACTTAGAAGATTGTGTTTATGTACATTTTCTAGTAAAGAACATCATTTCAATTTCTTCTTTATATAATAAAGGCTTTTCATGCCTAATAAGTTGTAATGAATGTTCTATTTATTTCAATGAAATAAAATATGGAGATGGTATTTTGAATAATGGTATCTATGTCGTACAAACTAACAAAGAATGTTCAACCTCTAATATATACAACATTAACTCGAATAATCTCAATGAATCACTTCTATGGCACAGTCGCTTAGGTCATATCAATGAAACAAGATTAACTAAGCTACATAAGGATGGGTATTTCAAACCCTCAAATATGAACCTTATGGAACTTGTGAGTCTTGTTTACTTGATAAAATGACCAAATTACCCTTCAAAGGTAAATGACAGCGTGCAGCGGAGACATTAGAACTCATACACTCTGATGTATACAGACAAGTGTTAGTCACCGCTAGAGGTGGATTCTCCTACTTCATTACCTTTATCGATGATCACTCGCGATATGGGTATGTGTACTTTATGTGGTACAAATCTGAAGCCTTTGAGAAATTCAAAGACTTCAAAACTGAAGTAGAAAACCAGCTTAATAAAAGTATTAAGTCACTAAGGTCTGACCGAGGTGGTGAATACTTAAGCGACGCATTTCAAGATTACTTGAGAGAAAATGGCATTGTTTCCCAGTGGACTCCTCTGGGAACTCCACAGCATAATGGGGTCTCCGAAAGGAGAAATCGGACATTATTAGATATGGTCCGATCAATGATGCCAGGCATGGATCTACCTCTTTCCTTTTGGAATCTTGCTTTAGAAACTGCAACACTACTACTAAACCAAGTTCCTTCCAAGACTGTTAGCCAAATACCATATGAGTTATGGTCTGGGAAACATCCTCGTCTTAGTTATCTAATAGTTTGGGGATGTGACGCATATGTTAAACTCACACAAACTAAAAAATTGGATGATAGGGCAATTAAATGTAAGTTTGTAGGATATGCCTTGATTTCAAGAGTATACGTGTTCTACGTCCCAAATGAACAAAGAACATTTGTCTCACGAAATGCTAAATTTCTAGAGAATGAATTCCTTCTTAAGAAATATAGTGGGAGTAGACTTGACCTCGATGAGGTACGAGAAGAACAAACTAACATAGAAATAAGCCCCAGGCCCCTCAAAAGGGCAGCGACGGAATAACCACAAGGTTATGAACTTAGAAGGTCTGGTAGGGAAAGATATGAGCCTGAAAGATATGGTTTCCATATTGATGAGGAACATGATCAGGTCATTGATAATGACGATCCCACCAATTATGACGAAGCAATGCGTGACATTGATTCAGTCAAGTGGCTTGAGGCCATGAAATTCGAAATAGACTCTATATATCAGAATCAAGTCTGGGACTTGGTGGATGCACCTAAAGGGATAAAACCAATAAGCTACAAGTGGATTTACATGAGTAAAACTGATACAGAAGGCAACATCCAAACCTATAAGGCTAGGTTTGTGGCGAAAGGTTATAGACAAATCCAAGGAATTGACTATGACGAAACCTTCTCGCCTGCTGCAATGATAAAGTCCATTCGAATTTTACTGGCACTAGCTGCACACTTTGACTATGAGATTTGACAGATGGATGTCAAAACAGCCTTCCTTATTGGGTACTTCGTAGAGGAAGTCTATATGACATAACCTGAGGGGTTTGCATCTAAGGATGATCATAATAAAGTATGCAAGCTTAAACGATCCATTTATGGACTCAAGCAAGCCTCCAGAAGTTGGAATATACGATTTGATGAGACAATCAAAGAATTTGACTTCATAAAAATATAGACGAGCCTTGTGTTTATAGGAAAAGTAGTGGGAGTGCTGTTGTATTTCTTGTATTATATGTCGATGACATATTAATCATCGGGAATGATATTCCCATGATGCAAGCCACCAAGCAATGGTTATCTCAGAATTTCTCCATGAAAGATTTGGGAGAAGCAGCCTACATCCTCGGTATTAAAATCTACCGTAATAGATCTAAGAGGTTGTTAGGACTTTCTCAATCTACATACATAGATAAAGTTTTGAAAAGATTCAAAATTAAAGATTCCAAAAGAGGTAATTTACCTACTTGTCATGGAATCAAATTATCTAAGGAGCAATGTCCACATACTCCTTCAGATAGAGAGCGTATGAGTATGATCCCTTATGCTTCAGCAATAGGATCGATCATGTACGCCATGCTATGTACAAGACCTGATGTCTCTTATGCTCTTAGCATAACGAGCAGGTATCTGGCAAATCTTGGTGAGCAACACTGGGCAGCTGTCAAAACAATCCTCAAGTATCTGAGAAGAACTAAGGATGTGTTCTTGACATACGGAGATTGTTCTGAGATGAAATTCATTAGTTATTGTGATGTGAGCTTTCAGACCGATAGGGATGACAACAGATCGTAAAAAGGATATCTGTTTTCTATGAATGGCGGAGCTGTCAGTTGGAAAATCTCAAAACAGTCAACTACAGTGGACTCCACCACTGAAGCCGAGTATATTACAGAATCCTAGGCAGCTAAAGAAGCAGTCTGGATAAATAAGTTCATCACAGAGCTGGAAGTGCTTCCCGCGATAAAGAATGGTGTCACGATGTACTGTGACAACACAGGCGCCATTGCTCAATCAAAGGAACCAAGGTCCCACCAGAAATCCAAGCATGTACTTAGGCGATTTCATCTCATCAGGGAGATTGTTGAGAGAAAAGAAGTTATTATAGAGAAAATACCCATAGAAGATAATCTTGCAGATTCTCTGACTAAATGGCTGACTCAACAAAAGCATGATAGGCACACTTGAGAGTATGGTGTCCAGATTCATACTAGTTGGCTATAGTGCAAGTGGGAGATTGTTAGGGATATGCCATATACCCAACTTGTGGATGGGCTATATGAACATGTATTTGTAATATTTATTCGTGTCTTACATAGATTATATCAATCATCAAACACTGTAATAAAGCCCTTGGAGTAATAAGATGATGGCTTCCACGCCTTATGAGAATCATTACTCTTAAACGTTCATAGTCATAGTTTTGTGAATAATCTGGGCATTCACAAAGTGGAGATACTAACATGATGATATAATCCGCCCTTAAGTGGGGTAGCCGATCTCATAGGCTACTAGCGAAGATCCGTCCGCTTGGTGTATCACATGGATGCATGAGTTGCTCGTGTCCATCGAACTGACCGCCAAAATTTTTCACATGGATTGTTTATCCCATGTGTTTGTGAGAACTTTCATGTATCGATTGTATGACTAGTCCTTAGACTTGAGGTCTTTACAATCTTATGTGTGGATCAAATAACTTTGACATTCTCCTTCCCCGGATCAAAAGGTCCGGTCATAAGGGTATGATTGGGTCATTTGTTGAAACACATGCAGTTTGTAAAGATACAACATAGAATCGCCACTTTCTTTGATAATATTTTCTTATAAGAGTAGTATTTCAGTTCGCGGGTTGATATGTGTGATCAGTGCTTGAGACTATGGCCACAACGGAAGAATCATGTGAGATTCTTGGGTTAGCACGATTCATGACACTATCAACATCATACCTTTGACTATATGAGTAGACACTTTCCATACCCTAGGTAAAACGGTGGGGATACAGTGATGTGATCGACCGTATCATATGTAAATCGCATACAGAATGGGTATATATATCTTTCTTTCTCATTTGGGGGCCTTGGCATGTTGCTAGATGTCAACCTTGGTCATTGAAATCGAACGACCATCTGATCGGAGGATAATTTATGTTCGATTAAATTACCACGATTCATTTCATATCCAACTTGAGGAGGACCTAAAAGGTCACACACAACAAAGTCGAAATCAATGGTTGCACAGTACAAATTTAACAACATATATGATTGATGTATTAATTGTTCATAAATGGTTCAATGTGTTTAATTATTGAACAAATCATTTATGAGGTTCCATAGTGGCTTAGGGATTGGTGAATGACGATAGGGGCACTTTGGGAATTGGAATAAATAAATAAATAAATAAAATGTGAATAGTAAAAAAAATTTATTTGTTATTTGTTTTAAATTCCAATTCAACCCAAACTCTTATTAGGGTTTTATAATCTCATTAAACCACTAAATTAAGATCCAATGGTTAAGATTAAATTAGCATTTATCCCACATCGGATTCTTAATTAATTTTGTTGTCTTTGGATCACCTATATAAACCCAATGAATTCTTTACAAATTTTTGCACCAAACCTTTCATATCTTGGGTTTATATAAGTGAGCTACTCTAAATTTTAAGAATAAGCCACTGATTTTGAGGATCCTTAAGTCTAATTGACTAGAGGAACCTCGAGTTAGAAGTTTTGAGGTATTTGTCTAGGCTAGATCCAAGGGCAAAATACCCGTGCACTCAAGGCGTAGTCTTTCCGTTGAGTTTTGGCTTTGGTGTGTGCATCTTTGGAGGCCACACACTTGGGTGGCTCTTTGGAATGTGGAAGAGCTTGCTGAGTTCGAGAAAAGCTTGTAGATGGGAGGGAGGACTGGAGGAGTCTTCGGTTCAAGTAAGTCTTTTTCTTTCTTTATTTTAATTGGAGTTCTTATGATAGTTAGCATGTTTAGGTTTATGTTCTTTGCATGTTTTATGAGTTTTTATGCTTAGAATATATAGTAACATGCCTAGGCTTGTAGAATAATAAAAACAAATGGGTCTTGAGCAAATGGATAGAGGCATCATAATTTCTTCTTGATTATCCGCTGCGCACTCGCGGCCGCTTCCAAACAGTTGATGGATTTTATGATTTTCTTTGTGTATTTCTTGATGATGCCCAGAGAAATGAGTTCGTGACAAAACCTCTGAAAGAACTCCTTTTCACTACCAGAACTGCCTCAGATTTAATTGACCAAATCTTAGCATATGAACCACAAATTAACCCTATCATTTCCAAGATAAAATGGTCTGATGATGATCGTGGTAAGAAGCATCGAATAAATCTGGATCTCCACCTTTAATTTCCTTTCAAGATGTAGAATTTCAGCTAACTAGGTACTATCTTCTAAATTATTTACAAAAATCAAAAAAATATTTTGTGTTTTTATGTTTTTAATTTGATTAATCGAGTGAAATTGGTGTGAAATAGTTGTGTAAGGAGTTTCCACTCCTGAGACGTATCTCAACCTATTTCGGAACATGTTAATTTTTGTTTATTTCCTTTTGAATTATTTAATTTGTGAATACTCCATAAAACTGACTAAAATGAATCTTCATATGCTCAAATGATAGATATTATCAACATACATGGTAACATACGGACATAAGTTGTAATTAACGAGTTTGTAATATTCAGTGCTCTAGTTTAATTGGAGGAAGCATCTTAAAAAAGCGATGGGATATAAAAAAAACGTCTGAGATCCAAGTTATTAAGTCCGTATGAGTGTTTTAACACCTGGTGACCTAAAACCAACTGGTTTGGGAGCCACTGGCCCAAAGCTTGCTACATGGATAAAAAATATTATATATATATATCTAAAGTCTGAGTAATTAAGTCCGTAGGGGTGTCTTAACACCTAGTGCCCTAAAGCCAACTGGTTTGGGAGTCACTGGCCTAAAGCTCGCTACATGGATGGAATATATTGTATATAAATAAAAAAAATCAGAAAAATCAGAAAAATATTCCATTGCTTAAAAAAGGTGTGAATTCTAATATAACTTTAGGATAAAAATATTACCTTCTTTTCAACTACATTTGTGACTATTGTGGGCAAAGATGAGTTGATTAATATTTTATTGGCTGTGTGTATGGAGAATGGTAAAAATAATTGGAGAATTTACTTATTCAATAATTTAGAAAGAAAGAAAACAACTCTAAACTTGGATAAGAAGTTTCACATGGTTAGTCACTAACTTATTTATTCTCTTTTTTCTTGTCTTTTTGTTTTTGTGTGCATTAGTTTTACTATCTTTTTACTTTTGTAAAACGTTTGTGGGTATCGTTGCTGTAAGCCCTTACAAAACTACAACTCGTCCACTAGGGACACCTAGGGGTTTAAAGGCTTGTTGCATACGCTAAATGCAACCGTGATCCCTACGAAAGTGGCTTAGTTTAATTTAAATATGTTTATGTTATTTTATTTTATTATTTTGCTCGAGGACTAGCAAAATGTTAGGTTTAGGGGTGTGATGAGTGGTAAATGTATCACTATTTCCCACTCATTTGACCTAATATTTTGTATAGATTCTTGAGTTTTGTGAATATTTTGATGTGATTTGTGTTATTTTGTAGATAAATAAAGTTTTAGGACTTTCTGGAGGTGATTTGGGGCCAAAACAGTGAAAAACGGACAAAATGGCAAAATTATAATTTGGCGCGTCGCGACGCGCAAAGGCTTCTGCATCGCGATCGCTAAAATGAGCCGGGACACGTGTCACATTCTGAGAGGTTTGCTAAAATGTGTCGTGCTAACATGCGCTGTTTGCTAAAGTGCGCCATGCTAACGTGTGCCAGACACGTGTCATCACATGCTGCCGACAATCATCATCGACGCTAAAATACGTCTGTCATGTGTCAACATCTCAGCGAATCACGCTAACATACGCTGGGACACATGTCATCATCACATGCTGCCGACACAAATAATTCAGCCGCCGACGAAAGCATAACATGTGTCATGATCTCGCGAAGCCAATCCGCCACGTGTTGATGATCTACGCGCGTCGTGATGCGCAAAATATTATCATGTCATGCCCAACTTACCGAGGCCTATAAATTCAGCTCGAAATTTCAATTTCAGATGTACCTTCCTCTCTCTAATTCCTTGAGAATAATAAGGATTTTTACTATTCAGCAATGATGAGGTAACTTCCCCCTGCTAATGTGAAAGGTAAAGCTTTTATTATTACTATTTAGATTAATCTCCCTTAATTATAATATAATAACTATTTAAAACTTGACTTAATGAGGATACCGCTATATTGGCCGGTTGGTAATTGATATTAAATTGGTTTTAACCTGACTAAGCAAGGATACCACCTGATTGGTCGATTGGTAATTAATTATTAATTTGACTTAATCAGGTTACCGCCTATATGGCTGGTTGGTAATTGTTGGGTTTCTATTATAGTCCCAAGATCATTCAAGCAATGAAAATATGTGAATACAACAAAGAAGTATGGCGGAATCATACTTACATTGATCGGATTTTTGATGCGTGGAACAACAAAAATCTCCTTGAAGCTCTCGGCCAATGTGCTTCTTTGTGCTCCATGATTTTTGGTCATCTCCATTTGTGTGCTCCAAGCTCCAAGCTTTATAAATGGTGATTCCATGCTCAAGGGTTTTTTTTTCTCTATCACCTTTGGATGACTCTTTAGTGTGCTAGGACTTGGAAAAAATTGCCACAAATTCTTCCATTGATCCTTGCTAACTCTCGGCTTTGAGAGAATTTGAGAGAAGACAAAATTGGCCCAAGGCCGTGAGTTGAGGGAGAGGAGAGAAGAGTGATGAGTTGGTTTTTGTTTCTAAAACAATTACCAAAAATTGATTTCCAAAATTTTGTAAAAATGCCTTTCAAAAAGTCAAACAAAATTTGGAGCCAAAATGGCAATTAATGCCCTCACCTACTCACATCACTCAAAAGTGACTAGACATCACATCACTCAAAGTGACAAGACATCCATCACTTGAATGACTAATGATTTGACGCTTGATGTGACTTGTGGGCCCCACTTGAATTCGAAATGCGAGTGGGCCCGCAAACACTCCTGGGCTCGGGTTCGCTAATTCCGAATTAACGAATTTTCCGTTACGACGTAATTAATTCAAATTTAATTAAATAATTATGCCTAGTAAAATTATTATTCATGTCGCTAACGAATTAATTCTAAATTAACTCGTTCGCCCGAATTAAAATCTAATTTTAATTCCGCGTCGAAATCCATTTTCGTATAATATATCGAATATATTATTTTATCGATTAATTCCAAATAAATCGTTCTCTCTCTTTAAATAATATTTATCCCAGATAAAATATCTTCGTAATTAATCCCAGATTAATTTTCTCTCTCATCTAATTAATCTTAGATTAATTATGTGCGAGTCATACGTCATCGGTGAATCTTCAAGAAGTGACCCATGAGATCCCCGGATATGTTGGCAGTAAATCCGGTCGTCAGACTATCCGAACACGTACATACCTAGTACTACGTTTTTACCGATTTACAAGAAATTGTTGGCTTCTAGCAAAACACCGTGCCTACCCGATTCTCCAGAAATATTCTTAAAGGAATATTTAATCTTTATCAGGCGTAGTATACGTAGTATTGCGTATTGCGATCCAATATCTGATGTCACGTGCTAGGCCTGGGGCTGAAATTGTGTATCCCCGTACGAAGCACATATCGGATCTCTGGTAACTAGTCTATATAATCGGATAATCATGACCTAGTCATATTATCCCGATGATTGCAGTACTAAAGAGCACCAGTTCCGTATCCTACGTGATCATCATCTCCACTATGACTGGAGTGATACTTCCATCTTGACATCACACCCAATACACTACGATTCTCAATATACCCAGAAGAGGCGTACACAGAACCTGTTAAAGCCATGGACGACCAAAACCAAAGTATATTGATTGTCGCAAGTATTAGCGGTGTAAGTCTCAGGTTAAGACCAAATACACCTACCCTGATTCGGACTTCCATAGACACATTTTCATACTACCAATGGAATTCCGAGGGGTCTATCTAGAGCAAAGCTGTTTCCATGCCATCGGTAAACACAACCTCCTATTACACTTGCATGAGTATCCTATACCCAAATAAATGAGAACTATGATGTTATGCTCCTACAACGCGCACAAGTGTAACACTAGTCTATTCTGCATTATCGATGTCCAATCTCGATAATATTACCACTAGGGATATTTAATGATTAAACCTTCGTGGATTGATATTGTCTCATATCATCTCAATCCGGAACTAATCATAAGGACCTTTTATCATTTATATATCTTGGTAATCTAATTATAAATGATAAAAGAGCAATTTCCTTTGTCACATAGTTAATTTGTACAACAACACCATGATCTGTACAAATAGTGATGCTATGGGTCATAATTGTCCAACAGTAATATCACACAACTTAATATATTATATTAAGGGGGATATCTAAAATAATAGTAATAAAAGTGGATCCTTTAACCCCTAGCATTTTCTTTCATTGTACTTTTTCCTTTTTAATTTCCAGCATTTACTTTTCAGCACTTTACTTTATGTCATTTATTTTTAAGTTCTTACTAGTTGTAAATATGTGTCGTAGCTAAGCCCCTTATGTGGGGTTGTGATGAATTCCAATATCACCAGTTTATAAGGGGTTATTTTATAGTTTGGGTAATATAAAGGTTTACTTATTAAGTCTTAATCTTAATGCTTCTTGTTAACTGGCCACTAATTGTTGGACAATTGTGACCCATAGCATCACTATTTGTACAGATCATGGTGTTGTTGTACAAATAAACTATGTGATAAAAGAAATTGCCCTTTTATCATTTGTAATTAGATTACCAAGATGTATAAATGATAAAAGGTCCATATGATTAGTTTCGGATTGAGATGATATGAGACAGTATCAATCCGCGAAGGTTTAATCATTAAATATCCCTAGTCAGAGTATTATCGAGATTGGACATCGATAATGCGTAAAAGACTAGTATTACACTTGTGCGCGTTGTGGGAGCATAACGGCAAAGTTCTCATATATTTGGGTATATGATACTCATGCAAGTGTAATAGGAGGTTGTGTTTACCGATGGTACGAAAACAGCTTCGCTCTAGATAGACCCCTCGGAATTCCATTGGTAGTATGACTATGTGTCTATGGAAGTCCGAGTCAGGGTAGGTGTATTTGGTATTAACCTGAGACTTGCACCGCTAATACTTGCGACAATCAATATACTTTAGTTTTGGTCGTCCATGGCTTTAACAGGTTCTGTGTACGCCTCTTCTGGGTACATTGAGAATCGTAGTGTATTGGGTGTGATGTCAAGACGGAAGTATCACTCCAGTAATAGTGGAGATGATGATCACATAGGATACAGAACTGGTGCGTACGTGTTCAGATAGTCCGACGACCGGATTTACTGCCAACATATCTGGGGATCTCATGGGTCGCTTCCTGAAGATTCACCGATGACGTATGGCTCGCACTATATTAATCTGGGATTAATTATAAGAGAGAGAAAATTAATCTGGGATTAATTACGGAGATATTTTATCTGGGATAAAATATTATTAAAGAGAGAGAACGATTAATTTGGAATTAATTGATAAATAATATATTCGATATATTTTATGAAATTGGATTTCGACGCGGAATTAAAATTAGATTTTAATTCGGGCGAACGAGTTAATTTAGAATTAATTCGTCAGCGATGTGAATAGTAATTTTGCTAGGCATAATCATTTAATTTCGTCGCAACGGAAAATTCGTTAATTCGGAATTAGCGAACCCGAGCCCGGGAGTGTTTGCGGGCGCACTCACATTACGAATTAAAGTGCGTCCCACAAGTCACATCTAGCGTCAAATCACTTATCACTTTGAGTGATGTGATGTCTAGTCACTTTTGATGTGAACAGTGATGGAGGTGGTTGTTGGCATAAATGCCTTGACTTTTTGAAAGCAAAAAATTTGTATTAAATTTTTAGAAAATCAATTACAATTTTTTTGACAACCTAACACATCTTCACCTCTCTCACTCTCTCTTTTCTCACGGCCTTAGGCCATTTTCTTTCCTCTCCAAAATTTTGAATTGCCGAGAGTTGAAGGAAGCTAAGGGAAATTTTGCGGCAAAATTTTCGGAGTGCTAGCACGCTTTAAGAGTCGTATGATGGTGATAGGGAAACCCACCCGTAGGCATGGAATACACATCACAAGCTTGGAGCTTGGAGGACATCCATGGCCGAATTTGGAGCTCAAATTTTTGAAGAAAGTCGAGAGCCTCATGGACTTAAAGCTTGAAGATTTTGTTGTTCCTCGCATCGCCATAACCGATCGTTGTAAGTATGATTCCGCCATGCTTTTACAAGTATTCACATATGTGTTTCATTGCTTGATTTGATCCTTGGGACTTAATAGAAACCCAACAATGGTATCTTGAGCCATTTTGAGCATGAAACTTGATTAGGGTAAAATTTGGTAAATTGAATTTGAGCATGTTTTGATGAAATTGATTGTTGGAATATGCTTATATTATGTTAACTTTGAGTTTTGAATAATCAATTTTGTGAAAATTGAATTGGATTAATTTTCCCTAATATGTGAGGCTTGGCCGAAACATATAGCTTGCCCTAAGTCATGGTATTTTGTGTTTTTGATCATTGGATGAGTTGGAAAACATTGGGTAATGTTGATTTAAGATTCAATTGGATTGGATTTACAATTGGACATAAAATCCCTAATTGTCGTGGACTTGTAAGCATGAAAATGATTGATTTTTTGATTCAAATGTGTTGGACATATGTTGATGATAATGAGCATAATTAATTGAGTGAATTAGTGTTTTGGAAATATTAATTTGAGTAATTAATTATGGCATACACTTTGGTTAATTTAATTATGAAATTTGGAATTTTGAAATTAAATTAATTGGGCTTATTTTGGAATTGGGCCTTAAAAGTTGTAATTGAGCTTAATGGACTTGGTTGGGCCACGTTTGGTTTAGGCTAATTGGTTGGATCCAATTGGGCCCAAAACCATATCCATAAAGTCCAATTATGACTTAATGGACCTTTAATTTTAATTGGGCCTAATGGGCCTAAATTGGTTTCTTGGCAAATAAGGGTGATTCCTTAAATGGGCTTTGGTATTTGGGTTTGACCCATATTGACCAAAAGTTCATGCCTTAAGAAATTAATTAAAAGCTCATTGGACTTTAAATTAAATTGACATTGGATGTTAATCGGGCTTTGAGACCCGTAACGATTAGATTTAGAATCTAAGTCGTAAAGGAACACTATAAAGTATAAATATTTAATTTGGAATTAAATAAAGAATTAGTATTAAATACAAATTAATTAGATTTAATGTTGTAGTTTAGTATAATTCAAGAATTCGTACTTTGAGTACTTATTCGCAAAACGAGTTTGACTCGCACAAAATCAAATCATTGTTTGAACATTGGATGGTCATTAATTATCAGATTTATTAATTGGATTAGATTGATTGATAACATGCTTGTGTGAATACATGGATGCGATGTATGAATAATGCATATTGGATGGATATTAGATGGGTGAGGGCAATTTTGGAAATTGTTGTAATAAATTTAGAATTAAATAATTGGACCTGCTTGTCCAGCCTATTACCTTTTGACTATGTGTATTTCACTTCTCACCTATTCCCCTCAATGTAAATGAGGTTTCTTTAGAAGTGTTATGTAATCGGGTAGAAGTAATACTTGTGCTAGCGGGAGAGAGGAAAGAAAGAGATTTGTTCTAGTAACAATGTTTAAATATCCATCCGCATATCATTATTATATTTATTTATACGCGCATTATTATTTGTTTAGAATGCATGCTTAAAGGTGTATGATGATGAGACCTTAACAAAGATAATTAATTGGTTGCCAATTACACGCGAAAAACCCTCACTACATATTAAGCGTTTTTCCTTCCATTGAGTGATTCTTACTCAAGATCCAAGACTGGCACTGGTTTGTTGGCCAAAGTCAAGACCTTTGTCCGTCGCGGATGTGTTTGAATCATGAAGGCTTTGTTCCATATTGGTGTCTTGTCCAAGTTGTGATTTGTCGGCCAAAGTCAAGATCACTTCTTGTCCATCGACATTGATTACGAAGCTTTCCAAGGTCAATGGGTTCCGCTTAACTGGGATCACTAAGTTTGTTGTGCCAAAGCCAAGGCTTAGTTGATTCAGAGGAAAAAGGTTAGGAAATATATTGGATATACTGGCATATATAAGATATATTTTTCGGACTTGGATGTCCACCTACTGGATCTAGGAATTGGATGGAATCCAATTGATCTTAGAGATCTACCTTGTTAATTATCATACAATTTGTTGGCCAAAGTCAAGATTGTGTGTTATTTAACGGGATCCTAGCCCACTAGGAAACAAGGTTTCCCGAGTACTCAACAGTGGGTTAGAGGCTCGCCGAAAAATAGTTGGAGGCAAGTATTAAATTTGCAATATTCATTTAGTTACTTGCCATACGCGCTCATTTCAAATATTTCGTCAAATAAATTAATATATTAGTTGGACTAATATTTAAAGTTGTTTTAAATTAAACAGTTGAACTGTATTCAAACTATTTCATTTATAGTTGATTATATAATTGGATTATAGTAATCAATATATTTGAATTAACCATTTCAATTAAATAGTTGATTTTATAATTGGATTATAGTAATCAATATAATTGAATTTAACCTATTAAATTATAGTTGATTATATAGTTAGACTATAGTAATCATTATAATAAATAGTACCTAAAATCGTTGATTAAATAGTTGGACTATTAGAATCAAGATAATTGAAAGATTAATGTTTAATACATAATCCTGGGTGAAAATGTATTTAAACGACTTTAATTTTCAAATTGGGAATAAAATCTCAGGATAGTCCTGGGTAACCGAGAAGTTACTTTATTTGATATAGTAACATCTCGAGCCTAAGCCCAGAGTTAAGCAAATAGTAAAGCATGATCTTTGGAAGATTCATGTGATGATAACTTTAGTGCTTAATCCATTAAGCTTGCCAAATAGACTCCTTAATTTCTTAGTCAGAACTAAGGATTAGATCATTATAGTATGATAATGAAATTGAAGGATCTTCATAGATCTATTCTTAGATCTTAGAAATTCTAAATTGCAATAGAAAACTCTTGGAGAGTTAATGGCTATACTCAATGAGACAAAGCCAGAGTTTGCAATAGGCAGGAAGCGCAAGGCGCATCTTATTTCGACATTCCAGAAAGCCAAGGCTTGGCCAAAGGCTTCTGGGGTGTGGAAAAGGGGCAAAGGCAAAGTCATTATAATCTTCTGGGAAGACAAAGGACATATCCCAAGATGTCTGCCAAAACTGTGGCAAACGGGGTCACTGGAAGCGTGATTGCCATATGGACAAGGCAGACATGAAGGAAGTGAAGACGGGCAAGACTTCAAGATGTGATCTATCTACAAATCGAAAACGGGACGAGAGTCGTTGTTTTAACCGTAGAAACCTAAGTTTAGGAACTACCATTCGGGTGTGTACTTAAATTAGGAAACTGTTACAATGTAACTAGTTTGACTAGAAACATTATCTCTACATCAGGGTTTAACCCGTTACGGGTATACCTTTATATTCTAGAACACTAAAGTGTTCTATTTTATAAAGATGATATTGAGATAAACACATTAGATGTGAATAACAGTACTTATATTTTGAATATAAATGAATCTCAAACGTATAACATGACAAACAAATAGCTCAAACTGATTTGATCAGATGAGACTTATATGTGGCATTGTTGTCTGGGACACAATTTAACAAGACTCGTATATCCACACTTTTGAAGAGTGGATACTAGGACGAATTTGATTCTATTCAAATGATGTCTACGAATCTAGCAAATTGGGCAAAGTGCCTAAAATACCTTTTACTTGGTAAAAGTGTAAGTGCCATCGATCTGTTAGCCCTCGTTCATAGTGACATAAGTGGGCCCATATCTAGCTAGGCTAGAGGTGGATATGAATGTTTTGTGACCTTTACGGATGTGGCATCGCGTTATGGTTATGTGTTTCTTTTGAAACACAAATCGAAAACTTTTGATAAATTCAGAGAGTTTCGACACGAATTAGACAAACAGATCGGCTAAAGTATTAAACACCATGATTGGACCATGATGAAAATACTTAAGCAATAAGTTTCTCATATACTTGAAAGAGTATAGTATTCTTTCAATGAGGACTCCTCCCGGAACACGTCAATTTGACTGTGTGTCCGAACTGAGAAACCGAATTTTGTTGGACATAATAAGGTTAATCATGAGTCGCTCTTAGCTACCATTTCCTTCTAAGGATACGCATTAATCAGTGCAAAACTTATTTTGAATAAGGTTCCATAAAAATCTGTTTGACAGACTTCATATTAGATATGAACAGGAAAGAAATCGGGTTTTCTCATTCCTGAAGATTTGGGAATGCTAGGCATACGTTTGGATGATACCAAACTAGAACCCAAATCGGATAAATGCCTAATTGTAGGTTATCCTAGGGAAACCAAAGTATAGTACTTATACAACTCACTTAAGAACAATGTAATTGTTGCTCGCCATGCGGTTTTCCTAAGAGGAATACCTATATGCAGTGGTTAGTGGGAGGAAAGTAAAACTCGATGAAAATCAGAGTAATACTGTTCCAGGCACCGATTCCTTAATGGAACACAAATAGTTCATCAAGGATGAAACTATACCATAATCTTCGAATACACAAGAACCACGTAAGTCAGAGAGAGTCAGAAAACAACCTGGGGTATGGATTTCTGATCTCACCTCATAAAGATGTCAATCTTATTGAGGAATACGAACTGACTACGTATGAGGAAGTGATACAAGGTATCGACTCCCTATTATGGCAAAGTGCCATGAAGTCCGAAATGGATTCAATGTATACCATCCAAGTTTGGACACTGGTTGTTGTACCGGAAGGTATTGTGCCTATTGGTACTATATCAGTCTTCAAGGAAGACATACATGGAAGGCAACACACCAACGTACTAAGCTGGGCTTGTAGCGAAAATGTATCGTTATCAACATTGTGTCGATTACGACGAAACCTTTTACCTGTTTTCATGGTTAAATCCATTTGGATAATGCTTGCTGATGCTGCATGTTTCATTTATGAAATATGGCAGCTGAATGCCAAAACCGCTTTCCTTAACGGAAACCTTTTGGAGGATGTTTACAACATCCTGATGGTTTTGTCGTACCAAAATGAGCAAACAAGGTATCCAAGTTAACTCGATCCATGGATGGATTGAAGCAAGCATTGAGTTCTTGGAATTATCGCTTTGATGTAATCATAATGGTATATGATTTAATTCAAAACGAAAATGATTCTTGTGTATATAAGGAGGTTAGTGGGAGCGCACTGACAGTGAATGTCCTATAAAATGATGACATGTCATTTCTTGGAAATGATATTTCCCATAAATACAATCGGTGAAAGCTTGGCTTTCATGAAAATTCTCCGTAGAATTCTTGGGAGAAACAACCTTTATTCTAGGAATAAAGATCTACTGGGATAGATCTAAAGGTTGTTCACACTCTCCGAGTATTCGTACATTGAAATAAATATACGCGACATGGTGTCTCATACGCTTTGAGCATATGGAGTCACAATCAGGCCAATCCAAGTGATAGTCACTGGATTGATGTTAAGAACATTCTCTAGTATCTTAGGTGAACTAAGGATGTTGTCTTATACTATAGAGAAGGAGAACTTGAAGAGACTGGGTTCACTGCTGCAAGTTTCCTAACCGACAGAAACGACTATAAGTCGTAATAAAGGTACTATAAAGTTTGAATAATGGAACAATGAGCTGGAAATCTTCCATGCAAGATATTGTTACCGAATAAACAACAAAAGTGGATTATTGCTGCAGCTGAGGCAGCAATAGAAGCCTTATGGATTGATAATAATCCTAATTAGATTAGGAGTAGTTCTGTTAGCAGCTGAGCTAGGCTACAGCACAGGCTAAAGAATTAATGGTCTCATCAACGATCCAGATAAATACTTCGACTATTCATCTGATTCGTTCAGATCATACATCGTGGCGATGTGATGATCGTATAAATCGCATCAGATGATAACCATGCAAATCCGTTGATGAAAGCATTTTCTCAGCAGACATTTGAGCGAATCGTACATAGTTCGGGTGTAGGACACTTGAGTGATTGGCTATAGGCCAAGTGGGAGATTGTTGGACAATTATGACCCATAGCATCACTATTTGTACAGATCATGGTGTTGTTGTACAAATTAACTGTGTGACAAAGGAAATTGCCCTTTTATCATTTGTAATTAGATTACTAAGATGTATAAATGATAAAAGGTCCATATGATTAGTTCTGGATTGAGATGATATAAGACAGTATCAATCCACGAAGGTTTAATCATTAAATATCCCTAGTCAGAGTATTATCGAGATTGGACATCGATAATGCGTAAAAGACTAGTATTACACTTATGCGCGTTGTGGGAGCATAACGACATAGTTCTCATATATTTGGGTATAGGATACTCATGCAAGTGTAATAGGAGGTTGTGTTTACCGATGGCATGGAAACAGCTTTGCTCTAGATAGACCCCTCGGAATTCCATTGGTAGTATGACTATGTGTCTATGGAAGTCCAATCAGGGTATGTGTATTTGGTCTTAACCTGAGACTTGCACCGCTAATACTTGCGACAATCAATATACTTTGGAATTGGTCGTCCAGGGCTTTAACAGGTTCTGTGTACGCCTCTTCTGGGTATATTGAGAATCGTAGTGTATTGGGTGTGATGTCGAGATGGAAGTATCACTCCAGTCATAGTGGAGATGATGATCATGTAGGATACGAAACTGGTGCTCTTATGTACTGCAGTCATCGAGATAATATGACTAGGTCATGTTTATCCGATTATAGAGACTAGTTACTAGAGATCCGATATGTGCTTCGTACGGGGCAGACACATTTCCAGTCCCAGTCCTTGCACGTGACATCCGATGTTGGATCGAAATACGCAATACTACGTATGTTACGCCTGATATAGATCACATATTCCAGTAAGAATATTTCTGGAGAATTGGGTAGGCACGGTGTTTTGCTAGAAGCCAACCATGTCTTGTAAATCGGTAAAAACGTAGTACTAGGTACGTACGTGTTCGGATAGTCCGACGACCGGATTTACTGCCAACATATCTGGGGATCTCATGGGTCGCTTCCCGAAGATTCACCGATGACGTATGACTCGCACTATATTAATCTGGGATTAATTATAAGAGAGAGAAAATTAATCTGGGATTAATTACATAGATATTTTATCTGGGATAAAATATTATTAAAGAGAGAAAACGATTAATTTGGAATTAATCGATAAATAATATATTCGATATATTATACGAAATTGAATTTCGACGCGGAATTAAAATTAGATTTTAATTCGGGCGAACGAGTTAATTTAGAATTAATTCGTCAGCGATGTGAATAGTAATTTTGCTAGGCATAATCATTTAATTACGTCGCAACGGAAAATTCGTTAATTTGGAATTAGCGAACCCGAACCCTGGAGTGTTTGCGGGCGCACTCGCATTACGAATTAAAGTGCGGTCCAAAAGTCACATCTAGCATCTAATCACTTGTCACTTTGAGTGATGTGATGTCTAGTCACTTTTGATGTGAATAGTGATGGAGGTGGTTGTTGGTATAAATGCCTTGACTTTTTGAAAGCAAAAAAATTGTATTAGATTTTTAGAAAATCAATTACAATTTTTTTTTTGACAACCTAACACATTTTCACCTCTCTCCACTCTCTCCTCTCTCACGGCCTTAGGCCATTTTCTTTCCTCTCCAAAATTTTGAAATGCCGAGAGTTGAAGGAAGCTAAGGGAAATTTTGCGGCAAAATTTCCGGAGTGCTAGCACGCTTTAGGAGTCGTATGATGGTGATAGGGAAACCCACCTGTGGGCATGGAATACACATCACAAGCTTGGAGCTTGGAGGACATCCATGACCGAATTTGGAGCTCAAATTTTTGAAGAAAGCCGAGAGCCTCATGGACTTAAAGCTTGAAGATTTTGTTGTTCCTCGCATCGCCATAACCGATTGTTGTAAGTATGATTCCGCATGCTTTTACGAGTATTCACATATGTGTTTCATTGTTTGATTTGATCCTTGGGACTTAATAGAAACCCAACACTAATAAGATTGATCGGGTAAACTTAAAATAAACTTGACGAAGGAATTTTAGGTTTAAGACCCTAGACTTAATAGCCCACTATCTTCCTTGAGGATAGATAACCCTTTAATAGATTTCCTTACAGGATAGACATATACATGTCAGACGGGGGTAACCACAATTTGAACTTAGTCTTAATGAATCCAGGTAATTTGATTGACATAACATATGATTTAATTGGGTTACTCTGGGTATTTGCATCCGACCATTGACAGAGGCTTTTGCAGAATTTCGTATTTCAGGTTAGTAAATCAATATATTACACAAACATGAAATAACCACTTCATCTTTAAAAAGATATTGGAAGAATTCACAACCCTAGATAGTTTTATAAATTTGAATTTTCCTCAACCTACTTTCGTGTCATTTTATTTACTTGTTTTAATTTTTAAGTCGCCACCCAATCAAACAATCAATTCATTATATACTTGTAAATATTTAACTTCAAAAATTGATAATAAAAAGTTTTAAGTCTACGTGAGATCGATACTTTTTATACTACTTGAACGATATGTACGCTTGTGTTATACGAGTGTGACAACACCGATCAAGTTTTTGGCGCCGTTGTCGGGGACTTAGTTATCTTTCACTATTAGTTCGAAGAACCTCGTGATTCCAAGCGGAAGATCTTTCGTAGCATCTACAAGGAATTATTTTAAACGTGGTTAATATTTGAGGTAGTCTATAATCCAAATTCTGATGCGTGAATGATGCATGAATACATGTTTTTAGGAAAACAAAACTTTAACGTGCATTCTAATTCATAGCAATTGAACAAGTTAATTAATTTTTTATTTGCCTAAAGGGTGCAATGACATCATTAAACTTAGCGTAGAATTTAGCACTGTGAAAGTACCCGATTCACTAAGCATGAAACAATTATTATGTGTCCTAGCTATGCAGGGTTACTTTCTAAGCTACATTCGACCAACTATATCTCGACCATCACCCAACATTGCCCTACTCATATATAATATACTCAACATTATCATCTTCAATAATTATTTCCCTTACACCCACATACAAATGGCCTACACGCTACCAACATTATTACAAGGTACCAACAATTATATCATTGGTGCTAATCAACAAAATGTCATCACTACTCCCACTAGAAGCTCATGACCACAAGATCATAAAGGCATATCAAGCTATATTTCAAACATAATATTTCCACAACAATTTACATCATGCTTATCCCTTCTTATTGACATCAATCCCCTTTAAAAAAATAACTTCCCTAAATGTCTTTTGTTAAAAAAAGAATTCCCCTTATCAAAGAAGGCTTTCCTCGTTAAACCAAGACCTAAATTGTATAAAAGGGAAGCTCGTGTTTAATGGAAAATGAGAGAGACATAAAACCCTAGACCTTTTGAATCTTTTTTTTAGAGAAGAAAAAGAACTGATAGATACTTTTAGGGAACTAAACATCCCAACCTTCCATTGTTTTTTTTTTCCAGACCTTCAAACGTAACTTCAAGACCATAACCACAGAACTCCAACACAAGACCAAACTGTTGGACAATTATGACCCATAGCATCATTATTTGTACAGAACATGGTGTTGTTGTACAAATAAATTATGTGACAAAAGAAATTGCTCTTTTATCATTTATAATTAGATTACCAAGATATATAAATGATAAAAGTCCATATGATTAGAACCAGATTAATAAGATATGAGACAATATTAATCCACTAAGGTTTAATCATTAAATATCCATAGTCGTACTATTATCGAGACTGGACATCGATAATGCGGAATAGACTAGTATTACACTTGTGCGTGTTATGGAAGCGTAACGGCATAGTTCTCATATATTTAGGTATTGGATACTCATGCAAGTGTAATAGAAGGTTCTGTTTACCGATGGTACGGAAACAGCTTCGCTCTGGATAGACCCCTCAGAATCCCATTGGTAGTATGACTATGTGTCTATGGGAATCCGAATCAGGGTAAGTGTATTTGGTCTTAACCTGAGACTTGCATCGCTAATACTTGCGACAATCAGTATACTTTGGTTTTGGTCATCAGGGGCTTTAACAGATTCCGTGTACGCCTCTTTTGGGAATACTGAGAATCGTAGTGTATTGGGTGTGATGTCAAGATGGAAGTATCACTTCAGTCATATGGAGATGATGATCACGCATGATACGGAACTAGTACTCTTTAGTACTGCAGTAATCGGGATAATATGACTAGGTCATGATTATCCGATTATAGAGACTAGTTACCAGAGATCCGATATATGCTTCGTACGGGGCAGACATAATTCCAGCCCTAGGCCTAGCATGTGATATCGATACTGGATCGTAATACGCAATACTACGTATACTACGCCTGACATAGATTATATATTCCTTAAAGAATATTTCTGGAGAATTGGGTAGGCACGGTGCTTTGCTAGAAGCCAACCATGTCTTGTAAATCAGTAAAAACGTGGTAGGGGTACGCACGTATTTGGATAGTCCGATAACCGGATTTACTGCCAACATATCCAGGGATCTCTTGGGTCGCTTCCCGAAGATTCACCGATGAAGTATGACTCGAACATAATTAATCTGGGATTAATTAGAAGAGAGAGAAAAATTAATCTAGGATTAATTACGGCGAGAATTTTATCTGGGATAAAATTCAATTAGAAGAGAGAGAACGATTAATTTGGAATTAATCGATTAAATAATATATTCGATATATTAAATGAAATTAGATTTCATAATGGAATTAAAATTGGATTTTAAATCGGGCGAACGAATTAATTTAGAATTAATTCGCTAGCGACTTTAATAGTAATTTTGCTAGGCATAATTATTTAATTAAATTTGATTTAATTAAGTCGCAACGGAAAATTCGTTAATTCGGAATTAACGAACCCGAGCCCGGAATGTGTTTGCGGGCCCACTCGGATTTTGAATCAAGTAGGGCCCACAACAAGTCACATCATTAGTCATTTGTTTAACTTTTATTTGATGGAAGTTAGTAGAGATTTTGAGATAACTTGTTTCTTACACAAGTGTCAAAGTGTGATGGACTTTTACCAAACATTTGATTTTGGTATATCATTTTGATTTTTGGAAAACAAAATACAAGTAACACATTCACTCATCTCCTCTCCATCATTCACGCCATTTTGCTCTCTCCCTCTCCAAATCTTGGCTTGGCCGAGAGTTACAAGAAGGAATTTGGGGATTTTTGTTGCAAAAAAAAATATTCATTGCTAGCACATCAAAGGGTCAACAAAGGTGATAGGGAAACTACTCCCATGAGTTAGGAATTCATTCATCAAAGCTTGGAGCTCAACATACAATCAAAGAGAAGAGCTTGGAGCATTACACAAAGGAGCAAATTTTTGAAATCCTACATCCTCATTGCTGATCTATGTAAGTATTTTTTCCGCAATCTTACATAGTTTATTCACACAATTTTATGCTTAGTAGATCCTTGGCTAGTTCTTAGAGAACCCAACAATTGGTATCATAGCCAATTTTGAGCATGATTTGATCAAATTGTTTGTTTGAGAATGCTTACATAATGATAACTAAGTGTTATGCATGATCAATTTGATGAAAAATTAATTGGATTAATTTTCCCCAAATACTTAGGCTTGGCCAAATATATGGACCTTTGTAGATCATGGTAATTTTTTGTTTTTTAGACCATTGGATACATATTGATTTGTGATTTAATTGGATTGAAATCAAAATCAGATATAAAAATATCATATTGCCGTGACCTTAGGAGCATGTTAATGACTTGATTTTGTTTCAATAATGTTGGACATGTATTGAATATAATAAAGCATGATTAATTGATTAAAATTGGTATTTTGGAAATGTTAATTTAAATAATTAATCATGGCTAAACACTTTAATTAATTAAATTGTGAAATTTGGAATATTAGAATTTAATTAATTAGGCTTTATTTGGAATTGGGCTAATATTGTTGTATTTGGGCCTAATGGGCTAGGTTGGGTCCAGTTGGTTTAGGACAATTGGATTGGATCCAAATTAGGCCTAAAACCATTCCATTAAGTCCAAATATAATAAATGGGCCTTTTAAAATTTAATTGGGCCTAATGGGCCAAAATTAATTTTGTGGCAAAGGGTGATTCCTTATTGGGCTTTGGTTTCCAAAGTCTATGCCTTAAGAAATTAATTGAAAGCTCATTGGACTTTAATTAAATTGACATTGGATGTTAATTGGGCTTTGAGACCCATTAAGATTAGATTTAGAATCTAAGTCGTAAAGGCACATTATTAAAGTGTAATTATTTAATTTGGAATTAAATAAAGAATTAGTATTGAATACAAATTAAATCGGGTTTAAAATTGTAGTTTGATATAATTCAAGAATTCGTACTTTGAGTACTTATTCTTAAACGAGTTGGACTCGCGCAAATCAAATCGTTGTTTGAACATTGGATGATCACTTAATTCAAAGATTAATTAATTGGATTAGATTGATTGAATAACATGCTTTGTGTGAATACATGGATGTGTTGTATGAATAATGTATATCGGATGGATATTAGATGGGTGAGGGCAATTTTGAAAATTTTTGTAATAAATTTAGAATTTATTAAATTGGACATGCGTGTCCAGCATTTATCTCTCGATTCTTTGTAATTCTCTTCTCACCAATTCCCCTCAATGTAATGAGGTTTCTTTGATGTATTATGTAATTGAGTAGAAGTTAGAATAGTGCTAGCCGGGGAGAGGAAAATGAGTGATTTGTTCTAGGAATAATTTGTGAGATATCCATCCGCATATCATTATTAATTTATTTACCGCACCTTATTATGCTTTTAGAATGCATGCTTAAGGGTGTATGATGAGACCTAATCAAAGATATTAAATTGGTTTCCAATTTACGCCAAAAACCCTCAACAAATATTAAGTGTTTTCCTTCCATTGAGTGATTCATTCTCAAGATCCAAGATTGGCATTGGTTTGTTGGCCAAAGTCAAGACCTTTGTCCATCGCGGATGTGTTTGAATAATGAAGGCTTTGTTCCATATCGTATGTCTTGCCCAAGTTGTGATTTGTTGGCCAAAGTAAAGATCAATTCTTGTTCATCAACATCGATTACGAAGATTTCCAAAGTCAATGGGTCCCGCTTAACTGGAATCATTAAGCTTGTTGAGCCAAAGCCAAGGCTTAGTTGATTCGGAGGAAAAGGTTAGGAAAATATATTGGCATATATTGGCATATATATTGTATATATGTTTCAGACTTGGAGGTCCACCTACCGGACCTAGGAATTGGATGAGATCCAATTGATCTTAGAGATCTACCTAGTTAAATATCATACAGCTTGTTGGCCAAAGTCAAGGTTGTGTGTTATTTAACGGGATTCTAGCCCACTAGGAAACTAGGTTTCCCGAGTACTCAACAGAGGGTTAGAGGCTCACCGAAAAATAGTGGGAAACAAGTATTTAATTTGCAATTTCGTTTAGATACTTGCCAATACGCGCTCATTTCTTTTTTGTCATCAATTATTTTTTATATATATATATTAGTTGGACTAATATTCAATTGTTGTTTTAATTAAACAGTTGGACTGTATTCAAACTACTTCATTTATAGTTGATTATATAATTGGATTATAGTAATCAATATATTTGAATTTAACTAATCAAATAGTAGTTGATTATATAATTAGACTATAGTAATCATTATATTCGATTGTACCTGAAATCGTTGATTGGATAGTTAGACTATTGGAATCAAGATAACTGAAAGATTAGCTTTTAAAACATAATCCTAGGTGAAAATATCTTTAAGCGGCTTCAATTTTCAAATTGGGAATAGAACCTCATGATAGTCCTGGGAACTGAGAAGTTATTCTATTTGATAGAGAAACTTCTTGGGCCTGAGCTCGGAGTTGAGCAAATAGTAGAGCATGAGTCTTGGAAGTCTCATGGTGATGATAACTTTAGTGCTCAATCCGTTATGCTTGCCGCAATGACTCTTTAATTTTGTCGTCAAAATTAAGGATTAGATCTGTATACCATGATGTTGAAATTAAAGGATCTTCATAGATCTAACCTTAGATCTTAGAAGTACGAATTGCAAAAGATGTTCTTTTGCTCGCGTATGTCAAAGGGTACATCTGACGAACACTAGGTGTCGCTGATGATTGCTGACATCGAACAGCTAGGTTAGCTGGGCATTACCTATATGGCCGAGACTTCCAAAGACTTGATCTTATAGTCTCTACCCGAATGCTAGGGCAGGTTCATTATGAACCAAGAGAAAAACTCTTGGAGAGTTGATGACCATGCTCAAAAGGCAGAGCCAAAGTTTCTATAACTGGCAAAGGCAAAATCATCATAGTCTTCTAGGAAGACAAAAGACATATCTCAAGATGTCTACCTAAACTGTGGCAAACAGGGTCACTGGAAGCGTGACTGCCGTATGGACAAAGGCATACATGAAGGAAGTGAAGACGGGCAAGGCTCCGACTTCAGGTATGTTTATTATAGACATGTCCACTACTGGTTTTAAAATTGGATTTTAGATACTGGAATAGGTACATAAGCATATGTACTGATGTGCGGGATCTGTTGATTAGCAGGAGACTGGCTTCAGTTGAGATTGACATTTGAGTCGGAAACGGGACGAGACTCGCTGTTTTAACTGTAGAAACCTAAGTTTTGGAACTGCCCTTGGGGCATGTACTTGAATTAGGAAACTGTTATAATGTACCTAGTTTGACTAGAAACATTATCTCTATATCTAGTATAACCCGTTGTGGGTATACCTTTATATTCTAGAACACTAAGTGTTCTGTTTATAAAGATGATATTGAGATATACACATTAGATGTGAATAACAGTATTTACATTTTGAATATAAACAAAACTCAAACATATAATAAGACAAACAAATAGTTCAAACAGAATTAATCTGTTGAGACTTAAAAGTGGCATTGTTGTCTGGTACACATTAACAAGACTCGTATATCCACACTTTCGAAGAGTGGATACTAGGACGAATTTGATTCTAATTCAAATTGTTGGACAGTTATGGCCCATAGCATCACTATTTGTACAGATCATGGTGTTGTTGTACAAATTAACTATGTGACAAAGGAAATTGCTCTTCTATCATTTGTAATTAGATTACCAACATGTATAAATGATAGAAGGTCCATATGATTAGTTCCGGATTGATAAGATATGAGACAATATCAATCCATGAAGGTTTAATCATTAAATATCCCTAGTCGTAGTATTATCGAGACTGGACATCGATAATGCGGAATAGACTAGTATTGCACTTGTACGCGTTGTGGGAGAATAATGGCATAGTTCTCATATATTTGGGTATAGGATACTCATGCAAGTGTAATAGGAGGTTGTGTTTACCGATGGTACGGAAATAGCTTCGCTCTGGATAGACCCTTCGGAATTCCATTGGTAGTATGACTATATGTCTATGGAAGTCTGAATCAGGGTAGGTGTATTTGGTCTTAACCTGAGACTTGCACCGCTAATACTTGCGACAATCAATATACTTTGGTTTTGGTCGTCCAGGGCTTTAACAGGTTCTGTGTATGCCTATGCTAGGTATATTGAGAATCGTAGTGTGTTGGGTGTGATGTCAAGACGGAAGTGTCACTTCAGTCATATGGAGATGATGGTCACGTAGGATACGGTACTAGTATTCTTAAGTACTGCAATCATCGGGATAAAATAACAAGGTCATGTTTATCCGATTATAGAGACTAGTTACCAGACATCCGACATGTGCTTCGTACGGGGCAGACAAAATTCTAGCCCCAGGCCTAGCATGTGATATCGATATTGGATCGTAATACGCAATACTACGTATACTACGCCTAACATAGATTATATATTCCTTAAAGAATATTTCTGGAGAATTAGGTAGGCACGGTGCTTTGCTAGAAGCCAACCATGTCTTGTAAATCGGTAAAAACGTAGTATTAGGTACGTACGTGTTCGGATAGTCCGATGACCGGATTTACTGCTAACATATCCAGGGATCTCATGGGTCGCTTCCCGAAGATTCACCGATGACGTATGACTCGCACTTTATTAATCTGGGATTAATTAGATGAGAGAGAAAATTAATCCGGTATTAATTACGGAGATATTTTATCTGGGATAAAATATTAATTAAAGAGAGATTACGATTAATTTGGAATTAATCGATAAAATAATATATTTGATATATTATACGAAATTGGATTTCGACGCGGAATTGAAATTAGATTTTAATTCGGGCGAACGAGTTAATTTAGAATTAATTCGTTAGCGATGTGAATAGTAATTTTGCTAGGCATAATTATTTAATTACGTCGCAACGGAAAAATTCGTTAATTTGGAATTAGCGAATCCGAGCCCGGGAGTGTTTGCGGGCGCACTCGCATTGCAAATTAAAGTGCGGCCCACAAGTCACATCAAGCGTCAAACCACTAGTCACATCAAGCGTCAAATCATTTGTCACTTTGAGTGATGTGATGTCTAGTCACTTTTGATGTGAATAGTTGATGTGGTAGTTGGATGACATTAATTATTTTTGGCCTTGACTTTTTGAAAGTTGAATTTGTGTATTAGATACACAAATCTCCAACAACCAAATACCAACACATTTTTTTCTTCTCTCTTTCCTCTACTCTTGCTTACGCCCAAGGGGCTATTTTTCTTCTTCTTTCACTGCAATTGCCGTGAGATGTAGGAGATGCATATGAAGTTTTGCTGGCAAAATTTCTGGAGTGCTAGCATGCTTTAGAAGTCGTATGAAGGTGATAGGGAAACCCACCCGTGAGCATGGAATCACAACACAAAGCTTGGAGCTTGGTGGATCATCATGGCCGAAATTTTGGAGGACAAATATCTGCCCACTGCCGTGGGCTTCATGGAGGAGGAAAAGATTTTTGTGTGTTCTTCGCATCGCTCAACCGTTCATTGTAAGTATTCCGCAACTTCTTTGAGTATTCGCACATGTGTTTCATTGCTTAATTTGATCCTTGGGACTTAATAGAAACCCAACAATGGTATCTTGAGCCATTTTGAGCATGAAACTTAAATTAGGGTAAAATTGGGTAAATTAAATTTGAGCATGTTTGAGTGAAATTAATTGTTTGAGCATGCTTGTAAATGAATGACTTGGAGTTATTTGTGATCAATTTTGTGAAAATTGGATTGGATCATTTTTCCCCAAAATTCTGGGCTTGGCCGAGAGGTATATGTGCCCTAAGTCTTGGTATTTTTTGTGTTTTTGATCATTGGATGAGTAGGAAAACATTGGGTTATGTTGATTGTGGATTTAATTGGATTGAAACCGAATCGGACAAATAAAACCCCAAAATGCCGAGACTATAAGTATGGAAAATGACTTGATTTTTGATTCAAATGTATTGGACATATGTTGATGAAAATGAGCATAATTAATTGTACAAATTTGTGTTTTGGAAATGTTAATTTGGGTAATTAATTATGGCAATACACTTAGGTTAATTAAGTTATGAAATTTGGAATTTTGTGATTTAATTAATTGGGCCTATTTTGGAAATTGGGCTTGAATAGTTGTAATTGGGCTTAATGGGCTTGGTTGTACCAAGATTGGTTTAGGCTAAATTGGTTGGATCCAATTGGGCCCAAAACCATATCCATAAAGTCCAATTATGACTTAATGGACCTTTAAAATATTAATTAGGCCTAATGGGCCTAAATTGGTTTCTTGGCAAATAAGGGTGATTCCTTAAATGGGCTTTGGTATTTGGGTTTGACCCATATTGACCAAAAGTCCATGCCTTATGAAATCAATTAAAAGCCCATTGGACTTTAAATTAAATTGACATTGGATGTTAATCGGGCTTTGAGACCCGTAACGATTAGATTTAGAATCTAAGTCGTAAAGGTACATTAAAAGTGTAATTATTTAATTTGGAATTAAATAAATGAATTAGTATTAAATGCAAATTAAATTGGATTTTATGTTGTAGTTTAGTATAATTCAAGAATTTACTTTGAGTACTTATTCGCAAAACGAGTTTGACTCGCGCAAAATCAAATCGTTGTTTGAACATTGGATGGTCATTAATATTCAGATTAATTAATGGATTAGATTGATTGATAACATGCTTGTGTGAATACATGGATGCGATGTATGAATAATGTATATCAGATGGATATTAGATGGGTGAGGGCAATTTTGGAAATTGTTGTAATAAATTTAGAATTTATTAATTGGACTTGCGTTACCAGCCTATTTCCTCTTTGCCTCTGTGTATTTCTCTTCTCACCTAGTCCCCTCAAATTAAATGAGGTTTCTTTAGAAGTGTTATGTAATCGAGTAGAAGTAATACTTGTGCTAGCGGAGAGAGAGGAAATGGAGAGATTTGTTCTAGGAACAATGTTTAAATATCCATCCGCTTATCATTATTATATTTATTTATATGCACCTTATTATGTGTTTAGAATTCATGCTTAAGGGTGTATGATGATGAGACCTTAACAAAGATAATTAATTGGTTGCCAATTACACGCGAAAAAACCCTCACTACATATTAAGCGTTTTTCCTTCCATTGAGTGATTCTTACTCAAGATCCAAGACTGGCATTGGTTTGTTGGCCAAAGTCAAGACCTTTGTCCGTCGCGGATGTGTTTGAATCATGAAGGCTTTGTTCCATATTGGTGTCTTGTCCAAGTTGTGATTTGTTGGCCAAAGTCAAAATCATTTCTTGTCCATCGACATTGATTACGAAGCTTTCCAAGGTCAATGGGTTCCGCTTAACTGGGATCACTAAGTTTGTTGTGCCAAAGCCAAGGCTTAGTTGATTCAGAGGAAAAAGGTTAGGCAATATATTGGATATATTGGCATATATAAGATATATGTTTCGGACTTGGATGTCCACCTACTGGATCTAGGAATTGGATGGGATCCAATTGATCTTAGAGATCTACCTAGTTAATTATCATACAATTTGTTGGCCAAAGTCAAGATTGTGTGTTATTTAACGGGATACTAGCCCACTAGGAAACAAGGTTTCCCGAGTACTCAACAGAGGGTTAGAGGCTCGCCGAAAAATAGTGGGAGGCAAGTATTAAATTTACAATATTCGTTTAGTTACTTTCCATACGCGCTCATTTCAAATATTTCGTCAAATAAATTATTTATTAGTTGGACTAATATTTAATTGTTGTTTTAATAAAATAATTGGACTGTATTCAAACTGTTTCATTTATAGTTGATTATATAATTGGATTATAGTAATCAATATATTTGAATTAACCATTTCAATAAATAGTTGATTTTATAATTGGATTATAGTAATCAATATAATTGAATTTAACCAATTAAATTGTAGTTGATTATATAGTTAGATTATAATAATCATTATAATGAATAGTACCTAAAATCGTTGATTAAATAGTTGGCCTATTAGAATCAAGATAATTGAAAGATTAGTGTTTAAAACA
This sequence comes from Zanthoxylum bungeanum, assembly GCA_019454045.1. Classification (NCBI taxonomy): domain Eukaryota; kingdom Viridiplantae; phylum Streptophyta; class Magnoliopsida; order Sapindales; family Rutaceae; genus Zanthoxylum; species Zanthoxylum bungeanum. Next base: position 142,677 of record SKCR01042815.1, read on the forward strand.
TAATCCTGGGTGAAAATGTATTTAAACGACTTTAATTTTCAAATTGGGAATAATGTTTCAGGATAGTCCTGAAAACTAGGAAGTTACTTTATTTGATAAAATAACATCTTAGGCCTAAGCCTGGAGTTAAGCAAATAGTAGAATATGATATTTGGAATATTCATGTGATGATAACTTTAGTGCTTAATCCATTATGCTTGCCGCAAGGACTCCTTAATTTCTTAGTCAGAACTAAGGATTAGATCCTTATAATATGATATTGAAATTGAAGGATCTTCATAGATCTATCATTAGATCTTTGACGTACAAATTGCAATAGAAAACTCTTGGAGAGTTAATGGCTATTCTCAAGGAGACAAAGCCAAAGTTTGAAATAAGGTAAGAAGCGCAAGGCGCACCTTACTTCGACATTCCAGAAGGCCAAGGCTTGGCCAAAGGCTTCTGGGTGTGGAAAAGGAGCAAAGGCAAAATCATTATAATCTTCTGGGAAGACAAATGACATATCCCAAGATGTCTGCCTAAACTGTGGCAAACGGGGTCACTAGATGCGTGACTGCCGTATGGACAAGGCAGACATGAAGGAATTAAAGACGGTGCAAGGCTCCAACTTCAAATATGTTTGTCATAAACATGTTCACTACTAGTATTAAAATTGGATTTTAGATACTAAATGTGGTACATAAATATGTGTTGATGTGCAGAATTTGTTGATAAGCAGGATACTGACTTCAGTTGAGATTAATCTACGAATCGGAAACGAGACGAAAGTCACTGTTTTAACCGTAGATACCTAAGTTTAGGAACTACCATTCATATGTGTACTTAAATTAGGAAACTGTTAGAATGTAACTAGTTTGACTAAAAACATTATCTCTATATTAGGTTTAATACGTTGCGCATATACCTTTATATTCTAGAACACTAAAGTGTTTTATTTTATAAAGATGATATTGAGATAAGCACATTAGATGTGAATAACAGTATTTATATTTTGAATATAATTGAATCTCAAACATATAACATGACAAACAAATAGCTCAAACTGATTTGATCAGATGAGACTTATTAGTGGCATTGTTGTCTGGGACACAATTAAACAAGACTCGTATATCCACACTTTCGAAGAGTGGGTACTAGGACGGATTTGATTCTATTCAAATAATGTCTAGGAATCTAGTTTTTTAGGCAAAGTGCCTAAAACACATTTTACTTGGTAAAAGTGCAAATGCCATCGATCTGTTAGCCCTCGTTCATAATGACGTAAGTGGGCCCATGTCTAGCTAAGCTAGAGGTAGATATGAATGTTTCGTGACCTTTACGCATGTGGCATCGCGCTATGGTTATGTGTTTCTTTTGAAACACCAATCGGAAACTTTTAGAGTTTCGACACGAAATAGACAAAACAAATCGGCTATAGTATTAACCATCACGGTTAGACCATGATGAAAATACTTAAGCAATAAGTTTCTCAAATACTTGAAAGAGTATAGTATTCTTTCAATGAGGACTCCTCCCCGAACACGTCAATTTGACGGTGTGTCCGAACGAAGAAACCGAATTTTGTTGGACATGATAAGGTTAATCATGAGTCGCTCTGAACTACCATTTCCTTCAAAGGATAAGCTTTAAACAGTGCAGAACTTATTTTGAATAAGGTTCCATAAAGATCTATTAGACAGACTTCAAATTAGATATGAACAGGAAAGAAACCGGGTTTTCTCATTCCTGAAGATTTGGGAATGCTTGGCATATGTTTGGATGATACCAAACTAAAACCCAAATCGGATAAGTGCCTAAGTTGTAGGTTATCCTAGGGAAACCAAAGTATAGTACTTAAACAACTCACTAGAGAACAATGTAATTGTTGCTCCCCATGCGGTTTTCCTAAGAGGAATACCTATATGCAGTGGTAAGTGGGAAGAAAGTAAAACTCGATGAAAATTGGAGTAATACTATTCTAGGCACTGATTCCTTAATGGAACACAAATAGTTCATCAGGGATGAAACTATACCAATAATCTTCGAATACACAAGAACCGCGATAGTCGGAGAGAGTCAGAAAACTACCTCGGGTATGGGTTTCTGATCTCACCTCATAAAGATGTCAATCTTATTGAGGAATACGAACTGACTACGTATGAGGAAGTGATACGAGGTATCGACTCCCTATTGTGGCAAAGTGCCATGAAATCCGAAATGGATTCCATATATATCAACTAAGTTTGGATACTAGTTGTTGTACCGCAAGGCATTGTGCCTATTGATACTATATAAGTCTTCAAGGAAGACATACATGGAAGGCAACATACCAACGTACTAAGATGGGCTTGTAGCGAAAAGGTATCGTTATCAACATTATGTCGATTACGACGAAACCTTTTACCTGTTGCCACGGTAAATCCATTTTGATAATGCTTGCTGAAGTTGCATGTTTCATTTATGAAATATGACAGCTGAATGCCAAAACCGATTTCCTTAAAGGAAACCTTTCGGAGGATATTTATAACATCCTGACGGTTTTGTCATACCAAAATGAGCAAACGAGGTTTTCAGGTTATTCGATCCATGGATGGATTGAAGCAATCAAATTGTTCTTGGAATTATCGTTTTGATGTAATCGTAATGGTATATGATTTAATTCAAAACAAAAATGATTCTTGTGTATATAAGGAGGTTAGTGGGAGCGCACTGACAGTGAATGTCCTATATAATAATGACATATCATTTCTTGGAAATGATATTTCCCATAATACAATCAGTGAAAGCTTGGCTTTCAAGAAAATTCTCCGTAGAATTCTTGGGAGAAACAACCTTTATTCTAGGAATAAGGATCTACTGGGATAGATCTAAAAGTTGTTAATACTCTCCGAGAACTCGTACGTTGAAATAAATGTACGCGACCTGGTGTCTCATATGCTTTGAGCATATGAAGTCACAAACAGGCCAATCCAAATGATAGTCACTGGATTGATGTTAAGAACATCCTTTAGTATCTTAAACGAACTAAGGATGATGTCTTATACTATGGAGAAGGAGAACTTGAAGTGACCGGGTTCACCGTTGCAAGTTTCCTAACCGATAAATACAGTACTATAAGTTGTAACAACAGTACTATACAGTTTGAATAACGGAACAGTGAGCTGGAAATCTTCCAAGCAAGATACTGTTACCGAATAAACAACAAAAATGGATTATTGCTGCAGCTGAGGCAGCAATAGAAGCCTTTTGGAACGATAATAATCCTAATCAGATTAGGAGTAGTTCTGTTAGCAGTAAAGAATTAATGGTCTCATCAACGATCCAGATATATACTTCACTATTCATCTGATTCGTTCGGATCATACATCATGGCGATGTGATGATCGAATAAATCACATCAGATGATAGTCATGCAAATCCGCTGACGAAAGCCTTTCCTCAGCAGAAGTTTGAGCAAACCGTACATAGTTCGGGTGTTGGACACTTGAGTGATTGGCTATAGGCCAAGTGGGAGATTGTTGGACAGTTATGGCCCATAGCATCACTATTTGTACAGATCATGGTGTTGTTGTACAAATTAACAATGTGACAAAGGAAATTACTATTCTATCATTTGTAATTAGATTACCAACATGTATAAATGATAGAAGGTCCATATGATTAGTTCCGGATTGATAAGATATGAGACAGTATCAATCCATTAAGGTTTAATCATTAAATATCCCTAGTCGTAGTATTATCGAGACTGGACATCGATAATGCAGAATAGACTAGTATTGCACTTGTGCGCGTTATGGGAGCATAACCACATAGTTCTCATATATTTGGGTATAGGATACTCATACAAGTGTAATAGGAGGTTGTGTTTACCGATGGTACGGAAACAGCTTCGCTCTGGATAGACCCCTCGGAATTGCATTGGTAGTATGACTATGTGTCTATGGAAGTCCGAATCAGGGTAGGTGTATTTGGTCTTAACCTGAGACTTGCACCGCTAATACTTGCGACACTCAATATACTTTGGTTTTGGTCATCCAGGACTTTAACAGGTTCTGTGTACGCCTCTTCTGGGTATATTGAGAATCGTAGTGTATTGGGTTTGATGTCGAGATGGAAGTATCACTCCAGTCATAGTGGAGATGATGATCACGTAGGATACGAAACTGGTTCTCTTATGTACTGCAGTCATCGGGATAATATGACTAGGTCATGATTATCCGATATAGAGACTAGTTACCAGAGATCCGATATGTTCTTCGTACGGGGCAGACACATTTCCATCCCCAGGCCTTGCACGTGACATTGATACTGGATCAAAATACGCAATACTACGTATATTACGCCTGATATATATCACATATTCCAGTAAGATATTTCTGGAGAATTGGGTAGGCACGGTGCTTTGCTAGAAGCCAACCATGTCTTGTAAATTGGTAAGAACGTAGTACTAGGTACGTACGTGTTCGGATAGTCCGACGACCGAATTTACTGCCATCATATCCGGGGACCTCATGGGTCGCTTCCCAAAGATTCACCGATGACTTATGACTCGCACTTTATTAATCTGGGATTAATTAGATGAGAGAGAAAATTAATCCGGGATTAATTACGGAGATATTTTAACTGGATAAAATATTAAATAAAGGGAGAATACGATTAATTTGGAATTAATCGATAAAATAATATATTCGATATAATACAAAATTGGATTTCGACGTGGAATTTAAATTATATTTTAATTCGAGCGAACGAGTTAATTTAGAATTAATTCGTTAGCGACGTGAATAGTAATTTTGCTTGGCATAATTATTTAATTACTTCGCAACGGAAAATTTGTTAATTTGGAATTAGCGAACCCGAGCTCAAGAGTGTTTGCGGGCGCACTCACATTGCGAATTAAAGTGCGGCCCATAAGTCACATCAAGCGTCAAACCACTGGTCACATCAAGCGTCAAATCACTTGTCACTTTGAGTGATGTGATGTCTAGTCACTTTTGATGTGAATAGTTGATGTGGTAGTTGGATGGCATTAATTGTTTTTGGCCTTGACTTTTTAAAAGTTGAATTTGTGTATAGATACACAAATCTCCAACAACCAAAAACCAACACATTTTTTTCTTCTCTCTTTCCTCTTCTCTTGCTCACGCCCAAAGGGCTGTTTTTCTTCTTCTTTCACTGCAATTGTCGTGAGATGTAGGAGATGCATAGGAAGTTTTACGGAAAAATTTCCGGAGTGCTAGCACGTTTTAGAAGTCGTATGAAGGTGATAGGGAAACCCACCCGTGAGCATGGAATCACAACACAAAGCTTGGAGCTTGGTGGATCACCATGGCCGAAATTTTGGAGGACAAAAATATGCCCACTTCTGTGGGCTTCATGGAGGAGGAAAAGATTTTTGTGTGTTTTTCGCATCGCTCAACCGTTCATTGTAAGTATTCCACAACTTCTTTGAGTATTCGCACATGTGTTTCATTGCTTGATTTGATCCTTGGGACTTAATAGAAACCCAACACAAATGATGTCTACGAATCTAGTTTATTAGGCAAAGTGCCTAAAATATCTTTTACTTGGTAAAAGTACAAGTGCCACCGATCTGTTAGCCCTCGTTCATTGTGACGTAAGTGGGCCCATGTCTAGCTAGGCTAGAGATGAATATGAATACTTCATAACCTTTACGGATGTGGAATCGCGTTATGGTTATGTGTATCTTATGAAACACAAGTCAGGAACTTTTGAGTAATTCAAAGAGTTTCGACACGAAGTAAGAAAACAAACCGGTAAAAGTATTAGAAACATTACGGTCGGACCATAGTGTAAAATACTTAAACATATAAGTTTCTCGACTATTTGAAAGAGTATGGTATTCTTTCACAGTGGACTCCTCCCGGAACACCTCAATCCTGACGGTGTGTCCGAACAGAGAAACCAAACTTTGTCGGACATAGTAAGGTTAATGATGAGTCTCTCTGAGCTACCAATCTCCTTCTAGGGATACACATTAAACAGTGCAATACTTATTTTGAATAAGGTTTCTTCAAAAGTCGATTGGACAGACTCTATATTAGATATGAACAGGAAAGAAACCGGGTTTCTCATTCCTGAAGATTTGGGATGCTGGGCATATAATTGAATGTTTGGATGATACCAAACTAGAACCCAAATCGGATAAGTGCCTAATTGTAGGTTGTCCTAAGGAAACCAAAGTATAGTACTTATACAACTCACAAGAGAACAATATAATTGTTGCTCTCCATGTGGTTTTCCTAAGAGGAATTCCTATATGCAGTGGTAAGTGGGAGGAAAATAGAACTCGATGAAAATTGGAGTGATACTATTCCTGGCACAGAATCCTTAACGGAACATAAATAGTTCATCAGGGATGAGATTGTACCACAATCTTCGAATACACAAGAACTGCATAGGTCGGAGAGAGTCAGAAAATAACCTGAGAGGTATGGGTTTCTGATCTCACCTCTTGTAGACATTAGTCTTATTGAGGGTACTGAACCGACTACGTATGAGGAAGTGATACAAGGTATCGACTCCTTTTTATGGCAAAGTGTCATGAAGTCCGAAATGGATTCCATATATACAACCAAGTTTGGAGACTAGTTGATGTCACAGAAGGCATTGTGCCTGTTGGTACTAAATGAGTCTTCAAGGAAGACATACATGGATGGCAACATATAAATGTACACAGCTAGGCTTGTATAGAAAGGGTATCGTCAACAACATAGTGTCAACTACAATGAAATTCTTTCACATGTTGCCATGATTAAATCCATTCAGATAATGCTTGCTATAACTGCATATTTCGTTTATGAAATATGGCACATGGTACGTCAAAACCGCTTTCCTTAAACGGAAACCTTTTGGAGGATGTTTGTATGCAACATCCTAACGATTTTGTCGTGAAAAACATACAAACAAGGTTTGCAAGATAAATCGATCCATTTATGGATTGAAGCAAACATTGCGTTCTTGGAACTAACGTTTTGATAAGATCATAATGGTAAATGGTTTCATTCAAAATGGTAAAGATTCTTGTGTATATAAGAAGGTTAGTGGGAGCGCACTAATAATAAATGTCCTATTCGTTGATGATGTATTGCTTCTTAGTAATAACATTCCCATAAAATAATCGGTGAAAGCTTGGCTTTCATGAAAATTCTCCATAGAATACTTGGGAGAGGCAACCTTTATTCTAGGAATAAAGATCTATTGGGATAGATCTGAAAGTTGTTGGTACTCTCCGAGAACTCGTACATTCAAAAGATGTACGTGACCTGGTGTCTCACAGGCTTTAAGCATATGGAGTCACAATCAGGCCAATCTAGATGATGGTCACTGGATTGATGTTAAGAACATCCTTAAGTATCTTAGATGAACTAAGGTTTAATCATTAAATATCCATAGTCATAGTATTATCGAGACTGGACATCGATAATGCGGAATAGACTAGTATTACACTTGTGCGTGTTATGGAAGCGTAACAGCATAGTTCTCATATATTTGGGTATTGGATACTCATGCAAGTGTAATAGGAGGTTCTGTTTACCGATGGTACGGAAACAGCTTCGCTCTAGATAGACCCCTCGGAATCCCATTGGTAGTATGACTATGTGTCTATGGGAATCCAAGTCAGGGTAGGTGTATTTGGTCTTAACCTGAGACTTGCATCGCTAATACTTGCGACAATCAGTATACTTTTGTTTTGGTCATCTGAGGCTTTAACAGGTTCCGTGTACGCCTCTTCTGGGTATACTGAGAATCGTAGTGTATTGGGTGTGATGTCAAGATGGAAGTATCACTTCAGTCATATAGAGATGATGATCACGTATGATAGGGAACTAATACTCTTTAGTACTGCAGTCATCGGGATAATATGACTAGGTCATGATTATCCGATTATAGAGACTAGTTACCAGAGATCCGATATATGATTCGTACGGGGCAGACACAATTACAGCCCTAGGCCTAGCATGTGATATCGATACTGGATCGTAATGCGCAATACTACGTATACTACGCCTGACATAGATTATATATTCCTTAAAGAATATTTCTGGAGAATTGGGTAGGCACGGTGCTTTGCTAGAAGCCAAACATGTCTTGTAAATTGGTAAAAACATGGTACGGGGTACGCACGTATTCGGATAGTCCGATAACCATATTTACTGCCAACATATCCATGGATCTCATGGGTCGCTTTCCGAAGATTCACCGATGACGTATGACTCGAACATAATTAATCTGGGATTAATTAGAAGAGAGAGAAAAATTAATCTATGATTAATTACGGCGAGAATTTTATCTGGGATAAAATTCAATTAGAAGAGAGAGAACGATTAATTTGGAATTAATCGATTAAATAATATATTCGATATATTAAATGAAATTAGATTTCATAACGGAATTAAATTTGGATTTTAATTCGGGCGAATGAATTAATTTAGATTTAATTCGCGAGCGACTTTAATAGTAATTTTGCTATGCATAATTATTTAATTAAATTTGATTTAATTAAGTCGCAACGAAAAATTCGTTAATTCGGAATTAACGAACTCGAGCCCGGAATATGTTTGCGGGCCCACTCGAATTTTGAATCAAGTGGGGCCCACAACAAGTCACATCATTAGTCATTTGCTTAAATTTTATTTGATGGAAATTAGTAGAGATTTTAAGATAACTTATTTCTTACACAAGTGTCAAGTGTGATGGAATTTTACCAAATATTTGATTTTGGTATATCATTTTGATTTTTGGAAAATAAAATACAAGTAACACATTCACTCATCTCCTCTATCCTCTCCATCATTCACACCATTTTGCTCTCTCCCTCCCCAAATCTTGGCTTGGCCGAGAGTTACAAGAAGGAACTTGGGGATTTTTGTTGCAAAAAAATCTCCATTGCTAGCACAGCAAAGGGCCAACAAAGGTGATATGGAAACTACTCCCATAAGTTTGGAATTCATTCACCAAAGCTTGGAGCTCAACATACAATCAAAGAGAAGAGCTTGGAGCATTACACAAATGAGCAAATTTTTGAAATCCTACATCCTCATTGCCGATCTATGTAAGTATTTTTTCAGCAATCTTACATAGTTTATTCACACAATTTTATGCTTATTAGATCCTTGGCTAGTTCTTAGAGAACCCAACACAAACTACTCTTTTGACTTGCAGAAGTATTATGAGAGCTAGGTGCAGTTTGAGGTACAGCCTGAGGGCACTTAATATTTGAATTTTGCATCATCTATTCACTGTTTTGAGTGACGCTGCATATCCTGCCGGACATATGTATGTTCGACCGGACATGTATTCATCGCACAATAAGTTTGGCTGCTTAACTGGATACACCGAGCAATTTATTTCCTGTGGTATATAGAATGAAAAAATAGACATAAATTCCATAGCCGATTCCGAATGGATGGTATTATGATTTGCACTCGGTATACAATTCCACGTACCACATGGAAATAGACGTGCAAGACTTTGAGCTTATGTTTTGTTTCTTTTATGCTTAAACATCCATTATTTATCATTATTTGTTATTATTATGCGAATCGTTTTCTTTGGTGATGTGGTGATCGATGTGTGAGATACGACCTTACGTCCCTATGCTTTCTAGATTATGCAATAAGTCCAGCCAGTCATCCTGTACATCCGGCTGGACATGACGATTTATATCAGACCGGATTTGACTGCTTTTGATCAAATTTAATTTATCATTGTTCATTGTAATTAATAAATGTGTAATGATTATTACGTTGAATATAAATTATTGTGTGTGATTTCTTTGCATTATAAGACATGTGGATCCTCGTTTGAACCTTGGTATACAATGGCATCAGTAAGAGACTATTTCGAACCCAAACGGGTTTAAAGTCAAACCTTGCGATAGGTATAGTGCGACCTTAAATCATTTCATATGCATCATACCGGGTAGTGACTCTTTTATTCTCTGGTTAGTTCCCTCGTAGGACTATCCATACTCTCTATGAGCTCAATAGTGTCGTGGTCACCAACGTCATAGGCATAGTAGGAAATCCTGTTTTGCTTCTAAAGTTATGCAAGACGAATGAAGACATGATTAACCTCAATCTAGCCATGGATATTATAAGGCATTTTTTTGGGACTGATTATCTATCCTCAGTAGCGTCGTCATCTATAGGAGCGAAGTAGGGCTTATCGTTATGCCTATTATATCGGTGACCATGACATTATTGGGCTCGTAGTCCATAGAAGGTATGGATACCCCACAGGGGACTAAGAGGAGAATAAAAGAGTCACCACCCAATATAAGACACTATGAATGATTTAGGGCCGCATTACACCCATCGCAAGGTCCGACCTTAAACCCTATTTGGGTTCAGAATGGTCCTTTACTGATGCCAGTATAATATCCAGGTTCAAAAGAAGTATCACCACATCTTATAATACATTAACACAATCACATTTTTTTCGGATAATCACATTTTAATGAGTTCAATCACATTTTTATGAGGACAACCATGTTTTTTGTGAGCACAGTCATATTTTCAGGTTATATATTATGTGCGACAGAACAACTTTATGGATGATTTTGACCTTGTGGAAGTTCGAATTTGAGAGAGGTTGCTAAATGAAAATTAGAATTTTACATATTGTGATTTGCAATCTAGATAAATGAAATCTGAATGTTTAGAAAGATTTGATCTGTGATTATCAATATCTTATAAATATAAACATATTTATAATTGTACTTATTTTAAAGTTCATGATTTGTAAATTAATATATGTAATTTTTATTGAAACTCTTTATATTTTAAAAGATATTTAATTTTAAATTGAAAATTAGAAAAAAAAAAAGAAAAAAAAAAGCCAAATTTGGCTCCTTTACCGCCTTACCCGCGACATTTTATTTTATTTATGTTTTTTGAGTGCAAACCTGTAATTATATTATTTTATCATATACATTTATGTCATTTGATATGTGTATGAATTAAATGTAAATTCTATTTTGAGTTTGTACTAAATTGAAATATGAAAGTGACAAAAAGAAAATTAGAATCTTATATGAAGATTATGAACAAATTCAATCCGAATTAAGTGAAGTCGAAATCGACTGTTTAAGTACATAAGAGTCAAAAATATTTGAAGTATATTCAAACACCTCTAGTGAAAATGAATAGAGAAATCTTAAATGAAGAAAATATAGACAGTACAGAAATTGAAGAAAATTCTAAGGAATATTTAATGTGTGCTACTTTTGATAATAAAAAGCTAGCAAAAATTGAAAAGTTAGAATTAAATCTAAAATACCCATCTAATTTAATGATGAAACTAAGAGGAATGTACTTAAGACAAAAAATTGTTGTACATGAATAGGGATGGCAATTTTACCCACAAACCCGCAAACCCGCAAAAACCCGCCCGCAATGGGTAGGATTTGGTAAATATATTAGTGGGTGCGGTGCGGGTTTGGTAATTTAAAGCAGAACCCGCTGCGGGTGCGGTGCGGGTTTGGTATTTAAGAAAAAAATGCGGGTATCCGCTGCGGGTATCCACATACCCGCAATATTATTTTTTATTAATTAATATTTTTAGGACAATATAAAAAAACCTTCATATAAAAACAACTAATAAAACCTAAACCTAAAACACTAATCCACAGTTCCACACTCCCACTCAGCCGCAGCCCGCAACCTGCCCAACTGAAGATTTTTTGCATGACTATTTTTTTTTTTCTAATCACACATGTTAAAAAAATTATATGCAAAAATTTGGATTAAGTTCACATAATCAGAAACGGGAGATGAGCAAAATAAGCTAGTGTTTGCTGCAACTTTAGTAGCTTTCCTGCTTCTTCATTACACTTACACCACTTGAGCCTTGTAAGCATCACTTTCATTACACTTAGCATAAAAAAATATGACCAAATGTTGATGATTACTTTTTAGCTTATTGTCGATTGAGTTGGCTAATTTAGATCATTATAATTATGAAGGGAAGAACTCGTTTTAATTATATTATATGAAAAATTAAACATATGGTACTGAATCTTTCATACATTATGTTATCTATGTACTGTATATACATACATTGCATGTTGTATATGTCAAATGAAAAATAAATGTGAAAACTACAGCTAGCAATTAAAAATAAATTATTAATTAAAAAAATTATATTATTAAGAACACAAAGTAATTCAATATTTTAAAAACCCGCAAAAAATCCGTTGGGTACCAGTGCGGGTTTGGTAATTTATTTTTATATGCGGTGCGGGTTTGGTAATGAAAATTAAAACCCGCAACGGGTATGGTGCGGATTTGGTAATTTATTTACATATGCGGTGCGGGTTTGGTAATGGAAAACCCGCACCATACCCTACCCACTGCCATCCCTATACATGAATATCAAGAATTAGAAAGAAGTGTAAATATCACACATACAAAGGGAAACATAAAATTAAATTTGCTTACACAAACAAGCATTAACAAAATATTAACAAAAATACCATCCTAGAAGAGGGAAAATAATTAGATATATCTATCTAGCTGGTATTCAAATACTGTTTAAATCATTATTCAAAGAAGGTGTAGATAGTCCGATTGTGATTGGTCTATTCGATGAAAGATTTTACAATGTCAAAGATGCCCAATTAGGAACTGTTGAAGGCAACCTAGCCTATAAAAAATTATTATTTACATGTTATCCTAAATATTGTATTAACATTAAAGATAATTAAAAATATTAAACTGAAAAAAAAATAAAGAAATTAAAATTAAAAAACAATAAATGAATTCATGTCGTTTTTGAATCAAAATAGATACTCTCCTTATTTTTCTTCTCCTTTTGTCCACTACTATCTCTTTCTACTACTTTATAATCATTATTTTTCTTTGTCCATCGTCGTTTCATCAACAATGAGTAGCATAGAGTTTGCATACGTACATAAAATTAAAGTTTTTATGAAATTGGAATATTTATTATCATAGAATTTGCATTGTAAGTTGGCCAAGTACTTAAAATTAAATTGGCCCCTTAGTAACATAGCAGAATTAAATGCTTATTAGGATTATATTATATGAATATTTATATTTTTTTAATAGTGAATTTTAAAAAAAATATTGAACTGTAGTGGATTTTAATATTTCTCTTAATTATTATAATATTATTCTTAACTAGGAAAATGATAAACATATCACATTTATTAAAGAAATATATATATATGTATATATATTAACAATAAAAATAATAAATATATGTGAATCCATATTTACGGAATTTTGTTTGTAGCTTTAAATTAAATCCAATGGTCACCTTCACTTGATTTAATCCGTTGATGCAAAACTCAATTTTGATAATTGACAATTGAGCCACAGTTATAACGCCTAACTGGATTCATCACCAAATGTTTACATTACATATGGTGCGATCTTAGCCTCATGTTTAATAAAATTAAAATAAAAAATAAAAAACTATTATAATATAAAAAAACTATTATCCTATTACAAATAAGAAACTTAAATAGTAGCCGCCCACAAAAATTTAACCATTTTTTTAGATTTTGGGTCTATTGTTATTTGTTATTTTATTTTAAATTTTTTATATAAATTTTTTTTATTTCATTAATTTTTTTTATTTACTATGCTTCAAAATGCATACTCTGACTATTAGCTCTTACATAGTGAATTGGAAAAATATTATTTGAGAATTGATAGACAAACGAATGAGACATAAATATTACGTGTAAGTAAATCAATGTATCATTTAAACTATATAACAGACAAGATCTGGAGTAGTTAAAAGATTAATACCTAAAATATAGGTTCGACCCGCACAAAGTAGGAGTCATGTGCTAGTTGTAGATAATTTAATAGTATTTTTTATATTTAATAGGATCGTCTAATATGTTTTCTTCTTATAATAGAATTATTATAAAATTATAATATTTATTTTTATTACAATATGATTTTTATTTAATATATTTATTAAAAGACAAATTCATAAAATTAGGAAACAAAGTTATGACTGTTTACTATTCTATTTTATTTTCCTTAAGTAATACAAATTATGGTGAAATTTATTCAAGTAAACCGTTTATAGAAATTTATGATGAATGTTCAGAAATAAGTAATATAAGAGAACATCTTTTACAAGAAATCAATATATCTGATAATTATAAAATAAAATTTGGAAAAGTTCCTAATCTAGAGAAGGAAGCTCTTCTTATGAAGAAACAATACCTATAAAATATAAAAATAATGTGAAAATTTTCCAAAAATAGATATTTAATGTGTACTATTAAGATACTCGTGGACTCTTTTAATTTTTATTAAGTTGTTTTTGCGTGTTTGTTTTAAAAAGTTAAATTTTTGCCACGTGCACATGTTACGTGTGCTAAATTACAAAAATCACGCCCTTATTTTATTTTTGCCCACACTCGACTTTGTTCCTCTCTCATCATGTCTCCAAGTGTCTGTCTGAGTCTGAGAGAGAGAAAATTTACTACCTTCAATCTATGTTTATCTTTTTTCCCCCTAATTTGACTTAAATTTTAAGACTATGTCCGAATTCTTAAAATAGAATTAAATATCAAAAAAATTAAAAATTATATCATATATTTAAAAATATAATTATATTATTTTATAATATACATTTATGTCATTTTTATATGTGTATGAATTAAATGTAAATTCTATTTTGAGTTTGTACTAAATTGAAATATGCCTCTTTATTTTGGATTAAATAATAAATCCCCTTCTTTTTAGTAGGCACTTTTAGGGTTCTACCCCCCACGTTTGCCATTTTCTCTTAAGAAACCCTAAACCCTCGTAACATAACCATTTGGGTAAAACAATAATTTCCACGACAAGTTCATTTTTATTTCCGGTAACAAAACAAGATTGGCAAAAATAACAAAACAAGACTGCCTAAAAATAACAAAATAAGACACCACTTAAACAAAAATGATACATTGACAAAAAATAACATGAAAAAATAGCACAATATTAAAAGACAAATAAAATTATTTGTCTTTTAATTGTGTTTTATTTGTCTATTTTTCATAATTACTTTTGGGTCACTATCATTACTCCTTGAATAGTGGGCTGAAATAAGGAAGATGAACTTTTACATGACACAAAATGAGTTGACAAAGTACAGAATCCACATAATCAGAAACATTTATTTCGTAAAACTGCAACATGAAAGAGGCAGCACATAAATTTAGGCATGTCCATTTTTCTCATTTTCATGAGAAAGAGGAAGCAATCCCTTGGCTCTGCAAGTATCGACAGCTCCCGTGAACATGTCATCCAAGCTGTATTTGAACTTAAATCCCAAATCTGTCAGCTTCTTGGAAGAGAACACTACATTTTTCAAATTCCCATCGTCGCCATTGAACCTAATTAGCAATAACAGTTAGGTTAGTTAAATGACACTATTGGAAGATACCAAATTGAATAAATCTCAGAGGGCTTACTCTGTGGGCACATTGTATTCTGGGTACTTTTCCTTGAGGAATTTTGCAAGTTCAAGAATGGTAACTGGGTGTGAAGAGCAAATGTAGCGGCCCTTCGCTTCAGGATGCTCAAACAAAAATAAATGAGCATTGCAGAGATCATCCAAATGCACAAACTGGCCTTGCCTTATAATTCCGTAATGCGCTTCATTTCCTGTGTTTAATTAAACAAATAGCTGATATTAGTCTATAAAGACGGATAAAAGATTATACCCAGCGCACACTTTAAACAGAGAAATGAATTAAAGCAACTAACTTGTAATGGGGGAAAGTGCAGTTATGAGACTGGGTGGCATTGATGACATGAGAAATGGACCAACAACAAGACTTGGTATTATACTGATAAAATCAATGTTATTTTCTTCAGCAAACTTCCATGCAGCTTGCTCTGCCAGAGTCTTGGACACAAAATACATCTGATCAAATCAACAAACTGATAAATTAATTTAAACATGTTCATGTGACAAGAATATGAATTAGCTTGTAATTAAATAAATTACTAACCCATCCAGTCATCTTAACAGACCGAACAAAGTCCAAATCACTCCATGAGGTTTCATCATAAACTTGCTTTCTGTGCTCTTCAACATCCAAAGTTCCAGCAGATGATGTGAACACTAACCTCCTCACTGTTTTTGCATTTTTGCATGCTTTCATGATGCTTAGCATCCCGTTTATTGTTGGCTTTATCACTTCATTCTGTGAAAATTAAACTATAAATCAGCATCAAGTAAGAAAATGAATGCTAATGGTTGATTCTAATGTTTTTGCGATCATAGTCTATTTTTATATTTTGAGACCCCTGAACATAATAGAATATTATAATAAAAAAAAATTGGATCCCTTGATCATTAAGCGCCCACCTATGGGCAGGGACGGCATGATACCTCAGGGTCCTTGGAATCAAAATCCATAGGCGTGGCCACATGAAAAACTCCAGTGCAGCCTCGAATGGGTTCATCAAAACTTCCCTCTTCGGCCAAATCAGCTTTCCACAAAGTCAGGTGACTGTTTGCCCTTGGTAACTCCAGCAAATGTTTCACTCTCTCTTTGTTATCTGCCACGTTGTCAATTAAGATCTTGTCACTTACAATGTTATAAAGAAAATTAAGTAACATGATTAACAAATGAAACCAGACCAGGATCGCGTACAGTGGCCCGAACAGCATAGCCACGCTCGAGCAATCTCATGATGAGCCATGAACCGATGAACCCAGAAGCGCCAGTCACGCACACAGTCTCACCTATTGAGCCCATGGTTTTGTTTTTGGACTAGTGACGATGCTAAGTGTTTGATGTCAATGTAACTGATCAAAGAACTCGGAGACTCTTTAATTTTTTTTGAGTTGTTTCGCTGGCTTTATTGTTTGTATAAATGTTGTAGTTTCATCTAATACATTAGCTGAAATTATCCGCACGTGATCAACTAACCGTTTTTGCACGTGCATGGTAGTTGGCATCTGCCTCCATGCTGAATTTTGACCCTCTTCAATCTGACTTGGGTTGTTTAATGGATAAGACTTTATCATAAATATGAGTACTAATTAAATAAGTCATTAATAATTGTTTCATAAATTATCATAAAACTTTAAAAAATGTTTATGTATTGAAAATTTTCAGTAGCTATTATTTTTATATAAAACTTAAAATTGTGTGTTATTGTTAGGATTCAGGAGTGCATTAAGAATGTGTGAAATGTTAAAAAGAAATATTAATATGTGGATAATCAATTTTGCCTCGTTTGTCCTTTACACCAGCACCCAGATCATTTATGGCCACTTTCTTGGCTCTTAGTTCTTGAACATATGTGTGTGTTTTTTTATTCTAAGGATAAAATTGGAAATTATTGTGTTTTTTTATTCTAAGGATAAAATTGGAAATTATCTCTCGAATAAATCTCTCAAACTAGTGAATTTATTTAGTTGTGGGAACCGCACTGTGGGAACACAGGAAACTGGGGCGACGCATGCTGTTCCAGGCTCGGGGGCCTAGTTGGGAGTACGGAGTAGCCACGAGGGACTAAACCGGAGAGTAATGGAGTCGCCACCCGGTGTGAACCGGGAAAATGAGATTTAAGACCGCACTCACCCCTCGCAAGGGAAGACCTCAAACCGTTGGGTTCGGAATGGTCCCTTACTTATGTCACTTGTAATAAAAGGATTTATGTAATAATTTTACCAGGCTTAAATAACATTTATTTCCAAAAATATCATGCTTCTAAATTCATATGCATACATCAACAAGTTCATCACAACATGCAACATCACATGGCAATCTCATGAACATATTTCAATCCTATGATATGGAAAACTAAGAACAACATAATCATGCTTGAGTACTATCTCATGAACCTATTAACCAAATAACATGCTAACAGCCTAATCATGCTTGAATACAATCCTAAGAACACATAGAATGGATAAATGCAGGAATACAAATAATACGGTTAGCTATATAACACAAGAAAGATCAACCAAGAGGCAATTATGCATGAATATGATAAGACAGACTCAGTTCAGTGTGTGCGCGTTCGTGTAGCATTCGTAAACGCGTTCGAACGGTAAACAGAAGGTTCGCGTTCGTATGGCATTTGATAACGCGTTCGAACGGAAATGAAACAGAATGATCGCGTTCGTATGGCGTTTGATAACGCGTTCGAACGGAAATGAAACAGAATGCTCGCGTTCGTATGGCGTTCGTGAACGCGTTCGAACGGAAATGAGACCTGATGCATGATAAGGCAAAAATGCATGCGCGTTCGAGTTGCGTTCGTAAACGCGTTCGAACGGGAACAGACCTCATGCAAGAAATGGGACGCAATACATAAACAACAAAATAAAGGGGCGCGGCGAAGTACTGCCATAAAGGTGGCCTTTTGGGGCTCTTGATCTCTCAAAGAGAGGACCTTTAGACCAACATACTAAGCCCATGCGCGTCACATCACATCATGCATACAAACATAAAGACAATCATATTATTCTAAGTATGTCCGATTGAACGTGTCTTGCATTCAACCGAACACACATCAACCGGCGCGGCGAAGCATCGTGGTAAAGGGCTTTAACCCCTCCCCATAAGGGATCTTTCATTCCACTTACTAAGCCCATGCGCTCGATTGAGTCAAGCATAAATAAGCAACATGCAGAATTTAAGTGACGAAAAATAAATAAATAAAAGCAACACAAAACAAGAGAAGGTGCCGTTTACTCAAGTGGTACGTGGAGTTGTATCCCAAGTACAGACCGCACTACCGTCCATTTGGATTCGGCTACGGAATTTATGTCTGGGTTTCCATCCTATATACCACAAGAGACGACACTCTTCCATTTCATTCAAGCCACAACATGCATCCATAAACGACTCTCATGCGAATAGAATTCAATAATAATAACAAAAACAAATATAAACTAATGAAAATGTACCCTCAGGTCTAACCTTTTAAATCACCTCTCGGATGTACGGTACACGATCGTCGGAAGGGTGGATGCTCCGCAACTCTCCCGGTTCACTGGTTCACTGTTCTCGTTCGTTGTCTTACTGTTTTGAGTCGTCGTTCTCCGTCTTTTGCTACTGTTTCCTTTTGGTTTCGCTGCCGTCTCCTCTTTATCTTTTGCTTACTCTTTTTGGGTGTGTTCTTCCTGTAATTTTTATGTGTGTTGTGTATGAGCTAGGGACTAGGGTTGAGAAGGTTGGTGAAGGGTTCTTTTTATAGGCAAAGGGTTGGGCTTGACAAGGAAAGGGATTTGGCTAATTAAAGAGGGATTTGATTTGGTGTTGGACAAGGAAAGCAAGGGATTTGATTTGGTTTGGTTTAGGAATACAATATTTTAGATTGGTAATTATCTTATTAGATTAGGAAGTCAAATATATGATTGGCTTTAATTGGTTAGGATAGATTTTAATTAGGTATATCTTCTTTTTAGTTTTAGTATATAATATATTCAAATTAGGCATGATTTTAGTTTAAGTTTGGTAAATGCTTTATTTAATTGGTAAATGGTTTAAATATTTTATTTAATGTTTAATGTTTAAATTAATATTTATTTATTTAATTTGGGATGTGTTTTATGGGCTTTGGGGGGGCTAATTGGGCTGGATGTGAGGCTTGCAGCAAAACCAGAATTACCGACATCGTTCGAACGCTTCCTCGAACGCGGCACGAACGCCCGTAATCCGTTTGACGTTCGAACGTAAACACGAACGCAACACTAACGAAAACAGTGAACCTTGTTTATTCTGAATTTCCCCTTCCGATGTCCGTTTCCCGTGACCTCCGTGACTTAAAAGGTAGTGTCTCCAAAATGAGACTCATCATAGGGACTTATGTGTAAAAATGCAGTGCCTACAGTCGCCCCCACTTTGATGGGACTTGGGTAATGTGCAACAGTGACAATCCTATCAAAGTTTATGCAATGCATTTTCACTTACCTGGCTCGCCAGCTGCCACTTGACTTACCATGTTTTGAGTTGAGTTGATTTGGTGGTGAGGTGCTGCGACCCCTGGTTCATTCCTGAACCGTGTTGTGATGTGGTCCATTCCCGAACCGTTACCGTAAGGTGTCCATTCCCGAACTGTTACTGTAAGTTGGTCCATTCCCGAACCGTGCTTCCATTCTTGGAGTGCCATTCCCGGCTTGTTCATTCTTGAACTGTGCTCCATTCTTGGATTGTCATTCCCGGCTTGTTCATTCTCGAACTGTGTTGAGATGAGGCTTTATTCCTCCCGAGCTTTATTCCCGAACTGTTGAGATGAGGCTTTATTCCTCCCGAGCTTTATTCCCGAACTGTACTGACATGAGGCTTCTTCCCCTTGAGCTTTGTTCTCAAACTATACTGATATGAGGCTTTCTTCCCCTTGAGCTTTGTTCTCAAACTATACTGATATGAGGCTTTCTTCCTCTTGAGCTTTGTTATCAAACTATACTGACATGAGGCTTTATTCCTCTGGGCTTTGTTCCCGAACTATACTGATATGAGGCTTTATTCCCCTGGGCTTTGTTCCCGAACTGTGTTGATATGAGGCTTTATTCCCCTGGGCTTTATTCCCGAACTGTTGAGAGATAGGGCTCTATTCCCCTATTGTTTGGACTGTGGGCTTTATTCCCGAACTGCATTGAGATGGGGCTATATTCCCCTGGGCTTTATTCCCGAACTGTGTTGATATGAGGCTTTATTCCCTTGGGCTTTATTCCCGAACTGTTGAGAGATAGGGCTCTATTCCCCTAGGCTTTCTTCCTTCAATTATGTTGACCGTAGGCTTTGTTCCCGAATTTGAGTTGAGGGTGAGCTTTGTTCCCTAACTTTGTTAACTGTGGGCTTTATCCCCGAACTGTACTGAATGTGGGCTTTATTCCCGAGTTTGTAGGCTTTCTTCCTGAACTGTACTGAATGTGGGCTTTATTCCCGTACTGAGCTGAATGCAGGCTTTCTTCCTGAACCGTTACTGTAAGGTGGTCCATTCCCGGACTATATCTCCATTCTCGGAGTGCCATTCTCGGCAGAACTGATCTGATGTAATATGGGCCTCGCCCCCAGAATGCCACACCCGGCAATGCTGATACTGATGTAATGTGGGCCTCGACCCTGGGACTCATCCCCAAAACTGATGCTGAAGTGGGCCTCGGCC
The DNA here is from genome assembly GCA_019454045.1 of Zanthoxylum bungeanum. NCBI lineage: Eukaryota > Viridiplantae > Streptophyta > Magnoliopsida > Sapindales > Rutaceae > Zanthoxylum > Zanthoxylum bungeanum. Next base: position 163,790 of record SKCR01042815.1, read on the forward strand.
CTGGGACTCATTCCCAAACTGTGTTTGATGTGGGCCTCGACCCTGGGACTCATCCCCAAAACTGATGTTGAAGTGGGCCTCGGCCCTGGGACTCATTCCCAAACTGTGTTTCCATTCTTGGAGTGACATTTTCGGCAAGATGAGATGATGGTTCATTTCGAACCGTGCTCCATTTTCGGAGTGCCATTTTCGGCGAGATTGATAATGGTCCATTTCCGAACCGTGCTTCCATTCTCGGAGTGCCATTTTCGGCGAGTGATGAGATGATGGTCCATTTCCGAACCATTACTGATATGATGTGGGCCCCGCCCCCCAGAGTACTATACCCGGCAGAACTGATACTGAACTGATGTGGGCCTCGGCCCTCGGGATTCATCTCCAAACTGATACTGATGTGGGCCTCGGCCCTCGGGATTCATCCCAAACTGATACTGGTGTGGGCCTCGGCCCTGGGACTCATCCCCAAAACTGATACTGATTTGGGCCTTGACCCTGGGACTCATCCCTAAAACTGATACTGATTTGGGCCTCGACCCTCTGCGATTCATTCTCGAAAACTGCTGATATTGTACTGTTACTGCTTCTGGTTGGCTTGCATTTGACGCTTTCTCTTTTTCTCCTTTGAAACCTGTTATTACAAAACAGAACAAACACAAAAAGGATGCAAATATGTTACGTGTATGCATGCATGCATGATTGGGTTTCCTATCCCGTTGGGTTATGTCTTTTGCCGTACTCTTGGTGGCTGCTTGGTCTTTTGACAAGTCTGTCCTCTTCCCTAACCAACATGTATCTATGATGGCTTTCAGAACACAAGGGTTAACATGATGTATGTATGCATGGGGTGCATGAGATGTATATAACATATACTAAATCAAATAAAATCCTCAAACAAATCAGCCTATTATCATTTTAGAAGCTTTTGGGACAACTGTCATAAGAATGAACCTGTCCCAGTTTAAATGGCCCAACGAGTTCATGTCTTATGGCAAAGAGCCCAACTAGATCCAAATGATAATATTCCGAACACAATCATAAAAGTGGCCCATCAACACTTAGAAGCCTTTGGCCCAATTGTCATAAAATACGTTTTTGTCCCAGTTTAAATGGCCCAACAAGCCCATATCTCATGACAAATGGTCTAAATGGATCCAAACGATGATGTTCCCAAACAAAAGCATAGAAGAAAAATGATGCAAACATGACATAATAATTTTTATAAAGTGGCCCATCAACATTTCAGAAGCTTTTGGCCTAATAGTCATAAAGTGTGAACTTGCCCCAGTTTAAATGGCCCAGCAAGCCCGCATTTCTGACAATAGTCCAACTGCATCCAAATGAGGATGGTCCTCAAGCACATATTCAAGGAAATAATTGTTACTTTATCCAACCCGGTCTATGGGTGGGTTAGCAAGAGTATAGACAAAGGCTCTCATCGGCGAAGGATGGCCCACAACTAGGTCTCCCCACTCAAGGGTTCGAGCAACCAAGTGAGCGCACCCTTTTTTTATACACTAAGGTACGTGCCAATGAGCTATGGTGTGTGACGGACTGTCAAATGGATTTCCCGTTGTAGATCCCCCAGAGGGAGGTGGAGCGAGGCTCACTTAAATACCCAAGCCTCTTAGGCTCTTATCGCTTGTTGTCAGGAATAAACAACGAGTCCTCCAAATTAGTCCATCACAATAGGCTACAAGTAGATGGCTATCTAGGTGCCTTCACAGCTTTTCCTTCTAGAAAGGTAGTGAATGAAGGAAGACACCAAACCATTACCTAGCCTTAAAATGCCTTTGATTAAACCCTCACTTTATCCACTATAGACACGGTCAATTAAAACATAAATCCAAACATCACAAGACAATATTTCGGGGCCAATTCTCTATCCCCAGTGGAGTCGCCAGACTGTGGGAACACAGGAAACTGGGGCGACGCATGCTGTTCCAGGCTCGGGGGCCTAGTTGGGAGTACGGAGTAGCCACGAGGGACTAAACCGGAGAGTAATGGAGTCGCCACCCGGTGTGAACCGGGAAAATGAGATTTAAGGCCGCACTCACCCCTCGCAAGGGAATACCTCAAACCGTTGGGTTCGGAATGGTCCCTTACTTATGTCACTTGTAATAAAAGGATTTATGTAATAATTTTACCAGGCTTAAATAACATTTATTTCCAAAAATATCATGCTTCTAAATTCATATGCATACATCAACAAGTTCATCACAACATGCAACATCACATGGCAATCTCATGAACATATTTCAATCCTATGATATGGAAAACTAAGAACAACATAATCATGCTTGAGTACTATCTCATGAACCTATTAACCAAATAACATGCTAACAGCCTAATCATGCTTGAATACAATCCTAAGAACACATAGAATGGATAAATGCAGGAATACAAATAATACGGTTAGCTATATAACACAAGAAAGATCAACCAAGAGGCAATTATGCATGAATATGATAAGACAGACTCAGTTCAGTGTGTGCGCGTTCGTGTAGCGTTCGTAAACGCGTTCGAACGGTAAACAGAAGGTTCGCGTTCGTATGGCGTTTGATAACGCGTTCGAACGGAAATGAAACAGAATGATCTCGTTCGTATGGCGTTTGATAACGCGTTCGAACGGAAATGAAACAGAATGCTCACGTTCGTATGGCGTTCGTGAACGCGTTCGAACGGAAATGAGACCTGATGCATGATAAGGCAAAAATGCATGCGCGTTCGAGTTGCGTTCGTAAACGCGTTCGAACGGGAACAGACCTCATGCAAGAAATGGGACGCAATACATAAACAACAAAATAAAGGGGCGCGGCGAAGTACTGCCATAAAGGTGGCCTTTTGGGGCTCTTGATCTCTCAAAGAGAGGACCTTTAGACCAACATACTAAGCCCATGCGCGTCACATCACATCATGCATACAAATATAAAGACAATCATATTATTCTAAGTATGTCCGATTGAACGTGTCTTGCATCCAACCGAACACACATCAACCGGCGCGGCGAAGTATCGTGGTAAAGGGCTTTAACCCCTCCCCATAGGGGATCTTTCATTCCACTTACTAAGCCCATACGCTCGATTGAGTCAAGCATAAATAAGCAACATGCAGAATTTAAGTGACGAAAAATAAATAAATAAAAGCAACACAAAACAAGAGAAGGTGCCGTTTACTCAAGTGGTACGTGGAGTTGTATCCCAAGTACAGACCGCACTACCGTCCATTCGGATTCGGCTACGGAATTTATGTCTGGGTTTCCATCCTATATACCACAAGAGACGACACTCTTCCATTTCATTCAAGCCACAACATGCATCCATAAACGACTCTCATGCGAATAGAATTCAATAATAATAACAAAAACGAATATAAACTAATGAAAAGGTACCCTCAGGTCTAACCTTTTAAATCACCTCTCGGATGTACGGTACACGATCGTCGGAAGGGTGGATGCTCCGCAACTCTCCCGGTTCACTGGTTCACTGTTCTCGTTCGTTGTCTTACTGTTTTGAGTCGTCGTTCTCCGTCTTTTGCTACTGTTTCCTTGTGGTTTCGCTGCAGTCTCCTCTTTATCTTTTGCTTACTCTTTTTGGGTGTGTTCTTCCTGTAATTTTTATGTGTGTTGTGTATGAGCTAGGGACTAGGGTTGAGAAAGTTGGTGAAGGGTTCTTTTTATAGGCAAAGGGTTGGGCTTGACAAGGAAAGGGATTTGGCTAATTAATGAGGGATTTGATTTGGTGTTGGACAAGGAAAGCAAGGGATTTGATTTGGTTTGGTTTAGGAATACAATATTTTAGATTGGTAATTATCTTATTAGATTAGGAAGTCAAATATATGATTGGCTTTAATTGGTTAGGATATATTTTAATTAGGTATATCTTCTTTTTAGTTTTAGTATATAATATATTCAAATTAGGCATGATTTTAGTTTAAGTTTGGTAAATGCTTTATTTAATTGGTAAATGGTTTAAATATTTTATTTAATGTTTAATGTTTAAATTAATATTTATTTATTTAATTTGGGATGTATTTTATGGGCTTTGGGGGGGCTAATTGGGCTGGATGTGAGGCTAGCAGCAAAACCAGAATTACCGACACCGTTCGAACGCTTCCTCGAACGCGGCACGAACGCCCGCAATCCGTTTGACGTTCTAACGTAAACACGAACGCAACACTAACGAAAACAGTGAACCTTGTTTATTCTGAATTTCCCCTTCCGATGTCCGTTTCCCGTGACCTCCGTGACTTAAAAGGTAGTGTCTCCAAAATGAGACTCATCATAGGGACTTATGTGTAAAAATACAGTGCCTACACGCACAAACTTGTAAGAGACAAACAATCACATAGAGATAAAGTTTAACGTGGTTCGGGCGGAAATTGACTCCAACCTACATTCACGTGAGGAAAAATGGATATTTTATTAGTTTTAGGATGAACACCGACCCGAGCTGATAACAAGGGAATTACACAAGATGCAACAAAAATATCTCCTCGAATAATGACTATCACGATCTATCTCTCATAATATAGTTGGGTACATGACTCAATTTCTATCACTAGTTACTTTTTGGTACTCTTACTCTCAAATCACAGTTTGTTAAATCTCAATTTTCCAGTGAAAAGAACCAACCAAAAAAGATCCCCTTCTATACTGATTTTAACCCTTTTTATAGGTTCCCAAAACCCTTTTAGAACCGATCGTGACATCACCTTATAACACTTAATCATCATTAACCCCTTTAGTCATTGCTTTTACGATCCTCTCTGACAACCTACGAGCCAGCTTTTCTGCTACTGCACTGGCCTATGACGGTTGGTAGGACCCACGACCTCATTGAACCATTGTTTTGCTATTTTCATCATTAGTATTCTAGATGTACTCTTTTTCAGACAGGGCATATGTCATGCTGCTTTAACCTGATCGGGTTTAACTTCGTCAAAGCTCATTGGGTCAGGTTCTTCATTTTACACAAAGGAAACCACATCGAGTCAGGGTACCAAAACACACGGAACACCCCCAATCCACAAGGTATTTTAGTATTTAATGTATATGTGTATATGATACATAATTTGATTAGATACACATTAGTATTAATTGGAGAATGACACTCATACATGTAGAATAATTAATTAATTAATTATTGTTTGATTAATTAATTATGCACATGACTAATTAATTTTTTACATGTGTTGGACACATGTCTAATGTTAATTAGTTATTTTATTTTATTTTTTTGTCACATGTGATAATGATTATTAATTAATTAAACGTTAATTAATTTAATTATTATTATTTAATAATAGAATATTATGTAGAATATTTTATTTTGATGCTTTACGGATAAACATTTGGTGTGGTAAAATTATATCTATCTATATACTATATTTGGCATATGTTGCTAATTATTGGCCAAGTATTACAAAGGTGGATAATTGATCATAATACCCCTCCCAAGGGGCGTAGCCCAGCGGTTTGAGCTTTCCCAGGTTCAAACCCTGGGTAACACCTTTGTAAGAGCTTGAGACAACACCGGCTTATCAAGACATCCATATAGATGATATAAGATTTCACCGGTATTCCAAAAAAATGCAATTTGGTTTCATTCTTTCTGACATTTTAAAGGCCATTCGGCCATTTTTCATTTGCGAGCAAATGCCATTTGGCCATATGCTGAAGTGCTTTGGCCATTCTGCCATTTGCTAAGCAAGATCAAAATGGCCCTTCAACCATTAAGGGTTATGCTTTTGGCTTGATTTGGTTGCTTTGAAATAGTTTCAAATATATCAAATTGGGGTTTTTCTTTTGGATGAACAGAATAATAAATTGGAAGTATAAACTACTTCAACTGGAACTTAAACTATTAATAGTAGAGGAGTTAAGGTAATTCCTTAACTTGTGTTGAAAATTATTTCAATTTGTTCCAATTGAATTACATATGATGTAGTTAGGGTTTATGCTTGTTTGATGAGTTTTTTTTTTTTTTTTTTTTTTTTTTTTTTTTGTGAGAAAACCAATTGATTAGTATTAGGGTTGCATGTGTAAATAAATTAGGACAATTATTGTAATTGACCTAATTATGGTATTTGATACTTATAATTCAATTTTAGAGTTACATTAGCCACTCATAAGTGACATATAATTATTTTAGAGTAACTATATGGTGGGACTCTATAGATTACTCAATTAGATTTGGTTATGCATAGTTATTGAATTAATTTGAGAATTAATTTGAAAATAATTCAATTTTGGTTCAATTAGTTAAATTGATGAGTTTTGGATGAAATTGAATGTATTATAATGCGTAGGAAAAATTCTTGAAATTTTCAGAATTATTCCGAAAATGTTCTGAGAATTTTTCATAGAATCATATTAGGGGTAAAATAATAATTTTACTGAAATTACTGTAATTTAACCACTACTACAGTACTCGGATTATTGTAGCAGTGAGTATAATGTGTATAAAAAATTTATGAATTTTCGGAATCGTTCCAGAAGCATTTTGAGAATTTTCAGTAAAAACCACACTAGGGATAAAATTGTAATTTGATGAAATTACAGTAATAAGCCATTGCTACAGTGACCAGATCACTGTAGTAGTGGGCAGATCTGGTTCTAATTCTGAATTGGTCTTCTGGTTATCCCGGTCGTCCAGTTCATTGAACCGGTAAATCGGTTAACATGTAATCACAGAAAGTGTTTTCGGAAAATATTGTCACGAGTGTCTGTTGCGTAATCACTCCTAATATTTGATATTCATGAGTGATTAAGGCAAAATATGGATTTATAATTGGTATGCGATATTGATTATTCGTCCGGACTGATAAAAAATTTAAAAGTCGATTTTGCCCAACAATCGTGCTTCCGTATCGCGCACCTTAAAAACCTCAACAGAAAATGGTATCAAAGCGAGTCTGATCCTGCATCCACACATAATTCATGCATAATATGAGATATTAAATCCAAATCCAGTTTACATATGCTAGTAATCTAGATATAAATGGATTTATATGGCCTAACCCACATCGTGCCTAAGCTGTGTGGGTGTCGCTTATAGGAATTCGTGCTAATTCGGATTACATATCTACATTTGATGTAGATTTAAAAGCCAAAATCTCTTTATAGGAAAATCCCTATAATAAGGCTCTAGTAGTAGTGTTTGCTGAGAAAGCGAACATTGATGCTCCACCTTTGTTGGAGTTGGTGCTTGGAGCGCCAATCCGAATAATGTATCGTATATTTTATTATTTATTAATAAAATAACTACATTTTCATTTCATACCTTATTAATGATAATGTCATTATGCATATTAGATTAATGTATAAATATGATGAGAATGCCATCGACCTTAGAATAGTCTTGTAGTAATACTGGACACTAAATGATCTGACATTGAGATAGTATTACTATTATAAACTATTCTTAAAGTAAATATTCCTAGTCATTGGTTTTGGAATACGGTCGAATTCCTATAACCTAGAAGACTAGTACATGTCGTATATTGGAATTGGAGTTCCAATGGTTTAATCCGATGTTCCGTGAGCTTTGGAAGCTCTTATAGACATGTGGGTATTCGTTGGAGTGAATACTCAATAACTCACATATGATTCCTAATAGTTGTAAGTATATACCACCGTCAATATGAATCTCCTCGAGTCGAGTAGTATATATGATCATTTGACTATAGGATAATATTTATTTTGTGTGAGATCCTCCATACTTAAATGTCATGTTTGTCAGAAACCTTTCATGATCTGGCCTCTAGATGTTCGTTGGGTGTGGACCGATACATCCGTTAATCAAGTGCATATCAAGATAGGATCCGTCGGCCCGTATGTGTACCATAAGAGGTTTAGGTATCCATATGAGTAAGTCATGATTCTTAAAGACTTTGGCCAAAGCCAATCAACTTAGGTGGATCGCATTAGTTGTAAAGAACCGTGGACATGTCGACATCAGATGTGTGCCTCAGAAATTTGACGGTGTATTCTATGTTTACTAAGCACAACTCGGATAACCTACGACGGTGGGATTGTTAAACATAAGTGATGACCTTGACTTTATAGTTCAGAAAGGTCGTTCTTGTTCTTCGCGAATTTGGAGGTGTCCGAATTGCGTACATATTAGCTAGGCTTATATGACGAACGTGTCTGGACTTAGAGAGTCCCACAATATGAAATGTAATCGTTGAACACTTTGGTAGCCGATTATTTTTGATAATAAATAATAATATTCGATATTATAATTATCAACTAAGATAATCAAGTGTTATTAGATAATATTGATTATTTACTTTGACCTAATTGGATTAATTCAAAATTACACAAGGGCTTAATTATAAATTCATAAATATCTCTACCATTTGAGGATATTTTGGTAATTTAAAATATGTAATTATAGATGTATTTGACTTAATTTAATTGGATTCAATCAAAATGGTAGACATGTAACTAATTCATTAATTGAACTTTGTCTTGATTTAATTGGATTAAATCAAAGTGGTAGATAAATGTGATTAGTCACACCTAATTATACATATTTGGACAAATTAGATTAAGCCCACATTAAAATTGATTAGAACTTTTATTAATTAAAAATTATCCAAGTTTTGCTATAAATAGAAAGCTTGAGAAAATGTTTTAATTAAGCTTAAGAAAGCTAAAACAAGCAAGTGTTAGAGATATCAGCCTAAGTTAGAGAAGTGTTTAGAGAAGCTTTGGAAGATCTCTACTGTTGGACAATTATGACTCATAGCATCACTACTTGTACAGAACATGGTGTTGTTGTACAAATTAACTATGTGACAAAGGAAATTGCTCTTTTATCATTTGTAATTAGATTACCAAGATGTATAAATGATAAAAGGTCCTTATGATTAGTTCCGGATTGAGATGATATGAGACAGTATCAATCCACGAAGGTTTAATCATTAAATATCCCTAGTCGTAGTATTATCGAGATTGAACATCGATAATGCGGAATAGACTAGTATTACACTTGTGCGCGTTGTGGGAGCATAACGACATAGTTCTTATATATTTGGGTATTGGATACTCATGGAAGTGTAATAGGAGGTTGTGTTTACCAATGGTACAGAAACAACTTCACTCTGGATAGACCCCTTGGAATTCCATTGGTAGTATGACTATGTGTCTATGGAAGTTCGAATCAGGGTAGGTGTATTTGGTCTTAACATGAGACTTGCACCGCTAATACTTGCGACAATCAATATACTTTGGTTTTGGTCGTCCAGGGCTTTAACCGGTTCTGTGTACGCCTCTTCTGGGTATATTGAGAATCGTAGTGTATTGGGTGTGATTTCGAGATGGAAGTATCACTCCAGTCATAGTGGAGATGATGGTCACGTAGGATACGGAACTGGTGCTCTTATATGCTGCAGCTATCGGGATATTATGACTAGGTCATGTTTATCCGATTATAGAGACTAGTTACAAGAGATCCGATATATGCTTCGTACGGGGCAGACACAATTCCAGCCCCAGGCCTAGCACATGACATCCGATACTGGATCGCAATACGCAATACTACGTATACTACGCCTGATATAGATTACATATTCCTTTAAGAATATTTCTGGAGAATTGGGTAGGCACGGTGCTTTTCTAGAAGCCAACCATGTCTTGTAAATCGGTAAAAACGTAGTATTAGGTACTACGTGTTCGGATAGTCTGACGACCAGATTTACTGCCAACATATCCGGGGATCTCATGGGTCGCTTCCCGAAGATTCACCGATGACGTATGACTCACACATAATTAATCTAGGATTAATTATTAGAGAGAGAAAATTAATCTGGGATTAATTACGGAGATATTTTATCTGGGATAAAATATTGTTTAAAGAGAGAGAACGATTAATTTGGAATTAATCGATAAAATAATATATTCGATATATTATACGAAATTAGATTTCGACGCGGAATTAAAATTAGATTTTAATTCGGGCAAACGAGTTAATTTAGAATTAATTCGCTAGCGACGTGAATAGTAATTTTGCTAGGCATAATTATTTTATTAAATTTGATTTAATTACGTCGCAACGGAAAATTCGTTAATTCGAAATTAGAAAACCCGAGCCCGGGAGTGTTTGCGGGCCCACTCGTATTTCGAATCGAGTGGGGCCCACAAGTCACATCAATCGTCACATCACTAGTCAACTTTATCACTTTTATGTTGATGGAAGTTGTTGGTTGATGCTTGAGTATGAAACACTCAAGTGTGATGGTTGAAAGACATTTACCATTTAATTATTTTATTTGGTATTTGACTTTCAATTTTTGTATATTAGATCACACAACACACAAACACCACTTCTCTCCCTCTCTCCCTCATTCGGCCATTAGAACCATTTTCTTCTCTCATTTTGCCTTCAATGTCGAGAGCATGTAGAAGCAATAGAAATTTTGTGGTAAAATCAAGAGTGCTAGCACACATTAGGAGTTATCCAAAGGTGATAGGGAAACCCATCTATGAGCATGGAATCTAGAAAAAAGCATGGAGCTTGGAGATTCAACTTGGAGCACAAAAGGAGCCATGGCCGAACCATGGAAGAAAAGCTTGAAGAATTTTTGTTGTTCCTAGCATCGCAAAAGCCGATCAAAGTGAGTATTCCGCAACTTAACTTTGTTGTATTCACACATGTTTTTCGCTTAAATCGATCTTGGTTTGACCTTAGAAAACCAACATCTACAACATTTCAACAAGGAGAAATCAAGATTGGATCTTGGAGTGAAGCTTGCTAGGATTAGAATCAAGATTGGATCTTGGAGTCAAGCTTGCTATACATTGGAATTTCTCCAATCATTTCAACAAATGAGAATGAGATTGGATCTTTGTATCAAGCTTATTAGGTAATGTTTGATCTTCTCCTAAGCTATGTTCTTCATTAGTGAGTTTTCATTAGTGAGACATATATTGATGGATTATGTATTGGATGTATACTAACATATCTTAAAGTTGAAATTAGGCTAATGAATTGTGTTAGGATGCTTTGAAAATATAAACCCAATATGCTTATAATTGGGTTAAAGATGTTCATGTTAAACATGAAACAATTAATAAGAGTTTGGAACTCTAGATTAAAGCTTAGAGCTATGACTACTATTCTAGAATCACTAGACCACCTTTGAGTGACCTAAAATTGTTCATGAGTCATTTCATTGTGGGATTCTAAACTGATTCGTATTTTGATTCAAACAAATACATACATGTATTTAGATTTTAGGTGTATTGAAGGATTTGGAGAAAATTAGAAGTATTTAGAATTGATTTGAAGGTAAAATTGCTCACTGCTAAAATTTTACACATGGCGGCGTCGCGACTCTGATCTCTGGCATCGCGACACTCAATAGTCAGTGCTGGCTGGCATCGCGACGCTATCCATTGGGCGTCGTGACGTAGAGCTTTCGTAGTTTGGGCGTCGCGAAGCCTAAACCTAAGCGTCGCAACGCATCATGACCTGATGCCCGCGCTGAAACTTTATTTTCTTCGTTCTTCGAGAGTATCCGAACTTCGATTTGGTCCCCGTTTTTTTCTACGGGCTCGTAATGGAATCTAATTTTCCATAAAATATTTTAAAAATACACCCATATTATATATCCACGAGGTTAAACCCACTTTCTGTTTGGTTTCTACTATAGTCCCAAGATCAAATTAAGCAATGAAAAGTGTGAATACATCAAAGTAAAGTTGCGGAATACTCACTTTGATCGGCTTTTGCGATGCGAGGAACAACAAAAATTTTCTTCAAGCTCCTTGAAGCTCTCGGCCATGGCTCCCTTTTGTGCTCCAAGTTGAATCTCCAAGCTCCAAGCTTTGTTTATAGATTCCATGCTCATAGATGAGTTTCCCTATCACCTTTGTATGACTCATAATGTGTGCTAGCACCTTGGAAAATTTTCCACAAATCTTCCATTTGCTTGTTCTTGTTCTCAGTAATTTCAAAAATTGGAGAAGGAGAGAAAAGGCCCTTAGCCGAAAGTTTTGGGAGAGGAGAGAAGAGTGTTGAGTTGGTTTGTGTTTCTAAAACAAATTACCAAAAAATTGATTTCCAAAATTTGGTATATGCCTTTCAAAAAGTCAAACAAATTTTGGAGCCAAAATGACAATTAATGCCCTCAACAACTCACATCACTCAAAAGTGACTAGACATCACATCACTCAAAGTGACAAGACATCCATCACTTGAATAACTAAGGATATGACAATTGATGTGACTTGTGGGCCGCACTTAAATTCGAAATACGAGTGGGCCCGTAAACACTCTCGGGCTCGGGTTCGTTAATTCCGAATTAACGAATTTCCGTTGCGACGTAATTAAATCAAATTTAATTAAATAATTATGCCTAGCAAAATTACTATTTAAGTCACTAGCGAATTAATTCTAAATTAACTCGTTCGCCCGAATTAAAATCTAATTTTAATTCAGCGTCGAAATCTAATTTCGAATAATATATCGAATATATTATTTTATCGATTAATTCCAAATTAATCGTTCTCTCTCTTTAAATAATATTTTATCCCAGATAAAATATCTCCGTAATTAATCTCAGATTAATTTTCTCTCTCTCATTAATTAATCCCAGATTAATAATGTGCGAGTCATACGTTTCGGTGAATCTTCGGGAAGCGACCCATGCGATCCCCGGATATGTTGGCAGTAAATCCGGTCGTCGGACTATCCGAACACGTACGTACCTAGTACTACGTTTTTACCGATTTACAAGACATGGTTGGCTTCTAGCAAAGCATCATACCTACCCAATTCTCCAGAAATATTCTTAAAGGAATATGTGATCTATATCAGGCGTAGTATACATAGTATTGCGTAATACGATCCAGTATCAGATGTCAAGTGCTAGGCCTGGGGCTGGAATTGTGTCTGCCTCGTACGAAGCACATATCAGATCTCTGGTAACTAGTCTCTATAATCGGATAATCATGACCTAGTCATATTATCCCGATGACTGCAGTACTAAAGAGTACTAGTTCCGTATCCTACGTGACCATCATCTCCACTATGACTGGAGTGATACTTTCATCTTGACATCACACCCAATACACTACGATTCTTAATATACCCAGAAGAGGCGTACACAGAACCGATTAAAGCCCTGGACGACCAAAACCAAAGTATATTGATTGTCGCAAGTATTAGCGGTGCAAGTCTCAGGTTAATACCAAATATACCTACCCTGATTCAGACTTCATAGACACATAGTCATACTACCAATGGAATTCCGAGGGGTCTATCCAGAGTGAAATTATTTCCGTACCATCGGTAAACACAACCTCCTATTACACTTGCATGAGTATCCTATACCCAAATATATGAGAACTATGCCGTTATGCTCCTACAACAACGCGCACAAGTGTAATACTAGTCTATTCCGTATTATCGATGTCCAATCTCGATAATACTACGACTATGGATATTTTAATGATTAAACCTTAGTGGATTGATATTGTCTCATATCATCTCAATCCGGAACTAATCATAAGGACCTTTTATCATTTATATATCTTGGTAATCTAATTACAAATGATAAAAGAGAAATTTCATTTGTCACATAGTTAATTTGTACAACAACACCATGTTCTGTACAAATAGTGATGCTTTGGGTCATAATTGTCCAACAATCTCCCACTTGGCCTATAGCCAATCACTCAAGTGTCATACACTTAAACTATGTACGGTTCGCTCAAACTTCTGCTGAGGAAAGGCTTTCGTCAGCGGATTTGCAAAGTTATCATCTGATGCGATTTATTCGATCATCACATCACCACGATGTATGATCCGAACGAATCAGATGAATAGTTGAAGTATATACTCGGATATTGATAAGATCATTAATTCTTTAGCCTGTGTTGTAGCCTAGCTCAGCTGCTAACAGAACTACTCCTAATCTAATTAGGATTATTAAGATCCAAATGGCTTCTATTGCTGCCTTAGCTGCAGCAATATTCCGCTTTTGTTGTTTATTCGGTAACAATATCTTGCTTGGAAGATTTCCAGCTCACTGTTCCGTTGTTCAAACTATATAGTACCTTTATTTTACGACTTATAATCGTTTTTATCGGTTTGGAAACTTGCAGCAGTGAACCCAGTCACTTCAAGTTCTCCTTCTCCATAGCTTAAGAAAGCATCCTTAGTTCATCTAAGATACGTAAGGATGTTCTCAACATCAATCCAGTGACTATCACTTGGATTGGCCTGATTGTGACTCCATATGCTCAAAGCATATGAGACACCAGGTCACGTACATTTATTTCAATGTACGAGTTCTCGGAGAGTGCCAACAACCTTTAGATCTATCCCATTAGATCTTTATTCCTAGAATAAAGGTTGCCTCTCCCAAGAATTATACGGAGAATTTTCATGAAAGCCAAGCTTTCACCGATTGTATTATGGGAATATCATTTCCAAGAAATGATATATCATCATATATAGGACAATCATTGTCAGTGCGCTCCCACTAACCTCCTTATATACACAAGAATCATTTTCATTTTGAATTAAATCATAGACCATTATGATTACATCAAAACGATAGTGCCAAGAACACAATGCTGGCTTCAATCCATAAATGGATCGAATAACCTGCAAACCTTGTTTGCATGTTCTGGTACGTCAAAACCGTCAGGATGTTTAAACATCCTCCAAAAGGTTTCCGTTTAAGGAAAGCGGTTTTGATGTTCAGCTGCCATATTTCATAAATGAAACATGCAGCATTAGCAAGCATTATCCAAATGGATTTAACCATAGCAACTAGTAAAAGGTTTCGTCGTAATCGACACAATGTTGATAACGATACATTTTCGCTACAAGCCTAGCTTTGTACGTTTGTATGTTTCCATCCATGTATGTCTTCCTTGAAGACTTATATAGTACCAATAGGCACAATGTCTTCCGGTACATCAACCAGTGTCCAAACTTGGTTGGTATACATGGAATCAATTTCGGACTTTATGGCACTATTGCCATAATAGGGAGTCGATACCTTGTATCACTTCCTCATACGTAGTCAGTTTGTCTTCCTCAATAAGATTGACATCTTTATGAGGTGAGATCAGAAACCCATACCTCCCAGGTTGTTTTCTGACTCTCTCCGACTTACGTGATTCTTGTGTATTTCAAGATTATGGTACAGTTTCATTCTTGATGAACTGTTTGTGTTCCATTAAGGAATCGGTGCCTGGAACAGTATTACTCCGATTTTCATCGAGTTTTACTTTCCTCCCACTTACCTTGCATATAGGTATTCCTCTTAGGAAAACCGCATGGCGAGCAACAATTACATTGTTCTCTAGTGAGTTGTATAAGTACTATACTTTGGTTTCCCTAGGATAACCTACAATTAGGCACTTATCCGATTTGGGTTCTAGTTTGGTATCATCCAAACATATGCCCAGCATTCCCAAATCTTCAGGAATGAGAAAACCCGATTTCTTTCCTGTTCATATCTAATATGAAATCTGTCAAACAGATTTTTATGGAACCTTATTCAAAATAAGTTTTGCACTGAATAATGCTTATCCTTTGAAGGAAAATGGTAGCTCAGAGCGACTCATGATTAACCTTATCATGTCCAACAAAATTTGGTTTCTCGTTCGGACGTCACACCCCTCAATTGAGGTGTTCCGGGAGGAGTCCACTATGAAAGAATACTATACTCTTTCAAATATTTGAGAAACTTATTGCTTAAGTATTCCATCATGGTCTAATCATGATGTTTTAATACTTTAGCCGATCTGTTTGTCTACTTCGTGTCGAAACTCTTTGAATTATCAAAAGTTTCCGATTCGTGTTTCAAAAGAAACACATAACCATAACGCGATGCCACATATGTAAATTACGAAGTGTTCATATCCACCTCTAACCTAGCTAGATATGGGCCCACTTACGTCACTATGAACGAGGGCTAACAAATCGATGACACTTATACTTTTACCAAGTAAAAGGTGTTTTAGGCACTTTGCCTAATAAACTAGATTCGTAGACATTATTTGAATAGAATCAAATCCGTCCTAATATCCACTCTTCAAAAGTGTGGATATACGAGTCTTGTTAAATGTGTCTCAGACAACAATGCCACAAATAAGTCTCATCTGATTAAATCAGTTTGAGCTATTTGTTTGTCATGTTATATGTTTGAGATTCATTTATATTCAAAATATAAATACTTTTATTCACATCTAATGTGTTTATCTCAATATCATCTTTATAAAATAAAACACTTTAGTGTTCTAGAATATAAGGTATACCCGCAACGGGTTACACCCTGATATAGAGATAATGTTTCTAGTCAAACTAGTTGCATTGTAACAGTTTCCTAATTTAAGTACACACCCGAAGGGTAGTTCCTAAACTTAGGTCTCTACGGTTAAAACAGCGACTCTCGTCCCGTTTTCATTTCCCAGATAATCTCAACTGAAGTCAGTGTCCTGCTAATCAGCAGATACTGCACACCAGTACATATTTATGTACCACACTCAGTATCTAAAATCCTATTTTAATACTAGTAGCGAACATGTTTATGACAACATATTTAAAGTCGGAGCCTTGCCCCTCTTCACTTCTTCATGTCTGCCTTGTCCATACGGCAGTCACGCTTCCAGTGACCCCGTTTGCCACAGTTTAGGCAGACATCTTGGGATATGTCTTTTGTCTTCCTAGAAGACTTGTGATGATTTTGCCTTTGCCCCTTTTAGAAGCTCTGGCTCTGCCTCCTTGAGCATAGCCGTCAACTCTCCAAGAGTTTACTCTTGGTTCACAATGAACCTGCCCCAGCTTTCGGGTAGAGACTATAAGATCAAATCTTTGGTAGTCTCGGCCACGTAGGTAATGCCTAGCTAACCTAGCTGATCGATGTCAGCAATCATCTGCGACACCTAGTGCTCGACAGATGTACCTTCTGACATACATGAGCGAAAGAGCTTCTTTTGCAATTTGTACTTCTAAGATCTAAGAATAATCTATGAAGATCTTTAATTTCATCATCATGGTACAAGGATCTAATCTTTAATTTTGACGACGGAATTAAAGTGTCATTGCATTAAGCATAAAGGATTGAGCACTAAAGTTATCATCACATGAGTCTTCCAAAACTCATGCTCCACTATTTGCTCAACTCCGGGCTTAGGCCCAAGAGTTTCTCTATCAAATAAAGTAACTTCTCAGTTCCAGGACTATCCTGAGATTTTATTCCCAATCTGAAAATTAAAGCTGTTTAATGACATTTTCTCCCAGGATTATGTTTTAAAACTAATTTTTCAGTTATCTTGATTGCTATAGTCCAACTATCCAATCAACGATTTTAGGTACTATTTAATATAATGATTACTATAGTCTAACTATATAATCAACTATAATTTGATTGGTTAAATTCAAATATATTGATTACTATAATCCAATTATATAATCAACTATAATTGAAATAGTTTGAATACAGTCCAACTGTTTTAATTAAAACAACAATATTAGTCCAACTAATATTTATTTAAGTATTGACGAAAAATTGAAATGAGCGCGTATTGGCAAGTATCTAAACGAAATTGCAAATTTAATATTTGTCTCCCACTATTTTTCGGCGAGCCTCTAACCCTCTGTTGAGTACTCGGGAAACCTTGTTTCCTAGTGGGCTAGGATCCCGTTAAATAACACACAACCTTGACTTTGGCCAACAAGCTGTATGATATTTAACTAGGTAGATCTCTAAGATCAATTGATCTCATCCAATTCCTAGATCCAGTAGGTGGACATCCAAGTCCGAAACATATATCTTATATATGCCAATATATCCAATATTCCCTAACCTTTTTCCTCTGAATCAATTAAGCCTTGGCTTTGGCACAACAAACTTAATGATTCCAGTTAAGCGGGACCCATTGACCTTGGAAAGCTTCGTAATCGATGTCGATGGACAAGAAGTGATCTTGACTTTGGCCAACAAATCACAACTTGGACAAGACATGCGATATGAAACAAAGCCTTCATGATTCAAACACATCCGCGATGGACAAAGGTCTTGACTTTGGCCAACAAACCAGTGCCAATCTTGGATCTTGAGAATGAATCATTCAATGGAAGGAAAAACGCTTAATATATGTTGAGGGTTTTTCGCGTAATTGGCAACCAATTAATTATCTTTGATTAGGTCTCATCATACACCTTAAACATGCATTCAAAAGCATAATAAGGCGCGATAAATAAATTAATAATGATATGCGGATGGATATTTAAACACATTGTTCCTAGAACAAATCTCTCCATTTCCTCTCTCCCGCTAGCACAATATTTACTTCTACCCGATTACATAACACTTCTAAAGAAACCTCATTTACATTGAGGGGAATAGGTGAGAAGAGAAATACAAAGAGTCAAGAGGTAATAGGCTGGACACGCAGGTCCAATTTAATAAATTCTAAATTTATTACAACAATTTCCAAAATTGCCCTCACCCATCTAATATCCATCTGATATACATTATTCATACATCACATCCATGTATTCACACAAAGCATGTTATCAATCAATCTAATCCAATTAATTTATCTGAAATTAATGAAAATCCAATGTTCAAACAACGATTTGATTTTGCGCGAGTCCGACTCGTTTTAAGAATAAGTACTCAAAGTACGAATTCTTGAATTATTTAAACTACAACATTAAATCCAATTTAATTTGTATTCAATACTAATTCTTTATTTAATTCCAAATTAAATAATTACACTTTTTAATGTGCTTTACGACTTAGATTCTAAATCTAATCTTTACGGGTCTCAAAGCCCAATTAACATCCAATGTCAATTTAATTAAAGTCCAATGGGCTTTCAATTAATTTCTTAAGGCATGGACTTTGGTCAATATGGGTCAACCCAAACCAAAGCCCATGTAAGGAATCACCCTATTTGCCAAGAAACCAATTTAGGCCATTAGGCCCAATTAATAATTAAAGGTCCATTTAATTATATTTGGACTTTATGGATATGGTTTTGGGCCCAATTGGATCCAACCAATTAACCTAAACCAAACTTGGCCCAACCAAGCCCATTAAGCCCAAATACAACTTTACAAGCCCAATTCCAAATTAAGCCCAATTAATTAAATTACAAAATTCCAAATTTCACAATTAAATTAATCTAAGTGTATAGCCATAATTAATTAACCAAATTAACATTTCCAAAATACCAATTTATATAATTAATCATGCTTATTATCATCAACACATGTCCAACACAATTGAATCAAAAAAACAAGTCATTTTCCATGCTTCAACTCACGACAATTAGGGTATTTATGTCCGATTTCGATTTTAATCCAATTAAATCCTAATAACATTTCCCAAGTCTTTTAAACTCATCCAATGATTCAAAAAACAAAATTACCATGACATTAGGGCAATAGCAACTTTCGGCCAAGCCTACTAATATGGAAATTTGATTCAATTCAATTTTCATCAAATTGACCATGCATAACACTATGTTATCATCATTCAAGCATACTCAAACAATCAATTTCATCAAAACATGCTCAAATCAATTTTACCCAATTTTTACCCTAAATCCAATTTCATGCTTCAACAAGGCTCTTGATACCATTGTTGTTTTCTACTATGTCCCAAGATCAAATTAAGCAATGAAAAGTGTGAATACAATCAAAGTAAATTTATGGAATACTCACTTTGATCGGCTTTTGCGATGCGAGGAACAACAAAAATTTTCTTCAAGCTCCTTGAAGCTCTCGGCCATGGCTCCCTTTTGTGCTCCAAGTTGAATCTCCAAGCTCCAAGCTTTGTTTGTAGATTCCATGCTCATAGATGGGTTTCCCTATCACCTTTGTATGACTCCTAATGTGTGCTAGCACCTTGGAAAATTTGCCACAAATCTCCCATTTGCTTGTTCTTGTTCTCGGCAATTTCAAAAATTGGAGAAGGAGAGAAATGGCCCATGGCCGAAAGTTTTGGGAGAGGAGAGAAGGTGTTGAGTTGGTTTGTGTTCTAAAACAAATTACCAAAAAATTGATTTCCAAAATTTGGTATATGCCTTTCAAAAAGTCAAACAAATTTTGGAGCCAAAATGGCAATTAATGCCCTCAACAACTCACATCACTCAAAAGTGACTAGACATCACATCACTCAAAGTGACAAGACATCCATCACTTGAATGACTAAAGATGTGACGCTTAATGTGACTTATGGGCCGCACTTAAATTCAAAATGCGAGTGGGCCCGCAAACACTCCCGGGCTCGGGTTCGCTAATTCCGAATTAACGAATTTTCTGTTGCGACATAATTAAATCAAATTTAATTAAATAATTATGCCTAGCAAAATTACTATTTACGTCGCTAGCGAATTAATTCTAAATTAACTCGTTCGCCCGAATTAAAATCTAATTTTAATTCCGCGTCGAAATCTAATTTCGAATAATATATCGAATATATTATTTTATCGATTAATTCCAAATTAATCGTTCTCTCTCTTTAAATAATTTTTATCCTAGATAAAATATCTCCGTAATTAATCCCAGATTAATTTTCTCTCTCGATTAATTAATCCCAGATTAATAATGTGCGAGTCATACGTCATCGGTGAATCTTCGGGAAGCGATCCATGAGATCCCTGGATATGTTGGCAGTAAATCCGATCGTCGGACTATCCGAACACGTACGTACCTAGTACTACATTTTTACCGATTTACAAGACATGGTTGGCTTAGCAAAGCACCATGCCTACCCAATTCTTCAGAAATATTCTTAAAGGAATATATGATCTATATCAGGCGTAGTATACATAGTATTACGTATTACGATCCAGTATCAGATGTCACGTGCTAGGTCTGGGGCTGGAATTGTGTCTGCCCCGTACGAAGCATTATCGGATCTCTTGTAACTAGTCTCTATAATCGGATAAACATGACCTAGTCATAATATCCCGATAGCTGCAGCATATAAGAGCACCAGTTCCGTATCCTACGTGATCATCATCTCCACTATGACTGGAGTGATACTTTCATCTCGACATCACACCCAATACACTACGATTCTCAATATACCCAGAAGAGGCGTACACAGAACCGGTTAAAGCCCTGGACGACCAAAACCAAAGTATATTGATTGTCGCAAGTATTAGCGGTGCAAGTCTCAGGTTAAGACCAAATACACCTACCCTGATTCGAACTTCCATAGACACATAGTCATACTACCAATGGAATTCCAAGGGCTCTATCTAGAGTGAAGTTGTTTCCGTACCATCGGTAAACACAACCTCCTATTACACTTGCATGAGTATCCTATACCCAAATATATGAGAATTATGCCGTTATGCTCCCACAACTCGCACAAGTGTAATACTAGTCTATTCCGTATTATCGATGTCCAATCTCGATAATACTACGACTATGGATATTTTAATGATTAAAACTTAGTGGATTGATACTGTCTTATATCATCTCAATCTGGAATTATCACAAGGACCTTTTATCATTTATATATCTTGGTAATCTAATTACAAATGATAAAAGAGCAATTTCCTTTGTCACATAGTTAATTTGTACAACAACACCATGTTCTGTACAAATAGCGATGCTATGGGTCATAATTGTCCAACACTTCACTGTGCGGGACACCGATCCGACCCTAGAGATTCCACATCCACAAGACACCTTATCAATACAGATGCAATTATTTTCCTAAAGTTGTAGCTACATCGTGTCAAAGCTGTGTAGCTATAGGTGATGGTAGTTTATTTATTCCGGTAGAACTTATACGATAAGAGATAAATTCGAGTGAAATGGCATACCAATAGATGTCAAATCAGTGAGGTATGGTGTAAGTAGCTTGAATTTATCATTGGCATGTCGAGCCTTGAACACGCCTCATTCAATAGATGCCAAATCGGTAAGGATGAGAAACGATTCAGGTTCAAAACCAAGAGACACAACGTGATGTGATTGATAATTAATGTCTACCAAATGACATATGTAGGTTACTACGTGCCAAAGCTGAGTAACCGAAATATGGCCGTTAGGGTCCATTTCTCACTATAGAATTCGATTTAATTATTGAATTCTTATTTTTCGTTGTGGATATACGATATTACATATAATAGTGTGAGACGCTACTATGTTCAAATCCATGACCTAGTTAGTGTTTTATAGTAATATTATGGAAAATGTTTTCGCTTTTATCTCACTGATTCTATCATGTAGATAGAATTAATACTCTAATCCATTGCATGGATGTATATTTGATATATTTTTTGTTTCTAAATCTACTTCTGGTTGCAGGTTTCTAGAATAAGTTCTAGAATAAATTAGGCTAGAATATTAATTTAGATTAGTCTAAACAATCGGAACTGTTGTTCCGATTCACATTGAGAATTGAGATGGTTAGTGACTTAATTATTAAGTCACAATAGATAATCTGAATAAATATCTAATTGAGGATATAATATTTTAGAGAGAGAATTGTTTCTTGTGCAGTAAGGACTGATATAAATTGTTTATGTCTTGAGATCCTTAACTGAGATAAAGAAAACCCCATGATATATTTGTTTGTCCTTCAATGACATTTCTTGGCTTTAGTGACCTGTAGAGATCACGTGTCTGACACAGTTTACCTGTGACATATTTGCAATTGTAGCATATGTTTGAAGGCAAATTAGAAAGCTGTAGAAAAGAGATATATAGTTATGTCCAGGGAATATGAATTCTCTGGACACAATAGTTGTGAGCATATGATACATCATCTCCCATCTAGTTGTTAAAATATCGTAGTACAATTGTTGCGATATTTGATATCGGGATTATAACACAAATGTTATCATTTTCTGTCTGACATGAACGGTAGTTGTGTTAATGTTTGGAATGGTTCCTTATGTTTACACAACAGTAATAAAATGTAGGTTAGTTATTTGCCATTGTGATACAGTTGTTACATATTTTATACAGCTATTAGTGTCATTGATGTAGAGATAAACATTAAAAAATATTTGGTAATTAATAACTTAGAACAATAGTATAAGACTACATATTTATTGAACTATTACATAAGATGTATGTAGTTTAGTAAAATTGGATATCAGAATCATTTTAAAAGTATTTGATACTCAATGGTTCCGATATTTATTATAAAAGAAAACGATGCTATAACTTATAGTGAGAGAAATATTTGATATCGATTCAAAAAAAAACATAGGACTAAAGATTTAGAATTATCCTAGGCTTACATCGATCAAGTTTTGAACTTGATTGAGCTTCCTATACAAATTGTCCGTAGTTTTGTAAATAGTTTATGCAATGGAAGAAAAATGAGCTAATAAAGGTTTGACATTTATAGTTTGACAAGGTGATAGGTTATCTCAAGGTTCTATTGTAGATTCTTGGGACGTCTCTGTAATCACACTAATAGAACAATTAGGATTTGATGGTTGATATTAATATTAGACTGTGCATTTTGGCTAAGAATGTGAAATGACATTCTTAAATGGTTTCTTCAATAAAGAGATCCATTGAGATTTCTTTGTTTGTAGAGTTCTGTTGTGGAATGGCCCTTTAATTTGTATTCTGCTAAGATCACATTTTGATAAATCAGCTTATGGTAGGTGTGGACAAATGTCAGAACCGAACCGAACCAAATCAAAAACCAACCGGTTCAAGACGTTTATGTTATTTCTGGCCGATTCCGATCTCCTAGGGGCCGTCGTCGGCCACCAATGGATGCATGATGGTCAGCCGACAATGTGGTGTCGTCGCTTGCCGTCGACAATGGTCGAATGGCCGAAAACCACCTCTCATCTCTCTCTTATCGCTGGGGGTCGCGTGGGGAGTGTTTGGAAACTTTTCCATTTTCGTAATTATGAGAACTTAGGGTATTTATAGAAAATATTTATGAAATTACAAATAGGCCCCTAGCATCTTTAGCCAGGCCAAAATTAAGATCTTACAACGGGTTAGGTCCTTTTTTAATTTTGAGATGGTTAGGCAAAATTACGTAGAGTTTGAAGTCGTCGACGTCTCTGACTCTTCTGACTTTGAGGTCGAGGAAGTTAATCCCCAACCTTCTCCACCGATGGGCGAGCTTGCCCGACTAGATTCAACAACTTTAATGCTGCCACCTCATAGGCCTCCAATTTTTACTGCTCCTGAAAAGGTGACTCCCCACATTCTACGTGGATCGGTCAAACTCCAGCTCTAACGTCCACTATTATTGTTCCCCGTCTTACTCAACTGATGAGTCAACATCGTCTACCCCTGTTCCTGAGGCCGTAAGTTCTTTTCCTCTATTCCTTTTGCACATAAATGTATCATGTTAGGGTTCTTACCCCTCGCTTAATCTTACAAGATTCTGATTTAATTCTAAAGCCTATTCATGACATTTTTGCCAACTGGGATTGCTTCAAGTCCACTCCTCGACCCCGGACGAGCACTAATTCAGAGTTGGAGGCTCCGAGAGAAGTCCTCTATCAGTACCTGACTTTTACGGATTTGGATATTAGTCAGTTCGTTCTACCGAAGAACTTGGCAAAATTGGAGATAAATTATTACAGAACTAACCAGGCTTCTATCTTATCTCAACATGCCAATCCCCGTGCTAAATAAGATTTTCCTTTAAGAGCTCAAGGATGAAGCCAAGCCTTTATCCCTCAAGGATGAGCCTTTATTCTTCATTTGTGAGGAATGATGACTTAGTCAAATATGTTGACAACGTGTCAGCGTCTCTGAAAGAGACCACCAATGAGATCATGACTGAGGATTCTTTACTCATGAGCCTTGAAAAACAAATGAGTGTTATTCAACGACAAATTGATGAGTCTCAGATGCGTAAAGAGGCCAAGATAAGGACCGCGACCAATGATATGGAAACAATAAAAGTTCTTATGGCCAAATATCAAGACTTGGCTGAGATCGATATAGACCAAACTTAAGCCGACATCGATGCCATTACTGAAGAGGTGGTGCATATTAGCATTAGCTTATGGAGTCCTTTAATGTGGTGAAGAACAAGATGTTGATCGAGGATTTTGGAATCCGATGTCCTTAAATATGTACCCCCATTTTTTGTGTAACTTAGGACGCTCTGTCGTCCCATTTAATAAAATGTTATTTTCTCAATTCTTTATGTAATTCAGGATATTCTATCAGGATATTTTGTCATCCCATTCAATAAAAAATTCTTTTATTATTTAAGTAATTCAAGATATTTTATCATTCTATTCAATAAAATATTTTCATCATGTTCTCATAGTGAAGTCACGTACCTTTTAAGATATTTTCTATTTATCACCCTAACATGCAATTCTCCATACAAATCTCTCAAATGATAAGCTCTGTTGGGAAATATAACTTCCACCTTATATGGTCCCTCCCAATTGGGCGACCATTTTCCGTATTTTGGGTTTTTGGCATCAAAAGATAATATCGCCTTCCACACCAATTCGTCATTTTGGAACAACTTATCTATAACATTCTTATTATAATATTGGCTATTTTCAATTTTTGCATTTCTAATTGATTAAGGACGTCTAATTTGATGTCATCCAAAATTCTGCATTAGGGCCTCGCCATAGTTCTCTTGACTTAATTTATTTTGTAAAGCTAATTTCAACAGGCAATACAACCTCTTGTCCATAAATTAACTGAAATGGGAAAATCTTGGTGGTTGTTCGAGATGACGTCCTGTAGGCCCATAGGCGTCTTGTTGGAAGATTTCACATAATATGACGTAGAATTTACTAATTAAATTTCTTGTTCAAGAATTGCATAACTTTATCCCCATTTAATGAAATATCATCATCTACCATTAATGTTTGGTGTATCCC